>WAAD01027443.1:380447-493030 GCA_013389945.1 Fregata magnificens | reverse complement strand
AATTGCTGCTGGAAACGCCAGTATTTTGATGAACAATTGTATTAGAATTGTGAAAAAAAAAAAACCACAAAAAAAGAAAAAGAGAAAAGGAGAAAAAAAAAGAAAATATATGAGCATTTTAAAATATAACTAAGTCCAAGTCCTCTTTTGTTCTTCACTGGTGTGTCTTGAGTTATTCCTTCACGTCCCCCATGGGGGTGCTGTCCCCGTTGGGGGATCCCCATCGTCCCGGAGAGGGTGCCCATCCCCGGGGGACCGTCCCTCCTGCTCGCTGCGGGGCCGAGTCAGAGTAAATCCAGCCTGGTTGTAAGGAGCAACGGCAGAACCCTGGGGGAAACCCCAAGACACAGCAAAGATTTTTTTTTTCCTTCCCCTCAGGAATTTCCCTTGAATGAATTTCAAATCCCTTTGACATCTCCAGCTGCACCCTGCTATGGACACTGTCATTCCCCCCGCAGCGCACCCCCCTTGGACCAGACACGGGACAAGTGGCCATTGTGGCGGCTGGGATGCCCAGCGTGGCCGGACCCCTGGGGGACGTGCCGGCCAGGCGCCTGTGGGTCACCCTCGCCTTGCCCTGCATGGGTGGCATTGGGGTGACCGAGGCCACCCTGGGCTCATTGCAGGGCTGCAGGCAGGGACGGTCCCTGTGCCATCGTGGCAGCCGGCAAAGCCCTCCCAGCTCTGCCTGGGGCACTCGGCTTTGGGGGGGCCTCTAACCCGGGGGGCACATCCTGAGAGCATGGGGCCATGGAGGCTGGGCAGCACCCTCAGCCTGGTGACAAGGGCGTGTTGACAAGCTCCGGTGGGCGCATGGGGACAGTGGGCTGTTTTCCAGCCACCATCCCTCCTGGAGTCACATCAGTGCCTGCGGAGCGGGAGCATTGCTGCCCCGGTGCAGCCTGTGCGTGAACAGGAGCCGTTAGCACTGGCCTTAGCTTAACCTGGATTTGTTGCCAGGTACAAACAAGATTGAACTTGCTCTTGGGTTTACAGCGGAGATAAATCCTCCCCTGACGGCTGCAGAGCCGGTCAAATAGAGAAGGAAAATAAGAGTTTCAATCTAGTTAGTGACGATCTGTGTGTTTCTAACTTGGCCACAATATTTTTTCATTTGGGAAGAAGCCCTGGGAGGTGGCTTGCAGAGGGCAGGGGAAGGGGCGCGGGAGATTATCCGCCTCGGCAGCAACCTGCTGCTCCCCAGCGTGGGGCCGCTGCCTGCTCCCACCCCACACCCCGCTTTGGGAGACCCCAGGGACCAGGGAGCACCCGGCCGGCCACGCTCACACATCTGATGGCTCCTGTTGCAGAGGGTGGTTATGTGTCTTGTTAACCTCCAGGCAGCAGTTTGTGTTTAGAGAGTAAATATTTACCTCCCTGAGGGTTTTTTTCCCCCATCTCCCAGGGTGGAGCGAGCCGGGATCCGTGGGGCAGCGCTTCCCGGGATGCTTGCCCTCACGCCATGGGCTGGCCGGGTTCCTGCTGCCCACTGGCTCGAAAACCACAATTTGCTTTGAAAATCGGGTTTGCTTCTATATTTAAAGATGCTAACAGCAGAAAGAAAAGCAAAGCCAAGCTGGCCACTGATTTCTATTATTTTTTTTTCTTGTGGGTGATTGTTGCTGTGTTTGCTGTTGCTCCCCCAGGAAAGTGGGGGGCTTTCCCAGGCCCCCAAACCCAGCTCTGGGGAAGGGCCCTGCTCCCCCTCCTCTGCTGCTGGGGAGGGAGGAGGAGGTTTGCACCTTGGCCAACTCATTGCTGTTTCTCCAGCTTCTGCAGGGATCAAAGTGCCTGTTTTGACTCCCCTCCTGATTCCTTGATAACAGAAGATGGTTGTAATGCAATTAAACATTTCTCACACGCAATGGCTTGGGACTTTTGTTGTGTCTCGGGGCTGGGTGTGTGCAGGATTCACCCTTGCTCTGTGAGCAGCATGGAGTCATGGAGCTCAGGGATGGCACACACAAAGGGGTACAGAGCCCTCTGGCGTATCAGGAACCTCCTAATACTAGATTTTCTTAAACTCTGAGTTCTTGGAGGTGTGGAATTGGGAGGGGACTTCAGCTTCCTCTGCAAAACGCCATCCTGGTCCTCCAGATGCATGAGGGGATACAGAGTGGAAGATGCTGTGTCAGGGGGTGCAGAGCATGCTTGGGATGCTCGCTCTTGGAAATCCGTCTTGCTTGGTGGCACCGGGCTGACCACTTAATTTCTGCATGTCCCCAGTGATGACAGAGATGGAGTGAGGTGTCAGCAGACTGTTTTGAAATCCTTAAGAGAAGGGCTGTCATCCCAGTCCTCTCCATGCCTTAGTTTTGCAGCGAGGAGGGGCTCTACAAATAAATAGAGACAGATGAGCTCTTTCACTGGTAATTTGTCACTTCATAATTGCCAAAGAAAAGCAGGTTAGTTTTCTCCTCCTGACCTCCCTCAAGCAGCCTTTTCACCCCAGCTGGCGCTGGGGCCAGGGTCAGGGTCCCGCCGTGCCCCCGTGGGGCAGCCTTCCCCCTGTGCCGGGGCTGCAAAGGGCACCTTGGCCTTCTGCATCGTTTTCCAAGTGACATTTCCATGGGTCTCCCCATGGCATCACTAAGCCCTACAGACACCCACCTCCAGGCGTGCCTCAGGGTGCCTCCGCCACCTCGCCCATGCGTGGGTGAAAATGGGACCAGATGGGAGCACCGGGAGATCACTGCACAGCCAGTTTGGAGGACCTGGGTTTCAGGGTCAGTCCCAGGTACAAACAAAATTTGGGGCTCCAAGCGGTGGGGATGCACCTGAGGACCCAGCTGACCACCCTCCCCAGCCCCAGCGCTCCCCTCTCCATCCCTGGCTCCCCAGGGCGGTGCGGGAGCTGCGCTCCAGGTGTTTCCCTGGTGGGACTTTGGGCTGGAGACCCCGGGGCTGTTCGTCTGCTGGGAGCAGGCAGGATGACTGTGGGCGCAGGGCAGGAGGCTGAAGCACAGAGGCTGAATTTAGAGCAGGCTGCGGGCCAGCAGCTCCCAGGAGCGGGGCTATTCCCCCAACCCCCGGGGGGGTTAGTGCCTCGGGCAGCCCCTGGGGTCCGGCGTGGCCCGTCCGAGCAAAGAGCAAAGTGCTGCTGCCACCTCCCGACCGGAGCGAGCCCTGCCCGTGCGGGAGGAGCGGAGCGGCTGCCCGGGATGCCCGCTCCCCCCGCCCGGGTCCCGCTCCCCCTGCCCGGGATGCCTGCTCCCCCTGCCTGGGGCAGCCCCCGGGGCTGGAGCAGAACAACCCACGGAAAAATCCTGGTGTTTTGGTTTGTCACTCGCTTTTGACAGCGTCCTGGAAGGCTGCAAAGTTCGTGAAGTGAAATGCTGCCTCCTTGGTGCCACGCATGGACCTCAGGCCTTTCTGAGCCCGGGTCCTGAGCAGCTTTCCACCCCTAAACATGCTTCGCTGTCGGTCACCTCCATTTCCTTCTCTCCTCCTTGCCCTGACTCTGAAGTTTCTTCCTGTGGCAAGCTGCACAGATCAACAACCCACCACCTAAAACGCTGTATCTTAAGTATTTTAACTCATTTTTCCTTCAAAGAATACAAGCGCCTGCTTTTTCCTTGCAGTATGACAAAGGGTTAACAAAATGCTTAAAGTAAAGCTTTGCCTAAAATGAGTATCTTTCATTTCCAAAGAGCCTGAGATCCCAAGGCACAGGCGAGAAATACTAGCCACAAAAATTTTGCATCTCTCTCCCTTACAACACTGGCAGTGAAACCTTGTTTGGCTTTATATGCAAGATTTTCCATACCGTGCTCCAACGCAACTCAATTCCACTAAGCCCACATCTTGTTTTTCTACTGACAAAGTGAGGTATGATTCTTGGCTCGGTGATTTTCTGCTGTGGAAGACTAGATGAAAAGATGCTTTTAAAGCTCATTCACTCAACACTCAACCCAAAACCCAGGGGGAGGGTCAAATGGAAATTCGCTAAAGTTATCAGACGGGCTTTCTGCTGTATTTCTTTTATGGTGGGTATTAGGCTGAAGAAAATTAAATGAAGACGCAAGTGTTTGCTAGGATACTGTTAAAGGTAGAACCGCCCGATGAGTAAAAGAGCCAAGTCATTTAATTTATTTTCTTATAAAAAGCTTGTGTTTGAGTCATTGTGATTCCTGAGGACACAGCTCTTGGTGTTCATTTTGTCTGGGCCTTTTAATTTATAACATAAAAGCACCCTACCTAGTAATAAGTGCAGCCACATTCTCCGCTGTGGTAGGGGCTACCTCGTACGAGCTGACTGCAGAGCTGGAGGGAGACGAGAGGAGGGAGGGGGAATCGCCTGGCTCAAGGTCAGCAGGCGGCGAGGAGCGGAGAGGGCAGGGTGCTCCCACCCAGCCCCATCTGCCCACCGCAGCCTCCCACCACCCTCCTGCTTTGCTGCTTGTGATCTCTGCAGGCTGGAGCCCCTTCCTGGGGCTCCCTGCCCCTTTCTCCCCGTGCAGGGTGTTGCTTTCCACTTGTCCTGGTTGTGGTGGGAAAGGAGCAGGGGTATGGCACTGCCACCATCATAGGAGGGTGGTGGGGCCCTAAGGACACTGTGCCTCCAGGAGGGGCTGGAGGAGCTGGAGGGCTTCATCTTGATGGCAGGGAAGGTGGTCTCCAACATCCTGGTAGAGCCTGGGAGGGGGGTTACACTGTACAGTGCAGACAGAGGAAACCTTTGCCTCTGCAACATCCCACCAGCCCAGTGTGAGGGAAAAGCCCTTCCTCACCCCTGGACTGGCAATCAAATGGACTCTGACCATGACGTGCCGCAGGACGAGCAGAGAGAGGGATGGCATTGTCCCCCTGGGTCTCTTGCCCCCATCAGTCACTAGCCAGAGCCCATCATCTCTGCCCCATCCCTGCCCCATCCCTGCCCACACACTGCAGGAGAGCGAGGAGCTGAGCGGGGCCAGGTTGGAAGGGCTGCTCCTGTGTGTCCACGGCCATCAGCATATGCCTCCCCTCCCAGCTCGCTGCATGAGCAGATACATCAGGACGTGGGTTCCTGGGCAATCCGAAGACATTACCTAATCCTCTGAAACCGGATCCTCCCGTCAGACTCCGGTTGGATGAGAAAAGCTTGCTCTGGCCTGTCTGTTCCTGCTCCAAAAATGTTTCCCTCTTTATGGCAAAGAACGTGCTGTGCACAATTTCCTGCTGTCTGGAGGGTGGAGGTGGGTCCCCAAAGACCCCATGGATTAACCCCTGCCTGGAAGGGTTTGGTCTTCACGTGCCTGATAAATCTTCTTTCTTTTTAGGGGACCACTGTCTCTGCCGTCTTTCTCTGCTGGCAATTCTCACCTCTTCTGCCCCAAGCTCTCTGCCTTGCCCCTTGGAAGAGGCTCGTTGACAGGAGATTCCTTCAAGCACATCAAAAGTGCTCACCACGAGTTTCAGGCTCTGCATTCCAAAGCCAGGATGGCCCAGTTCAGCCAGTTTTTAGCTCTGACCCTGCACAGCACAGTGTCCCCAAGCACAAAGTGGCCTGTTCTGGTGGCAGCAGAGGGAGTGGGATGGGTGTCAGGGGCTGATTTGTGGTAGTGAGCAAGGGATGAGCCACATGAAACGTTCTCCACGTGTAGAGCCATTTGCACCATCCAGCTAGCTGTGGATTCACTGGTGCCTAATACGGGATGCTCTCACACGAGGAAAACTTGTAGTGGTGTAAGTGAGGGGATGAAATGGGGCCAACTGTCCAGTGCTTCCTTTGGTGTATGCCCCTCCTGTGTCACTTGGTCCCTGCAGGGACTGTGGCAGGAGAGGGGAGGGAAGAGAAGAGGGGGTGTCCAGGGCTGGGTGGGATTTAGGAAGGCCCCCTGGATGGCTTGGTAGGGTGCACACATTTCAGCATCCTTGCTGTGTGCTGGGGGCTCTCCGAGCATCTCAGCCTGCTGACAAGCGGGAGGAAGGCCAGCAGGAGAGACAATTTGTGGCTAGCTGTTTGCTTGTTGTCACTCCAACCATTTTACCTTAAGAGGCAATAAAGATGAAAGCCAATAATAAGCAGCCAGCCATCATGTGGGGGGGAAAGGCTATAACTTACTCTGCCAGGGCTGCAGGGAGTCCATCTGAAGCTGGTGTTATTGACAGGAAGTCTATATGGTTTGTTTCTTACAGTACTTACGTGAGCTCAGAGCAGTTGAGGGTGACATTTTTAAAATCTAAAAATATACAGCCGGGAGCAAACTTCCAGCAGCATAGAAGGGAGGAGAAGGATTTATGCCCAGAACATTTTGAACTTTAAAAAAAGTACATTTGTAGAAAAGGTTCTAAAGGGCTCACAGGAGGGGAGCAGTCCCTGTGCTGCTGCTGGCTGGGGGTGTCGCTGGGGCTGTTGGGTTTCGACCACTGGTGCTTTGCTGAGGGACCTTGTCCAGGGTGAGACTGTCATATCTTCATGGGCGTGTAAATCAGGAACAACACGGCTGAAGTCAGGGAAGTTACAGACAGATCAAACAAAGGAACCAGGTGCTTTTGTGCAGCCCCGAGTTGCAACCACTAAACCAGGCTGTGCCTCTACAGAGAGCCCTGGGTGGGGTTGCTGTGCTGCTGAGGAGGATCATCCTCCAGGCAGATGCCATCGCTATGTGCGAGCAGAGCACATAGCTAATCCTGCTCCGCAGCTCTCGCCTGCCGCAATTCTGTAGCATTTGCTGGACCAGGTCAGCCTGCGGCCGAGGGCAAACCCAGCTCCGGTGGGAGCAGACACGTCCCCTTTGATCTGGTCCAGAGGAGAGGGCTACCATACAGTCTCTGTGTCATCCCTGTAAACACAGTAGAAATGAGGTTTTTAACCTCAAAGGAAGATGATTTGGATTCTCATTTTCTTCTGCCCAAAATAAGCAGTAACCTTGCTGTTGGCAGCGCTTTCCCCAGGAGTATGAGGGCTTGATCCTATGAATCTGGGGAACTCAATGATTAAGACCTGTTGGAGCCTTTTTCACAAGGAGCTTCAAATCCTTCCTTCTTTTCAAGACATTGTCTTGTGGGGGAGGGAGGAGGTGGTTTCAGGAAACAACGAATGACTAATCTCTCTCTTGCCTCTGCCAAAGGAGAACAACCAGCCACACGAGCATCCCTGCTGCTTGCGAGAGCTCTGGGATGTCAGCAGGGTTATGATTTATGGCAATCAATCCATCAACCTTATTTATAGCAGCAGCTCTGTGTGAGATTTCACACATGAAGATTGGCTTGTTCTATGGCCTCGCTCCTGCCAAAATTGTCTCTGGGCCTCCCCGACCTTCCCGGGGGACTTTGCCATGCCTCTGCCATGCCCATGTGGGGAGGAGCCGTTCCTATGCCCATTCGCCTCTTTTTCTCTCCTTCTTGCCTGTATCTTTAGAGCGCTTCCTCACAGCCCGAGTTTTTTCAGGCCAGTGGAAAGAGGACGAGGACTGCTGAGATGGGAGGGGAGATGGTTGCTTCTGCCCTGAAGCGCTGGGCAGAAACAGAGGGCTCTCCTTCCTAGCAAGAGTGTGAGCTGCATGTTTCTTTATTAAAAATGGGATCTTTACCTCTGTGAAATGTCCATCTTGACTATTCAAAATACTTTCTTGCTTGCCAACTGTTGTTGTTGGGGCCCTTTTCCATCCTGTTGGTATTTTGCTTGTTTGTCCTGGTGCTCCTGGATGTCTCTGTGTCCACTGGTCCCTGCGGGCTGTCGCTGGTTTCCAGGACCCCGGGATCTCCCAGTCGTCTGTTTTCCTCTGGAAAACAATGGGGGCTTCTAATCCGCTTTGCAGTAAAAGGCTTGAAAACTACGACTCAGATATAGTCCTAAAGGGTCAGGAAACAGATGGCAAATAAAAGGAATAAGCATGTAGGAATGAGCCTGTAAAACCCCTGATCCTGTGACAGCAGAAGAGAGCGGGGGTCTTGCAGTCACCTGGGGATCGCAATTACGATTTCTCTCTGATTAGCTGGGAATGGGCACCCTGGAAACCCTTTTGCCTGTTGTAATACATGGTGACAGTGAGAGAAAGTGTTGCAGCCTCTGTTTAAACCTGAACCTGCTCCCAGTGGTTCAGTCAGCCCTGTTTCTGTGCCGTGATGAATGGAGCCCCGGGACGTGATGCCTGTAACAGCCAAATCGCTTACCTTGAAAATGCAAACCTTATGGAAAGTGAATCAATAATTTCTGGAGCCTGGGTTTTGCTGACACGTGGCCCGAGCCCGCAGGAAATAAACCCTTTGTTAATCTTTCTCAAGAGGCACGCAGTCTCCTATAAAAAGCTTCTGAAGTAAGTAACTAATTACAGCCCGCACGAGGCTCCAGTCTGTCACCTCCGACAGCTCTGTGGGAGAAGGGGCTGCGGCGCTGCTGGCCAGGATGATGGACGAGTGTGCACGAGCTCTTGGCTTCGCTCTGGAAGAGGAAGAATTAATGGGCAAATAAATTACAAATCAATTATTAAACCTTAGCAGCATGCAGGGCCCTGTTCAGACTGGGTATCAAATATACATTTCTAATTAACTCAACAACTCTTGTCTCATGCGCTCTGGATGCTACCTACTGCTAGAAATATGAATTTTTGTCACGCACTCTAAATAGAGTCTTCTATTTCTCTCTTCTTGCCTACCAAGACAGTTCAGGCCGCAGGTCTGTAAGGAGCACTTTTTATGCGTGGACAGCATGGAGAGACCCCCCAGCTTCATGCTGAGACTCAGGACAGCCCCAGGCAAGCTGCGTGAGCTGCAACACAGTGGGGAATGAATCCAACACACACTAAGTGCTCAATGTGCCATGGGGTCTTGTTTGCTTCGCCTGAGCCCCGAATCCCTCATTAAGAGGGAAGCCACAGTACTTTCCTCCCCTCCCTGCTTGCCTGGGACTCTCTGTTGGCACCTGGAGGTACTGCCATGAGAATAACCGCTGCCGGATACCTGCCTGCAGTGTCTAAACAGACCCCAAGCCAGAAGTTCTTCCTGGAGCACTAAGGAAAAAAAGGGCTTGGCAGATGGATGACTACACTTACATGCCTGCCTGGGATGAACCGTGTCCTCGAGTTATCAGCATGCTTCCAGATTCAGCACCACTGCTCCTGTGTGACAGGGGTGAGAAGCCCCTCAGGGAACTGGCTGCCACTGGGGTACGGATGGAGGGTGATTTTACAGGGTTCAGGTTGGAACGAATGCTAGAGTCAGTGGAGTGCCAGGCCCCTTGAAGGAGCTAAACCTTTGAGGTATTCATGCTCCGTACCATGGCAATATTTCTGCCGCTCGCTAATCAATTATAATTCTTAGACAAGCTCCCATATGGTGCCTTTATAAATCACTCTCTCCAGTTATCAAGACTGTCTTATTTGCTTGACATGAGCTATAAGGAGGGTGGTTTTTAGGCTAATGTTGACTCAAGCACACAGAATGTGATTTATTTATAGAGTTTTATAAAAGTGTTTTAAAAGTCAAAATCCGGGTCCTAAGGAGCTAAACAGAAGGCTGAAGACTAATTCTGTAGCCTCAGCCTGAGCATGTCCATAATAAGCCCTGGTTCAGAGAGCTGGCCCATAAATACACGCCCTCTGTCACAGCACAGGGAGGTCTGTGGGGCGCAGGGACAGACCCTGCTCAAGGGACTTTGGTGGTGGTACCTGCTACGTCCGCCCCACTGGAGCAGCTCTCCCTTGCAGCGCTCGGCCCGCAGGGGACGGAGACCCCGGGGACAGGCAGGGCACTTGGGCAGTGACCTGAAGGTTGAGGACTCGGTGGAGGAGCTGGGCAGAGAGCCAGGACAAAGGGTCTGAGGAGAAAATGGAGTAAAGAGAGGAGCCCTTCGGCTCCCCACCTGAGTAGAAAACAGCACAAGGTCTTTGGAGCACAGGCTTGTTCTGATTCTGAGCACGGAGGAGAAAACCAGGGGTATGGCACAGCCATGTGCCCTTGTCACGGGCAAGACAGAGGACGGGACAGCCCGCAGTGGATCTGGATGCTGGGGTTTATCCATCAGCGAGACCTGAGCTTTTCCCCGACTCGGCTCACTTGCTCCCCCCAGTGCTGCCTTCACCAGGCTCGGCCGGGCAGCCCAGCTCTCTCCGCATCCCCCTTTGCCTCCACCCATCTCCCTGATCTCCAGGAGCTTACCAGTCCCGGGACGTTTCCTCCAGCCATGAGGAAACTCCTTTCTTTCCAGGACCCCTACTTTTCTTCAAAAACACTTCTTCAATTCGGGAATCCTTCTTTCTGGCCTTGTCTTCTTTCCAGAAATATAAGTCCCCATTTTTCCTGATGTCAGTAGTCTATGTGCAGCAGCACAATGTGTGATCAGCCTCCTAGTCAGTGGTTCTGTCTCTTGTCTCTTTATTAGTTGCAGGATTCAGGATATTCTACTTTCTTTCACCAAAAGTTGCAGTCAGCCTGCACTGGTTGCAGATTTTGTGTAGCAGGCTTCCAATTGAGAGCTCAAAACTTCAATTTTGCCATTGCCCTCCCCATAGATATATATCCAGTTATCTCCCACCTGTAAGATTTCACAGTTTAAGCTGTGTTTTTCTGCCTACAACAGCTCTGAACTACACTAACGCTCTCTACTCTGCTGAGAGGCCAAATGTTTTGGTGACCAGTGCTCTACAGTTTAGCCCTTCTCCCACAGAGCTTTGGTCCTAGCACCTGTAATGCCAGGAGTGTGTGTGTGTCGGGGGGCCTATTTCCACTCCTGACAGTGCTGCATAAACAGCATTTTTCTTTTTCCCATGGGAAAAATTCAACCTGAAAGGAAAATCCAGCGCATGAGCTTGGTGTCATAAGGGAAGGGAACCTCCCTGGGCCTGTTATGTTTGCATGATTTGCATGATCTGAAGAGGATAAGCGTATGGAAACCAGTGTTAGGAACCAGAATAAGAAGCCAGTGCTATGGACAGGTTTCTTGGGAAGTCTTGGGAAGCTGTCACTGACCAGCTTTGTTTCCTAGTGTGAACAAGTTAGAGCTTGCACCCATTGCAAAGCAGTTTTGGGGAGGACCGGAGGAAGCCTGTGGCTTGGTAACACGAAGGCAAGTTCATGCAAGGAAAAAAAGCTTTTAAATTTGGGACCTTAGGTTCCCATCGGGTTTACCAAGATCAGAGAAGACGAAAGAACTCCCCTAACTGTCGCGCTCTGCTCCGGCATTGCATGGTGTAAACCAGCTGCGATGAAACTTCAGCTTGCAAACCGGTGGGGCTCGGGATTACCGGGGAGGCCTCAGCCGGCGCCCGTGGGTGANGCCCATTGGCTGCGCCGGCTCGTCGCCATGGCAACGCGCTGGCAACGCGTCCCGCGCCCCCTGACCGCTCGGCGCTCCCGTCGGCGGGGTCTGCCACAGACTCTCCCTCTTCCCCCTTCCCTGCTCTCCCCGGTCTCTGTCCCGGGGGATCAGCAGCGGCGGGGAGGCACCCACGCGTGTCTGCGTGAAAGCGCACCCTGAGCAGCAGGACAGCGGGGGGGACCGGGGTGAACCTGCCGCCAAACCCAAGCCACGCTGTACCACAGGGAGGGTTGTGCGAGGCTGAACGCCTTGCTAACGCTGCCTCTGGGACTCTGCTGCTCCCAGACCTGAATACCAGACACGTTCTCTCTTTCTTCCCTTCTGTCTCTGCCCCTTTTTCTTTCCTTTTTCACTGTTTGCACTCCTGAGCTCCTGTGCCGGTGGACTGAGATGCCCATTTCAAGGGTCAGCCATGCTGAATTCTCTGGGAAAGAACACAGTGGCTCTATTCATCGAGTCATAGAATGCTTTGGGTTGGAAGGAACCTTTAGAGGTCGTCTAGTCCAACCCCCCTGCAGTGCGTAGGGACATCTTTAACCAGATCAGGTTGCTCCGAGCCCTGTCCAACCTGACCTTGAATGTTTCTAGGGATGGGGCCTCCACTGCCTCTCTGGACAACCCGTTCCAGCGTTCCTTATACCCAGTCTAAATCTACCCTCCTTTAGCTTAAACCCATTACCCCTCGTCCTGTCACAAGAGGCCTTGCTATTGAATGTGGACAGTAATGCAGACAGGCAGGCCTTGGTGTGGAGCTGGGCAGTGGCCTGTGATTGTAACTTCTGGTTGGCCTAGGCTGAGAAGCAAAAGCACAGACTATCTAGAAACTCAAGACAATCTTTAAGAGGCCAAATTTCCTTTTCTTACGCTGGCTCCTCCAGCCAGGTCTCATTCTTGCCCTGGGTGGAGCTAGATTTCTATTCCACTGGGAATGGTAAACTGTGTGCTGAGGGTAGAGAAAGCCCTTCAACCACCGCCTGTGGGATGAAGCACAAGCCTTCCCAGTCCTTGGCTCTGTACAAATGAGATGTCTTCCCATGCAGATTGCATTTAACCCTTTTTGTGCCTGCCCTGAGGAGGCACAAAACAACAATCTTGCACAGCTAACCAACCCTTCAGCCTACTACCTGTTCTGAGCAGGGAGATGGGATGCATTGCACTCGCTGTTGTTTCTAAAACAACTCAGGAATAGACCCAGGGGGCTGCAGCTATGGTTCCTCCCTCCTCTCCAGCAAGGGCAGAACATCTGGTTTGGATGAGATGTATTTGCACTCCCAACAGGAGGCTGGAAACCACCCCCTCACTATTAGGAGTTTGATGCTATGGAGAAACTGGATATGACTTAATTCTGAGGTCTTTAAGTTGATTCAGAGATGCATTTGACCCAGACTCTCAATAATTCTTGGCTGGCGGCATCCCTTCCCACCCCCTCATGCTACTAGTTCGGAGGGCTCTCTAGACCCTAGGAAGTGCTTGATTAATTTCTGGTAAACTGCCTGCCTCGTGCCCTAACAACTCTGCTGGGCCCACTGGTCAAGCGGTTTCATCATGGTGGTCTCCCGGGGCTGCAGCACCCTGTGTGTTGCGGAGGAATGGTGCTGAGACTGCTGATGCATCCTTTGCTCTGTCAGCTCAAAGAGAAGGTCATTCCTGCAGCACGGGGCCACCCTACAGCCGCTACAAAACTGCAGGAAAGCACTGCAGATGGGATTTCTCTGCTGGTTGGGGAGGGAGGCAAGGCTGGTCTGGCTACCACAGGCAGTGGTCCCTGCCCTCCCTTCCTCGGGTCTGAGCTCACCCCTCGCCACCTCCTCCTGTGGGCAGTGTGGCTTCTCCTCCCATCGCAGGGCAGGGAGAGGCATGAGGTGGGGGTAGCACAGCCTGCCCCACTGATGGGGCTTATCCCTGATCCTCTGGGACTGCAGCTTTTCTGGTCCCAGCCCAGCAGGGGTTGTGCAGGAAGAAAGAGACATTTTCAGCAGGGTGTGACTCCTTCTTCCCTTTCCCCAAGGAAAGGGAACTCGGTGGAGAGAAGGCAGGGTTTCAGGCACCTCTTTGGAGTTTGTGTTACCCTCCTCCAAGCCAGCTCAGTAAATTACAGCCCTAATTGAAACCATGCCTAGGCTGCGCTTGCCTAAATCGTGGGGTGAGCACTTCTGCTCGTAGTGAGGCTGTTTGCGGGGACAGAGGTGCTCCTTCGGTGTCAGCGTGCAGGGGTCTGTCTCTACCAAGCCATTTGGCACTCCAGCACTGTCATAAATTTTTACCCTCAATCATACGTGAGGGTCAGTGGGGCTTGGGTGCCTGCAGCACTTGGGGGGTCTTTAAAAACTGATGCAAGTGCCTCGAGTGAGCGTCTCTAGGTGCACACTCACCCCCTAAGCCCAAGGTCTGTGGGTGGGTGGAAGTACCACCACAAAGGCATTGGCAACCCATAGAAATGGTGATTTATCAAAGTCCTGAAAGTGCTCAGAGCTCAGGAAGGGGCTGGCGAAGGCTCTGTTGGGAGTCACCACTTCGATATGGAGTGACAGGCAGGTGAGGAGCCTGGTCTGAGTTGTAGGGCTTCAAGAAGTCCTACATGGCTCTGGGATTTCCCCAAATGTGGAGGCTGACTGTGTCCAGGACATATGTTGATGCTCAGCACCCCCTGCTCAGCTCAGGACCTTTATGGGTTTCCCGGCCTGGACTGTGGGGTGATGGAAAGGATGGGCCAGCTCCCAGTGGGATTGGGATGGGATGGGATGGGTTGGAATGTGAGAGCGTGGTCCAGTGTCAGGCCCACAGGCAGCAAGGTCGCTGTGCCCCAGCAGCCGGGGAGCTGCTGGGCTGCTCTGAACGAAGGCTGTGGCTTTCACCGCTCCCCTCCTTTGGCCGGGGAGCTCTCACTGCCACGTGGCCTTTTCCACTACAGCACCCTCCTCTCTGCCTTGCTTTGCTTCTTGCTCTTTTTCTTTTTTCCTCAGGAAACATCTGGAAGCTGAGTGAGAAACATTAAAAGGGGGGGGGGGGGGGGGAAAGAAAAGAAAAGGAAAAAAGCAAGGGGGAGGGGATTTTGGGAACACCATATGATTTCACTTTCCTAAGACAACTGCAATTATGCCTTTGAGGCTTTACCAGTCACTGTAGATTCAAACCATGTTGGATGATGTAAGTGGGAAAATATGAAGGGCCTACTGGCTGCTTAAAAAAAAAAAAAAAAAAGCGATCAGTTTCTGGCATTTTATTTAACATTATAAATCAGAAGAAGGGCGCCGTCCAGATGGGCTTTTTCTTTATTGCTTTCCTAACCTTGGTTGTGCCTTGCTGATCCCTTGGGAGAGGGGAAATGCCTCCTGTATCTATCCAAACAAACCTCCTCTGTCCTGCAGCAGTCTGCTTCTGCCATGAGCCCCAAAATCCCCATGGACAGAGCTGGGGCTGGATTGCTCCCTGCTGAGACACATTCTGGGCTGGGCTCTTCTTGCTTGCACTGAAAAGGGACTAGTTACTTTTGGGAAGCGGAGATGGTGAATGGGGTAAGCAGGAGCTGTTGGTCCCAGTTTAGCAACCATGAGGACTCCTGTTTTCAGGCAACTTCTAGCTATCCTTGCCTATTTGACGCTGGGTTCTGGGTCAGTTTTGGGAGGTTTGGATTCGGTGTCTCTGTGCGGAGCCTGGAGCCCAGCACTGGGACAGACCCACTTGAAAGGATAAAGATGTTGCTGTCAGATTTAATGGACTTTCCACTGGAAAAAGCAGGAGGCTGCAGGAGAGCTGGGCTTTCAGCTGACAGGGGTTAAACTGTCATAAAATGGGAATAATGGAAAAATTTCCCCTGCCCTCAGTTCCCACGGGAAGAAATCAGGTGTGCAAACAGGGAGGGGAAACCCTGCGCCAAAAGAAGTTGCCCAGAGCCACCATTCCTGATGCTGGGGGAGCCAACAACCGAGTGGAGTTATTAGAAAAATGTGTGAGTTGCTCCTTGGCTGCAAATAAAGAAGCAATTTGGGTTTCTTGTGTTTTCCTTTTTTGTTTTAATGAACAGCTCTGGATCGCAGCGTGTCTGATTAAGCAGCTGACGTGAGGACATGTCAGTGACTTGCTTTCATTAATGAAAGCTTGAGTGATTCGGGGTTTCCTGGAGCAGTAGCTTTGGAGAGAGCCAATGCTGAGCATCGCTTGCAGGGCGGGACCAGGGCGGTCACCCTGTGCAAGGTGCCCATCAGCCTCTGGGATGGTGCTGGGGTCCCTTCTCCCCACAGAGCAGAGGATGGTGGTGGGGAAGGGACACAACTCGAGTGGACATCTCTGCATTTAACGCTGAGGAGGAAACAGGCGCTGCTGGAGCTTCTATGTAAAAGTCTCTTTTTAAAGGAGGGATATGTGTGTGAGTTTGCTCATCAGACATGAGGGCAGAGGAGATTCTCCAAGAGTTTTGGTAGAAAAAAAAGAATATTTCCTAATCTTATGGCTTCTGAAACTCAGAAGATGTTGGTGCTCAGCTGGAATTTCTCAGCTCACCATCGCTGAAGACACAGACCCTGATTATTTCAGTACAAAGCCAGGACTGTTTGAAGGAAAGCATCCAATGCAAAAACTTGGGTTTCATCAGTTTGTCAGGAGAAGTAAAAAGCCCCTAAAACCAAATGCAGGGGAAGCCCTGCCCTGCCTGGAAACATCGAAGTGAGCGAACTCCTGGTTGCATGAGTGGGACAGAGCGTGGCCTCGCAGGCACAGAACAGGGCAGTGAGTGGCTGTGGTGGCCCCAGAGATGGTCCCCAGCATCCCCGAGTCCCAGTCAGGCCTGGCCTGGGCTGCTGGGCTGTGTGGCCGGGGTTTTTGGAGGAGCCCCGAGCATGGCAGGAGTGATGGGGATGCTCTACAGCCTCTCTTTACCACAGATCTCCCATGCTAAAGGCTGTGTAGTGCATGGTGGCAAAACGCTCTGCCTGTGCTGCCTTCCCTTCTCCTTCCCATTGCTGAAGGAATGGAAAAATTCACCCAACTTGAGTAAAACCTCCCCACAGATCTGCTTTGCCTGAAACCTGACTGGTGCCTGCCTGTCCTGCCCGGGGACCCCCACCCTGTGGTGCCTGGGGGGTCCTTGCCGGCCTGGCGCTCTGGGCTGGAGTCAGAAACAGCCCATCAGCTCGTGTACAGGAGGATTTTGCTGTGGATTAGCCCTCCAGGGGCTTTCCTGGCATCTCTCCATCAGCTTGTAACCTTTTTTTGCTTTGCAGTTTAAAACAACAGAGAGATCCTGGCAGAGCTTTGGCCACGCAGAAGGAATTGGTGACAAATCCAGGGAGTTCATAAAACCCAGGGATCGGAGGGAGCCCCGGGGACCACAACCCAGCCATGGATTGGCAGCCCTCCTCCCCAGCTCCATCACCCAAATCCCTGGCCATCCAACCCAGAGGCCAGCACATCCAACTCAGAGCCTTGCGCACATGGGGGGATGGCAGCCCCCCCCGAGGCACCACGTCCTGCGGAGCCTGCTCCTTCCTGTGGGTCCTGGGCATCCCCAAGGGCAGTGGGGCGTCACGAGTGGGTTTTCACTGTGGCCAGGAGGGCTCATGGCAGACATCACCCTGCCCTTACCAGCACAGCACAGGTACACACATCTTGATCGCACATCGCCAGAGCGATCCCATAAAGAGCTTATGATCTAAATGGACAGGAAAAAGGAATTGTTATTATCTTAGATTTTTTGGACAGGGAATGAAAGTGGAAGAATTAGATGACTTGCCCAAGGTCGGTCAGGGAAACTGTCAGTGATCCTGGGAAAGTGGCCAGCTTTTCTGAACTTCTCAGTACTCGAGATGTGCCCGAGGCTGCAGGGCACATCCTGGATGCTGGGAGCAGCGAGGCGCGGGGCTGGGCTCCTCTCGCCCTTCCCCGGGAGGAGAGACTCTGAGCTGAGAACCCGGTGGTGATGGCCATGCTGTAAACGGGGCTGAGGTTTGCTCTCTGGCCATGTGGGCAAGCGGCACAGTGTGGCTTGCACCCTACGAGTGGAATTCTCCTCTGCCCCAGAACAGGGTGCAGCCTCCACGCAGCCAGGCGTCCCCGGTGTTGTCTGGGGGACCGTGACTTGTCCTGGGGCAAAGCAGTGCCAGGGGCTGTGTGGGAGCGTTCAAGCCCATCCCCTGGCCCTGTTCGACTGCAGCAGGTAAAGCAGTACCCAGTGGTCCCCGTTTCCTCCAGCCTCCCATGAGACCAGAGCCCCGCTCTGTCCTCTGCCCAGCTCCCGCAGCTCTCGCAGCTGTGTCTCACTGCGTGCCGGGGCTGCGCGGGGTGCAGCGTGCCGCTGGGTGTGGGGAAAGGAGGCGGTGATGGGGAGCACCCCAAGGTGGGACTCGACCTCTGGCATCTGTACTTGCGGGGGGTTTGCTGTCACTGCGATTCAGCCTCGGGCCTCGGCTGCCTGCGGCCAGCGCCCACGCCGGGCTGCCAGAGCTTCCTCCCGGCTCGTGGGGGTGGCTCTGCGCCTGGGAAAGCTCCCGGCTTGATTAAGAGCTTCCTGAGCCGATGCGTGCCGAGCTCTTGGGTTTGTCTCTGAGAGTAATTTCCTCGTAAAACCTGGAGTAGCCAAACATAGGGAAGATCAAAGCAAAGCGAACCCAACCGCGCCGCTCTGTGCAAGGATCAGCTTTAGCCTGATTTCCCCAGAGCTTAAAGATGCTGCTTCTCCAGCTTCCCGAAGCGTCGTCCTCAGGGATTTGTCCTGCGGGAGACTTTGTACAGCTCCCTCTTTACCAGGGAAAGATCTATTTGCAGATTAAAGCTTCCCTGGATCTGCGCGAATGAACTGTGCGGGTGTACAAGATGGTGGGGGGTATAGGTGGGGACCTCCCTCTGGGTGATGCTGGCAAATCTTCCCGCCTTTCTTGCAGCAATGGGGATTTTATTTCACAGTCACAAAGTGGGGGACCACTGCCTGGAGGTGAAGGGAGGAGGAAAGCTTATCTAGTCCTCAACCTCTGCATAAGGGGAAGGAGCCAGCGTACCCATAGCGTCACCAAAGAAACCCCAAGACCTGAGTGTGCATGTTGGTGGCTGGCAGGAAAGGAGGCTGTGGGCAATCTCTGGGCAGCCGGAATAGCTGAAGGGCTGGATCACTGGAGTAAAAGGCTGTTTTCCACCCTCAGATGTCCCTCTTGCTTGGCAAATGGCCAGACACCAAAATGCATCCCCATGTTCCCAGCACAAGCCGTGTTTGGAGACATGCGACTTTGCTTCAGCCCCTTACGGAGACCGGAGCCAGCTGCGTACCTTGGACTTGGCTCTCAGCTCAGGGCCCACCTGCAGACCACAGGCAGCCAGCTGAGTGCGGGGAAGCAGGGTCTCGGCTGCAGGGAAGGGTGTGCAAGGGGAGCTGTCAGTGCCCGCCCCATCCCCAACATCCCCCCGTGCTTGGCTGCTGTGAAAGACATGCCAACAACACAGCTTTTCTGCAGGCAATCAGCTAGCAGCCTTTAATCTGCAGGCATTTAAAATATGCAGCGTTTCCTCTGATTTGAACCTGAACAAAGCCCGGAGAGGCTGAATGCTCCCTGCCCAGTCCCACACAATCCTTCTGCACTAAGCATGGCCCTGTGGGCATGCAGACATCAGTCCAGGCATGGGCCGAATTCTTGCTTTGAGTTCTCCTCCCATCGAGGTGCAGCTTGAAAGGCTGAGGGGAACCTGCTGGAGTTCAGCTTCAGCCAGGTTCCTGCAGAAATCTCCACGCTGCATCTTGGTCTCACACCTAGCTAAATCTTAATTGGAATGGTGGTTGCAGCGATGAATATTATTTGCTTAGTTTTCTGCTATTACATTAAGATAATGTCAAAGTCTCTTTGGGACAGACACTGACTTTCCAGAGTCTTTGACCTCAAAGTTCTTGCCATTTTCTCAAGAAAGGCAACAAGTAATGAGGAGGCAGAGGAAGAAGTGACTTTTCCAGGGATGCCAAAGCCCTGGTTTTCCTTTCTCTCTGTCCTGACTCTGGGGCTGAGCAATTTGTTGCACATGTAATCATCTAGCTAGTAAGTTCTGCAAGCTTTTTGCAAAGTGCCTGCATCCTTCTCCAATGCAATCACTTGAAATGGAGCGTGAACTTCTACAGAGCCCAGCTCTTCCCTGCCACCGGCCCCTCCGTGTCATGGCACATGTAGCTCACAGCAAAGCAAGGCAGCCCAAGTCCAGCCAGCCTGGCTGGAGCTGCTTTCCCTAAGCCCTGAAGTGTGCCATGAATGCAGACAGCAGCCAGGCCTGCATTAAAAGCTCACTCAAGCCAATGCAAATCTTCCACTCGCTCCAGCAGCTTTGGTGAGGCTTGTTCTGAGGGAATGGGATTTTTGCTGCTTTTATGGGTTATCAAAGCCAAAAGCTAATTTCCACACACACTGGAAACAATGAAACGCAAATGTTCCTGGAAAGCAAATACATCAGGACTGCAAATATGGAAGCGTTAACAGTTGTAGTTGGATTTAAGCAAAGGCACACACAAAAGCCTCTCAGAGGGAGGGATGCGAGGGGCGTCCTGGGGATGGTGAACCCTGTGCAGACTCTGGGTGTCTCCTGCTCCAGGAGCAATAACATCTACAGAGGGGCAACATGAGCACAGCAGCTGGGACCAGTCAAGTTTAAACCTGCTGAGACTGATTCTGCAGAGCCCTCAGCAGCAGGAGAAGAAATCAGGTCCACAGGTCCCGAGACATGACCTCTCCTTGCAGCACAACTTTGCTCTTGTCATTGCTTTGAGCTTTCAAGGTGGGCGTGCTCAGTGAACACCCCATTTATACATGCAATCCGTGCAGCCAATTTACACCTCAGCCATCCTGTGTATATATGTTTTTACTAGCCTGACCTTTTCAAGCTGTTAACACTGTCCATGGGTTGACGTCTTGAGCCCTTTACAAGATTTTTCGGCAGTGGCAGTAAATAGCATCTCCTGACATGTTTGCGGAGATGCAGGTTAGGCCTTTCAATAATACACCGTAAACACCCTGCACATGATGCTCTCAGCACCCTGAAAGGGTTTGCTGGCTTTTTGCAAATCCTTAGGGGAAGGCAGGAGTGCAAATGAGAATTCAAGTGTTTACAGCTCATGGGGCCCTGCGGCCAGCCTCTTCCAGGCCCTCTTTGCAAGGGATTCTCCTGTCCAAATGCCCTTTGTGCCATAAAGACACATACATACAGCCTTCAAAAGGTATTAGGGACGTGGGTCACACCGGTTTCCATCAGTTGGTTATCAAATGGGAGATACCGAACCCCCCCAAACCCTCTCCCAACACGCGCCTTTGCTTTCCTTTATTATTCCTTTACTGCTATTCTTTACACAGGCTATTACCCTGTGCTATTTCAGCTCATGTTACAGCTCTAGCCTCACTGTTTGAAGCCAAGACTAATCCTAAATCATGAATGGATATTAGACAGGTAGGGTGAAGGCGAGGGCACGGCACAACATGCCTGGCTAAACTCCCCGAGTACATGGAGGAACTGTGGCAGGGCTGGGAGCTGGAGGCGCTGGTCCCCGTCAGCCACATCCCCACCGCCACCTCTGTGCTGCTACTGCCTCTTCCTTCTCTTCCTCCTTCTCCTCCTCCTCCTCCATCCACTCCCACCAGCATCTCCTCCCGGACAGTTCCTCGGTGCTGCAGACCCGGCAGAGCACCCATGGGTGCCTTGTAGCTTAGGGCATTTGGCTTGAGAAGTGCTTTAAAGCATTGAATTCCCCTTTTTTAACCCAATTAAAATGTTAATTCAAGGACTTCAGGATTCAGATTACAGCAATTAATTCATTTCCGTGTCCCCAGGCACATCTTGCTCACTTGCTCAGGCAAAATCAGGAAAAGCATTTCAGTTTCTATCTAACCCCATGACTTCGGCTGTCCCTTTGGTGGCTGGGAACTGTGCCTAGACATGAAATAATGAACTAAAATCCTTCCATGCATTGACCAAAGAAAACAAGCTGTCAAATAGAAATACTCCCTCGCTCCTTTTCGAGGCATACCAAATCTCCTTCCCATCTGTAGGTATCGTTATGTTGGGAAGGCAGCATAAGTAACTCAGCATGAAATTGTCAGCGACAGCATGTGATACTGTTTGTAGAGCATAAATCAGTCTAGGAAATGAAAAGCACTATCTTCTTTTTTCCAGGTTTGCTCAGCATTTTATACCTCTGCGGGGATGTTATGAAGGAGATTTTTTGGCAGATTAAACCCAAGTCCAACATTTGTCGTTAGGGCCTTAATTATGTTCAGTCTTCTTTGTGCCGTTTGCATTAGGCCATAATATCTCCCTCTCCTGAGCTCCAGCGAACCCCAACAGAGTCAGTGACTCCACTTAAGCATGAAAATGCTGGTGGAGAGGTCGAAGCTCCCCAGGTTTGCCGGCTTTCAGCTCTTGGCTCAGCCTGGAGAATGAAAGAAACCAGGGCAATTTCATTGCCTCTTTCCCAAGGGTTTCCCACCATGGCTGTGCTGAAGCTCCTGCCTCCACAGGTACAGTAAATGTGGTGGAGGATAATATAGCAAATTGGGCAGAGATTTCTGGGTGTTGAAAACTGAAGACTGGTTTTGAAAGGGCAGCTTTGTGCAGAGCATCCCTGCAAGTGCAGGGAGTTGCTGGCCTTCGCATCTGAAGTCTTCAGGGATAGCCTGAGCTCATCACATCCATGCTGCAGCACTTACAGCCCGATGCAGTCAATATTCTCTCTGAAGCAGAGAGAAACGTTGTAATTACCCTTTAATCCTGTTTAAAGATGACCTGAACCACCAAGCCCTGCACTGAACACTCCTCTAAGCTAAATGAAAAGAGCCTGTCTCCATTCTACGTCTGGAGTAATGCAGGAGAGGAAATGCTTGAAGTTGTCCGATATCTGCCAGCAAATATGTGGTTCCAAGTCTCATTGGAATAAATCAGGTCAAATCTTACCAACGAGTGGCGTCTGGGTACAGTGGTGATGGTACTATCAGGCTGGTGTGCACACTGTCCTCTGTGCCTGGGTCTCTAGAGGCTCATTCTGCCTCCCTGTACCTTGGCATTGCCAGTTTTAGGGTTCAGATCTTTACCCAGCTTTAGCCCCAGCCTTCCTGCCTCTCTTCCTTTCTGAAAAGCAAACCAGAGCTGATCACCGTGTTTCTCGGAGCTTGCACAGCGCCCATGCTTTAGTGGCTGTTCAGACTGCACAGCCGAGGCCGTGAATTCTCCAGCAAAGCAACAATTAGTACAAATTTTCCTAGACAGCTGCTCCCATCTGCTCTGCGGGTTATTTGTATTTGCTTAGTGCGGATAGCAGATTTTTTGCTGAACTCACATGGTTTCTTGCAGTTGAGTTTGACAGAGTGAGATGAGCCATTTAATTTAAGCCAGTTCCTTTTTTTTTTTTTTTTTTTTTTGCAAAGAGCCTAGCTGACAGTTTTGGTTTTGACTGCATGATAATGCTGCATAGACCAAAACCTCTGAGGAGGCACAAGCATTAGAAATGTCTCGGCTGCTTGGCTGATGAACTGTAGAAATGGAATGAGCTTTTCGCATGGCTTTGCATTCAGCGCAATCATTGCATTTTTGTATGGTTTTGCTAAATGGTACAGGTTTCACTCAACTGCACAGGGTACAAACTCCTCCTTTCTTCCCCACTCTCTCCTGCTCAGATTGCAAATTTAGCTGCGGCTCGTGGCCCTGCAGACCACGACGGTGCATCATGACTGCCGATCTCGAGCTGTAACCGGAGCTGCAAAGCAGGGGGAAATGCCATTTCTGGGATGGTTTGGGTTTGCAGGGAAGAGGGTTTCTTGGGGAGGGAACCCTTGCCTCAGCCTTGCAGATGCAGTGTGGCGTTTAGCCATGCATTGTTAGGGCTAAAGGAGCACTTGCTGGAATCAGATAACACAGCCAAGGCAGGGCTAATTCATGGGCATAGTTAGGGCCAGTCAAACAGTCTGGAAATGGGACCTGCTCTTTGCAAATGGTGGGCGAGGGAATCTCTGCTCCACAGGAACGGTAGTTCATATGCTCCCTAAAGAGCATCATTTGCTGCAGGGGACCAAAGGCATGGGAAAGTCAGGGGACTTGTTAGTCTTCAGGAAATCTGCAGTGGGGCAAAGATATAGCCCCATCTTCTGCACCCCGGTCCTGCTGACCTTCCCTGTCGAGAGATTGAAATGCATTTGGGGAACTTCAATGCAAAGTGTCCCCCTCCTCCAGGAGAAGAGGCTCCTCACAGGTCGTGCCTCATCTCTTGCCACTTCCCAGTGACCCCCCTTCCCTGGAAGCTGTGCTGATGCATTGCGCTCTGTTATGGGAAGCTATAAAGCCCCGTTGTAGCAGGCTGAGTGGGAAGTGACAGATAGCATTTAGGGGAAGAGTGCTGGGTGCTGGGAGGGTAAACCTCCAAGGGCTGCAGCACTGAGTGCACTAGAAAGCGAGAAGGAAGGTGGACATTGATCTATTATTTTTATTAATAAAGGAAGTGATTATCTGACCAGGTAGCAGAAGTTTCTCAATATCTCCTTGACAAATCGGGGTTACTAGGGCTGACTTTTATGTGGCATTAATGTTAATGCTTTCACCCATTTCTTCATTCATTACTGTTCCAACAAGATCAACTCATTTATTGCCAAACACCTTGCTGCTAGGATGCCTGCCTCGTGGCTTTGAAACCCGCTTTCCCTGCTGAAGTACGGATTACTCCTTCCAGCTGAGCAGCTGAGAGGGATGGAGAGCTGCTGTGCAGGGCCAGCGTAGCTGTCAACTCACGGTGGGAAGGAGCAGGCAGGACGGCAGCTCTGCCAGGGGCTGCACACCCTTTTACATCCCCGCTCCCCAGTAACACTGGGGAGAAAGCAGGTACATGGGTGAGTACGAGGCCTGATCCATTCTTGCTAGCAGGACTGTTTTAGGGTGAATGGGACCTCAGGGCAGGGCATAAAACACAGTTATGGCCCTCAAATATGTGCATGCAAAGAAGCAGGGGAACGCGGGCATTGTTCAACACACAAATAAGGAGGTTATGGTGCCTTGTGCAGCCCTACCAGGGCACAGGAGTCCAAGAGAGAAGGTCTTTTTTGCATCTTTGGGGATCTCCCAGACCACGCTAATTTGGACTCTCAGAGCTGGTTCAGCTGCTGTCTCGGCTGTCATTGCCAAGCTGAATTCTGCTTAGCTGCAGCCCCGGTCCTGGCGCATTGTCAGCTCTGAGGTCATTTCCACTGGCTGGCAGGTGGGGAAAGAAATCCCTGAGCTGGGCTGGCAGAGCATCAGGAAACCCTGGAGAGCCCTGCGGGCACAGGCACTGCCTTCGTTGGTATTTTCTGTTCAGCTTGACACCTCCTGAATTTGCAGCCTTGCCCATAATAAGGGCTTCTGGTGATTGCTGTAATCTGTGCAATATAATCAAGACTGTCTAAGCCTTTGGGAAGTGCTGTTGCCCCTTCCTGATGAGCAGGATTAACCAGAAAATTGGTAGAGATGTCTCCAGCAGGCCCCATGGTCAGAAAGCATCTGGCCCCCAAATAGAAACGTCCCCCAGATTGAAATTTTTCTCGCCAGTGAAGAGTTATTACAAGGTGTTGCTATAGCAGCCTTGCAAAGCTGGACCCTGCCGCACGCCGCTCCGCTATCATCTGGAATGCATTTGGGATAGCGTGTGGCTCAGCCTTGCATCTTGAGCCCAGCCGGGCTATCAGTTAATCGCACAGAAAGGTTACACCACATCGTGATGCTGTGCAGCCTGGGGGCGTTGACGCAACGGGTGGGAAGAGCCAGGCAAAGTATTACATCAAACTTGCTGGCCCCCGGAGGAAATTTTTATGGGGGCAATGGAAAGTTGAAGAGTGAACTGGAGATACTAGGCAAATAAGCTCATGATTTTTATATAACATTGATGCTCTTCAGGCTGGTTGCGCCAGGTCCTGAGTGAAGGCGAAGGAGGAGAGGGGAGAAAACAGCAGCGCTCGCTGAGCTGAGCTCGCTGGGCTACTGCCCCAGGCATTGCCTCTAGGGCAGGGGTGTCCTCCTGCCTCGATCTGTGTCACGTCCCACAGCCCACCTCAGAGCCCGCCTGCACGTTTTCCTATTGGCATTTGAGGAGGGGAACACCTCTCAAGAGGCTGCTTTCCATTTGGTTTTGATTTCTATCTCCTGCCAAGCTGCTATTCCTCTTTACAATCTGCCATCTGTTTCTCAAGGGAGAGCGCAGTGACAAGGGCGCTTTGTCCAGCTGCCTTTTCCATGGAGGAGCAAGGCAGTGCTAGCTGTTGTGCTTAAAATGGGGCATTAAAACCCTTGGCCTTGTGGTCTTGGCATGAAACACCCCTTCTCCATCTTAAAAGCACTGGAGCATAAGTACGGCTGGCCAGGCTGTGCTCCCTCTGCCTGTGGGCTGCAGGTGTTCAGCCTCTCCTTTCCCCCAGGTCTTGTTCTTGCGATCCTAAGGGACACACCAACAGTACATGCTCATGCCCATGCCCATGCCCATGCCCATGCCCATGCCTTTTCTTTTTCAGCTGAGCTGTCCTCTCTGTATCATGGTTATCGGCCAGAAAGATGGGTCCTGGTGCCTGTTTGCTTTGTAGAGCATTTGGGGAAATACCAGTGGCTGTCATGTCATTTCTGTCCCCAACCAGCCAGGTGGCTGCTGGCATCGAACACAGGGTGCAGCACCCAAGCCTACGGAGGGTTGCATGGCTCCATTCCCAGGCAGCAGCGGGGAGCCCGTGGGCATCCTACGGACGAAACTTCATTTTAGGATGAAGGGCAGGGACAAAGCATCACATCCAGAAAGACCTGTGCCAGCCCCATCTGTGAGCCTCCCAAACTGCCCTCTCTGCATGGGGGAGACTGCCCAACACCAACCTCCGTGGCTGCGTGAGCAGTGGCCGTGGGGGGACCGGAGGGGGATTCTTGAAGGGGGTTGAACTGACGGGGCAGGAGAATGAATAGTGCTTCTGTTGAGTGCAGAGGGCTCGGATTTCTGCTCGGGGAGGGAGTGTGTGCTGGAGCAGCAGGAGAGGCCCTGGTTTACAAAACAAATAAACCACTGTGGCTTATAAGCACGAGTAATCTGTTATTCTAAAGGGTTCAGGGATAATTTACCACCTGATGTCAAACTCCTCTACATTTTGAAAGGAAGTTAACAAATGGAAGCTGAGACAGAGAGCGGGAAAGGCTGTTTTCCCAAAGCTGCTTTGTTTTTTAACTCACTTAACCCAGGCTGTTTAAGCCCAGCACGTCACTCTGTCTCTGGGGACAGGGGTGAAGGTGGCCACAGCTTGTCCCTGAGACCAGGCAGCATGTCTGCAGAAGGGCTGGGGGTGCTGCCATCCCAGCACTGCCCACCCTGTCCCATGGGCTGGGGATGCTGCAGCACCGCTCGCCCCGATGCCTCCGGGGCGCCTTTCTCCCGGCCTCAGAGGCAGTGCCAGCAGGAAGCCCGGTGTGAGGACCCAGGGGGTGCGTCCCAGGATGTCCACCTGCATCTGCTTTGAGGTCAAACCCTGAAATCCTCAAAAGGGGGAAATAATCTGATTATTTTCTTTGGCAGCTCCATCTGACTCCTGACAATAACTGTGGCCACCCCTTCCCTGTTTACATGACATCATTCCAGCACAGTCTGCAGAGGTTAGAATGGGCCTTTTTGTTTGGACTAATTTAATCTTTCCATTTTCAAAACTGCTGATTTTAATAAACAGTTTTAAGCCAGAGGCTGAGCTGGATGCTCTGTTTCCTTGAAGTATGGCACTTGCCCAGCAGTGCTATGTGAAAGTCCTATCGGGACAATTCTGTAACCATAGGCAATTCCTGTCTCAGATTCCTGGGAACAAAGTATAAGGAAAAGGGCAAGTATCTGATACACATAGCGATAAGTTCATAAGCCATCAGAGTGACTTAGGAGCTGGGATTTTCGCCCTGGCAGTGAGGGGGGCTTTCCTAGGAGCTTTCCTGCTGTGTGTGGTAGAAACATCAGGTCAACCCTTAACCAGGAGCAGCAGCAAGCTCTGGTTTTCTAACCTCTGATGCCCAGACCCACCAAGCTTCATGGATCAGCTCCAATTTTTGCCATTTTCTGGCTCATCCCATCAGCACTTTGCATTAGCGTGATTTCTCCATATGTGCCCGGTGGAACCAGTGCCACCTGGGACCGGTGACAGCCTTGCCTGCAGCAGTGGATGTCTCTCTGAGATGTTCCCATTACATATGCATCACATTGGGGTTCTTGTCTTGCTGCTGGCTTTTGGGGACACAGACAGCAGTCGGCAATGGAGACCTGTGAGGTGTGGGGGGGTAACCAGCAGTGAGGGTCAAGCTCTCGTTGCTGATAAAGATGAGCAGTGCTGTGGGAAAAAAGTAGTTTTGGAAAGAGGGAGGAAAAAAAGAACAGCAAAAACTCCTTGCAGCCTTGAAACGCCCTTAATCTCCCTGCTGACCCCGCTGTCTGCTCGCTCTGCTGCTGGTGAACCAGAGCAGAAGCCCAGCAAGGAGGAGTGTGTCAATGTGTGTCCCGCTGTCGGAGCTGCAGTGCCGGACGGCCTCGAGCAGCTCCAGATGCTGGGGTGAGGTCAGCCAGGGACTCGGCCCTCCCCAGGGGGCTGCCTGGAGAGGGGGCCGGCTAGCGGGAGAGCACCTCGCTTGCATTTTGCAAATGCCAGGACAAAGCCAGGCTTACCTTCCAGGCTTGCCCCCAGCCCAGTTTGCAAACCCAGTCCTAAAGTCCTGCAGGATGCTGAGCAAATCAGGGTGCTGCCAGAGCTGGCAGGCTGTCCGCTCCTTCCTGACATGGGTGCAAGACATTCCCGGGCTGAGCTCCAGCAGCTGTAACTGTGCGAGGCACGTAGCAAGCACCCAGTCCTTGCTAGAGAGCAACTGGGCGGAGGTGGAGGCAGAAAGCATCCCCGGCAGCTGCCTGCACACCTGGGAAAGGCACGGGGCATCCCTGGTAGCAACCAGGAGGGGACCATTGCCCATGGGCGCTAACACCAATAGTTTTATAAGGTCTAGCCCAGGGTGTTGCACCTGCCTTTGGTGATGGGAGCCTGGCAGCACCCTCCTGCCCCGGTGCTGTCGGGGGTCCCGTTGGATTTGTCCCCACGGCTCATCCTGCCTTGCAGCTGAACTGAGCCGTGGGCTACGCTTCCGTGGCTGCTGCAGGCTCTGGCAGCCAGAGCCGGGAGGAAAACACTAGATGGCAGGTTGAGGCCATGTCTGAGCACCTGGCTGCCAGCCCAGCCCCAGAACAGGGCGGTGTGGGACCGCTGATGGCTCGTAGGGTTGCGCTGGCCCTGCCGGCTGGCTCTCCAAGACGGGGCGGGTGCAGGATCCTTCTGGCTTTATCCAGCTGCAGGTTTTCATGAAACTTCTTCAAAACTCTTCCCCTTGGGCCTCTGGGCCTCCACCAAATTTGGCAGAAGTTGGCAAGGAGCTTTGAGAGGAGGATTGACAGCTATGCAGGCAAGGCAACGGCCTGAACACTGTATTTGCAGAAAGCTAGGCTGAAAACTAGAAAGACAGATTATTTCAGTCTTGCTCTGTAACCCCTGTGCCCCTTCATGCAGGTGCTGCCTCTGCTCACCATTGCAATCCCAGCCACTTCTGAGCTGCTCAATGTAAGCTGGAAAGAGCCACACGTGGGATCGGAGTGGGACCCTGCATCCCCAGAGCAGGGGGCAAGGCACCCCAAAATACAACCCCCACCAGACGCCATCCAGCCGTCCTCACAAGACTTTGCTCTGCAGCGCCCGGGTGCAGAGCATGGCACCCTCTGCAAGGTGCCAGACAAACAGGGACAAAATGGGGTTTCTGTCCCAGAAACAGTTGCTATTAAAGGGCGACTTTTGAGGAACAGTTTTTTCCTTTCTTCTTTATTAAATCTTTGCAAGCTGGAATCCCAGATTTATTACCATCCAGGGATCCAGCAGGCACATGAGGGGCTGATTAGAGACATGCCAAGACTTTTTAAGGACAGAAGCAAGAGGTAAGGCTATCCTCTAGCATGACTCTCGCAGTTACCAGGCTTTTGTGTGCCTGTAATGTAGTTTGTAGCCGCTCGGTGTCTCCAAGGGCTGCCGGGAGCTGCAGGCTGGGACGCCGCAGAAAATCGGGGAGCAAGGCGGGGAAGCGAGATGCGGAGGTCTGGGCTTTAGGTGTGTGTTTGCAAGTAAATATGCAAAACTGCTGGTGAGCTGTGGTTCCCTGTAGCTCTTTGATTTCTGGAGCAAAACATTGTTAAAACAAAGGAGACGGGAGCTGTGGGATGCTTGTTCTCGGCTGTGAGCTGAGTTCAGCATAAAGCCCTGTCCGGAGCGGGGCTGGTCGGCTCTGAGTCTGTTATCCACTCTTGGGATTTTGACTTTAAAGAGAAGCCAATGGCTGGGACACAGATTTCTCCAGGCCAACTCTGCAGATCAGAGATGTTTCACATCAGCCATGGCTGAACTTCTGAACTCTTACACACTTCCCAGAGTTGCAGCCCAGCCCCGGGCTGGCCCTGGCTCCAGGGAAAGCCATCTCACATCAGGGGACGTGGCTCCCCAGGGGTGGCTTTTTCACCCATGGAGCCTCCATCACTCTTGGCACTTGTTAATTCCAAGGAGGCATTCGGACTGTGCCGAGACTGGGTGCCAAGAGCCAGAGGAAGTGACACCCAAATAATCAACAAAAATGGCAAAAGCATGCTCCTGGGCTGTGCACGCAAAGAGCAGCTGATTCATGGGGGAGCGTGGTCTGTCCATAGGGCAATATTAATTAGTGAGAGATCCCCTGGGGGGCTTGCTCTGAAAAGGGGAATCAGGCAGCGCTGCAGTCACTTTTTGAGCATTCCTCGGAAAGGGGGCTGTGATGAGAGCTTGCAGGTGGGGGGGACGGTTTGGGTGAGGAGCAGGGCTGCCCTGGGGCTGCGGAGTCCTGCCCCCCTGCCACCGTGTTCCCCAGCACCCTCTGGCACGGGTGCACGGGAGCAGGGCAGTCCCTCCAGGGCTTTTCACCCACAGATCTGGAGTCATGCAGGTGCTCGGATCCCGAGCGGGGCTGCCCGGGACTCGGTCCTGCCCGGGCTGCCAGTGCGGGCTCTTGGGGAGCTGCTGTGGCTGGGGCCGTGCCTCAGCAGAAGGGAATGTTCTTCTTGAGAAATTTTAAAAGCAGCCTGAACCGCTTGGTCCAGATCTTATGAGTCACCTACCACCGCACATGTGGGCTCCGACGCAGCCAACATCCCTCAGCGCCAACAGCAACACTGTGTAGCCTAGCAATCGGGAGCAACCCTACCATAATAAACCGGAGGGAGAAGCTCTCATAACCCTATACAGCAAACCCATATAAGCTAATTATGTTTGATGAGGATTTTCCATCAGGCAGCGGCAGGGTCTGTGATCGTGAGGAGGGAAAGTAGAGGCAAAGTATTTGTCTGATGCAGCCTCGAGGTCAGGGTTCTGTGTCTGTCTGCTGGTCTCACACCTCCTCCATCCTTTTTTCCTTCCCCATCCTCCCCCCATCCATCTCTCTCTATTAAAGCTTTTTTTTTTCCAAATCCCTTTCATGGGGTGTTGCTTGCTGGCCTTGCACTGCCGGCAGCCATCGCAGACTGCCACGTGGACCCCCCTCCAGATCCCCTCGGCCGTGTGATGTCCCCAGAGCCCAGCTGATATCAGCCAGAGCTGCTGGCCACGGCTGGACCGTGTCGGGAGCCAGGTCCACATGCTGCCGAACGGCAGCGTGAGCCTCTCTAGGGATTGCAGCAGGCTCTGAATCAGGACTTGACCGCTCAGTGCATCCTGTCTGGATGGTGCTTTTACATGTGGTTGGCTTTAATTAAGCCCGTCCTTGAAATATAAGCATACGCTTGAACACCACCTCCAGCGAGGGATGCATCCCTCCACCACGGCCGAGGAAAGGGGCAGTTACTCTGACCTGGGGAAAATATTTCATCCTGAAACATGTTGTCTTTGCTGTTGGAAAAGACTGATTCTTGGAAAGAGAAACAGGGCAGCTCTCCGAAACATCCCTGTGAGGAGGAATAGTTTGTTGCCTCCTGCTCGTTCAGCCCCGCGGCCGGGCTGGCTCCAGGCGCGGGGAGAGGTGCAATGTGGGAAAACACCAGCTATTAGTGTCTCCGAGTGCCTGGTTCAGCGATGAAAAGAAGCGCCATTAAATGTTCTGAAATTAGGTATAAATTAACCGGCCCGGCTATGGTCATTTATGATGTCTTTCAGGTTAAAAAACAGTCCTCATTTCTAAGGATTTAGAGTCCCCACCTGCCTTTAATGGGACTATTCTCCTTACAGCTATTGCCGTAGGTAAAGACTTAAAGTCAAACAATAATTACTCCCAGGAAAGAAACACTGTTTTCTTGTCATGTTCCATTAAATAGTTCACAGCATGAGCCAAAGAATTAATGGCCTTATTATCTGGCCTTCAAAATATATCATATTAAAGAGAAGGCAGCTCTGAAGAATCCAGAAGACACTGGGGATGCCACTGCCCCTGATGATACAGCTGCAAGGCTGTTGGGATGTTTAATATCTTTTAGCTCAGTATTGGCTCGGTCACCAAGGGATGGAGGGGGGTGGTGGGAAAGGACCCTGGACCAGGAGCAGACCAGAGATGTGCTCTCCCTGCTGGGATTTGCTTCCTCCAGACATGAGGTTTATTTTTCAATCTCGGTATGTGCGATCGGTTCCATCCCGGCTTCGCCTGGGGTGGGTTAGTTGCGGTAGGTATTTTTGCTGCTACATGAGGGCTGGCATCCACACATCTTTGCATGATGGCAGATATCAGCTTGGGAAGCGAATGTGCTGCAGCCACGTGCTGGCAGCAGGAACCTGAAATTCATCTGATTAATGCACGTTGTTGTTTTCCCTTGAGCTGGAGAACCTGGCAGCCTCCAAATGGCTTGGAAGTACATCAAATCCCCCAAGGAAGAGAGACAGAGTTTCCAGCCCTCCCCCACGACTTCAGGGCTCTTCGTGGAGAGGATTCAGAGCGGTTCATCTCCCAAACACCTGCAGACACACTCAGGCGTGTGCACATAGGTGCGGCACTGGCAGCTGAATTCCTTGTGGCTCAAGGGCTGCATATTCCACCTTTCTACCTCTCTGGGTCTCCAGATTAAGAGATTTGCTCAGTTTTGGTGAAGTTTGAGCAGTTCTAGGATGGCTTTGATGATCCTCAGCTGCTCACAGTTCAACTTGGCCATTCATGAGAGCAGGGGAAGATGTGGCAGGGGAATGCCCTGTCCAGAGATCCCTCTTCCCTGTACACTCCCTGTACAGAAGTCCCTGTAGAGAGATCGCAAAGTGCAGCTGACGGCACGGACGTTGGTCCCAGGGTCTCTTGCGGATGCACAGCCGGATGGATGCAGTCCCCCCGGCTGAGCTGGGGCTCATTGCACCTCCAGAAATACATGACATGACTGTGGCTAGCTCAATCCTCTAAACCTCTTCTGTTGCTTTTGTTTCCTAGTTAGCCTTCAAATAAGAGGTGATATGGGCTTTTTTTGGCCTTTCATGAATATTGAATTGCAGAGTGGAAATGTGGTGAAAATCACTCATGGCTGTCATGGGCCTGTGCCCATGCTGCCTCATTCGTCAATCTTTAATTAGTTTAAGGACAGATTTGCCAATATTTTCATCCCCTCATTTTATGGCGTCAGTGGAGAGAATGAGAGCCCTCTGGTTGTGCCTTTTTATTTTCTCCCTTGCTTAGGAGGTGGGGATCGCTGCTGCTGCTCGCTGCAGACCTCTGGCGTTGCAGGGCCATAGCACCCCATGGAGCTGGATGGCCTGATGCCGCCTCCTCCATTTTTTGCTCAATGGCTTGTTTCCCATCGGGGGTGTCACTGAGAGGCACTTAGTGATGCACGTGGATGCAGGACCCCTGCGCCATCCCGGGACGCTGCGTGTTTGCTGCCGAGGCTGGAGAAGAGAAGCAAAGGGAAGGAAACCACCAGACAGCTCACAAGCATTGTGCTCAAGCCAAGTGCTGCTGTTGGGAGGGACGGGTGTCTGCTGCTCCCTGGCACGGGCCCTGACTGCCCCAGAAATATGCACGGCAGCATCCTAGACAAGATCTCATGCAGCCTGTGCAAAGTCTGGAACGGCAGGAGAGAAAGGGCCGGTTGTTTTTTGTTTTCCTTCCTCTCCCCTCTTCTTCTGTCTCATGAGCTGGCAGAGACCAGTGATGTTTTAATCAAATTTGGCACGTGGTTAGAGGAAAAGAAGGAAGGCCGGGAATCGTAGGAGGCCAGGAGCCCCCTGGAAAGGCAGGCAGAGGGAAGGGAGAGAGCACCGGGAATTAGAAAGTCCATTCTGGATCTGACTGTGGGGAAGATGTCTGGAGCAAACCCTTCTTGAGAACCAAGACTAGCGGCAAACAGCCCCGTCCCCGTGGGAACTGGCTGAGGATGTGCCGCTCCCTCGTTATTCCTTTTCTTTCATTCCTTGTCCACCATTGTGTTCCTTCACCACTCATTCCCATATATTTGCTGGTTGTTCTTACCTCTGGGATGGTGCCTCCTACACAGAGTGGATGCATTTTCCCCCAAGCCGCGGTTTCAACTAACGGTGCATTGTTTGAACTCGAGAAAACTGTTCTGGGAATGTTTTTTGAGCAGCTCCACTGTGTTGCCTCTTACATGGGCAGATCAGAAATGACAGTGGGCCACAAGGCTGAGCTCCAGAGCTTCCTCACTCTGCAATGAGGGCAGCTCACACAGGGACACCAGGATCAGGGCTGTGTCTACCAACAATTCATATGGCACAAGGAGACCAGCACAAGCCAAATACCGGTCTAGACCTGCCTTCGCCCTTCTCAGGGTACCGCACTTCCCTGGGACATGCTTTTTGCAGCAGGCATTTTTGCAGGGGATGTGAAACGCCAGCCCGCTGCCACACACTGATGTCACCGGGATGTGTCCCATTTTGAGTCGGGGAGATGTCCCTGCTGCAGCCTGGCAGGGATGTGCACGGCTGCACAGCCCCGGGCAGGCGCAGAGAACAGGGGGTCAGCACTGAGACCTTGCTGTGCTGTTGCATTGCTGTCATCTCCACCGAGGATTTCCCGTTGCACTCATACTCCAGCCCTGATGCCACCTCTCGCCAGGGGCACAGTGCTGCCTGAGCTGCTGCGGGCTGCCCTGTGCCAGGAAAGCTGTCTCAGCTGACTCCATCTGCATTTACCTGGCCTTGTGTCCCAGAAAGGTTCCCTCTGGACCATGCATCTCTCTGGACTCTCTTCCAAATATGTCAGGCAGCCCAGAAGAGCACAAAAAAAAAAAGGAAATATTCTTCATAAAATTGCTTCAAGGTTTTACTTTTTTTTTACATTCTGCTGCACCAGCCCTTGCAGACCAAATGTTATCTCTCACTTCTGGATGGACATAGCAGTTGTAACATTTTTAACAGCACCTTCCTCTTCTAAACACCAGTCTAGAAGGCTCATTTTTATATGCATTGGTCTGTATTGATTTCTTTACCTATTTCTGTTTCAGTACTGATATTGCTGAAAAACTTAAACTACTTTGAAGATGAAGGGGCACTCTGCTGCCGATTTGCTTTCTGCTTCAGCCTGATGACATTCATTTGGTTTGCATGATATTTTCATTAAGGGGGCTAGGCCTAATGGCACTTTATGGTTGAAAAATATATCTGCACGCTTGCAGGGTACTTACACCATACGGCCCTAATCCAGCAAGCGTAATTATACTTGAGGCAGTGAACTCAGCTAAGGACAGTGGGACGCCTTGGAGTGACACCACACACACATGAGCACAGATGCTGTCAGGGTAGGAAATATCTCCTTCGAAATCAAACTCAGAAGGAAGCACTGGATGCCAGCAGGCACGCTGAACGTACTTTTGTTACCTAAAAAATTGTTGACACATGAGGTGTAATCAATATGGTGTTTTGCAACCTTTCAAAAAATGTTGCTTTTAATTCTTATTAAATTTCTTCAGGCACTGGCAATGTTGTGGCTTGGGTTTGTTCGTTGGGGTTTTTTTTTAATTTTCAAAATCTTCTTTTCTCATATAGGGGGAACACTCTCCGCCTTCCTCTTATTAGAATCATAGAATAGTTTGAATTGGAAGGGACTTTTAAGGGTCATCTAGTCCAACACCTCTGCCATGAGCAGGGACATCTTCAACTAGATCAGGTTGCTCAGAGCCCCATCCAACAGGACCTTGAATGTTTCCAGGGATGGGGCATCTACCACCTCTCTGCGCAACCTGGGCCAGTGTTTCACCACCCTCATTGTAAAAAATTTCTTCCTTATATCTAGTCTAAATCTACCCTCTTTTAGTTTAAAACCATTCCCCCTTGTCCTATCGCTGCAGGCCCTGCTAAAAATCCTGTCCCCATCTTTCTTATAAGCCCCCTTTAAGTAGTGAAAGGCTTCTATAAGGTCTCCCCGGAGCCTTCTCTTCTCCAGGCTGAATAACCCCAACTCTTCCAGCCTTTCTTCATAGGAGAGGTGTTCCATCCCTCTGATCATTTTTGTGGCCCTCCATAAAATTCTTATTCCATGCAGGCAACTAAAAAGCCAAATTGCAAGAATGAAAAGAAAGTCAGGCTCACCATTATTAGCCAACCCATCTTCTTACGGCTTTAGGATTCACAAGCTAATATTCCCACAGTTCTACTTGGTCATAGGAAAATGGAACATTAATCAGAAATTGTCTTGGATTTCTCTGGGTAGGGAAAAATATAAAGCTAATGCCCTCTTGTGGCTCCTTACAGCAAAGTGTTCGGCTGCAGGGGGGTAGCAGAGTTGTCTCACCTTTCGATTGTTAGGGGGTAGGAAAGATAATAAGGTTGTGTGTCCCCCCTCTTCATTTCAACGTGATTTTAAGGGCTCTAGATGCAAGGTGGTGTTTGGCTCATGCCTGCGAGGGAAGCCCAGGGCATCATCTGAGCCTTGGGCAGGGCTGCGGCCAGGCTGCAGTGGGGGATGCCTTGGTGGATGGGCTGGGATGCAGGCAGCAGACCTCATCTGTAAGGCAGCATCCCAGCTCCTGGCCTTGGCAGGCTGTTCCCCACCAGAAAGCAGCGGTTTTAGAAATATTTAAGTGAGTTTTGCAGATTTGGAGGCAGTCCAAAAAGCATGGTGTTTTTCTCCCAAGGCAAAACAGCCTGAGGGCACCAGGGATGGAGGAGCCCACTGCCGGCCACCCAGCCGTCCATCCACAAAGTCTATCCAATCCAGCAGACTTTGCAGGAACATTTAGCCTAAGTAAATTAAATGATTTGGGGGTTTTCATCAAGGCCCAGTTCTCATTTGGTTTTGAACTGCTCTGAAACGTATAGCCAATGCCTGTCGTTGGTGCGAGGCACCCAATGACACTTTCGAGTACATCTGAAATATTTTTTAAAGCACAGACGTTAATGTATTATAACAATAATAAAAATTCTCCATATTTTAAAGCCCATATGCCTGCCCCCACACCAGCCTTCCAGGAAAGACCTCCATCAACATCTGTTTCCGATTAAACATCATTGGGTTCCAGCTCAAAATAACTTCAAAGATTTATTGACTTCCATGATTTCTAAATAGCTCCCAAAGAGCAGTGGAGAGCCCGGCGTTGGCTCCGCTAACCCGGTGGGATGAGAGTGCTCCACACTCCTTATCCCACAGATTACCACAGTATGGAGCCAATCGCTCCCCATTTGAATGTTAACCTAAAACTATTTCCACCGTGAAATTTTAGGAATTTAGGACTAGTACAATTGCTAAGCAGATCAGAGATCAAACCAATGGTCCACATTACCCAATATCCTACCCTAGCAGTGACCTCCCATTGCCTGTGAGAATTTCCCATCCATTAGAGGCTAGTGTCCGAAAACAGGAGGACCATAGCTCCTCCTTGCATTTGTTTCAGTCCTTCCTCTTGCATGTGGATAGTCTCTCCCTCCAAATAAATGCTGAGCATCTGATCAAGCTCCCCGAGTATCTGGTGATTGAGAGTGCCACACACTCCAGGATCAGCGTCACTGCTGAGATGGTTCTTCAATTTTTTTTTTTTTAATCCATGAGAAATTTCAGCAACAGCCAAAATACTACTTCAGAATTTCTGTAGAGGTATTTTCCATTTGAAGTTTTCCTCTATAAAGCTTCCGAACACCAAAAATAGTGAAGATTTTAACATTAAAAGATAAGTCTTTTCACTTTCAGCTTTTTGGCAAAGACCCAAACTTATTTACTTAGGAAAAGTGTGAGCTGCAAGAGGGCAAAGTTCCTTTTGTGATCATGCCACACACCATCAGGAGGATGCTTACAAAAATAACAGCAGAGGAGCTAAGACATCTTAGCCAAACTGCAGACGTTGCATCGGCTTGTCCCCACCGCGGGCAGGGGCACGCTGCTAGGCTGGGAGCCAGGAGCATCCAGCATCCAGCTCTTTGCTCTGCAAACATCCCCTGGAGTGAGCATCTGCATGGGTCCTCCCTGCTGGGATGAGCCTTTCCTGCCCCTTACCCTCTGCCCAAGCAAATCCTTCCCTCCTAGGCATCCTTCTGTGGTCTTGGCTGCTTGCTGGCCGGTATAGAAATGGGTCCTGTATGGACGCAAGCAGCTGTGATGAGGTTGGGCTGTGATATTGCTGCTGTGAGCTGAGTACCAGCTCCCAAATCTGGGAGGAACTGCCCCATAAAACAGCAGGGAAATTGCCAAGTGAGTCCCCGTTTGGCAAAGAGCAGCCCCAGCACCGTTCCTCCCTGGTTGACCAGCTGAGATCTTTTAAGATGCTGTGTGACGGCTCGGGATTACCAGAGTGGGACTGTTTAAGCAGAGCCCATGCTTTTCCTGGGCTCTCCAACACCCTCGTAGGGAAAAAGCAGCAAGTGTGACAGGCTCGCACCTCGAGAAGCCCCTGGAATTGTCCACCAAGAAGGGGACATCAGGGGAAGAAGTAAACAGGGAGTTTGGCAGGAAGGCATCACACATCTGGCCCTGCAAGATTATATGTGCCATCCCAGTATTCTCTGCTCATTTCTCATTTTTCCCTTTTTAAATGTCCACTTAAGGCAGAGAAATGCCTGAGAAAAGAAGAGCAATCGGCTTTTTTGGCCACAGGCCTGGAGACCGTCTGACTGACGGTGATGGTGGGGTGCCCAGTGCAGCGGGGAGGGATGTGCCCAGTGGCAGCGGGTGCTGCAGAGGGGTTTTCCAGGGTTTCTTTTATCATGGCTCATGTTTGAAAGGAGGGCTGTGGGAGTGGGAGGCGAGCAGATGAACAGCCGTGTTTGGTGGCTGGTGGCGGGACTGACGGCTGAGATGCCATGACAAGGGGAAGGGTAGGGGGTGCAGAAGGGAATTTGCAGCCTCTTAGGATGTTTCTGGTAGGATTTTCCTCCTTACTTCCAGGCTCTGTTCAAACCAGGGCGCTGTTTTCTGCCTTGAAAGCAGAGGCTCCTTAGAGGCGCTTTTCTTTCTCTCAACCAAATATAGATCTACTAAAAAGCATGGCTCTGGTCTCTGCCAAGAGCTCCATTTCCATCAGGATTTCAGGGCCTACTTAGTGTCTCCATTTCCTGTGAATCTATTTCCAAGAGCTTTTTGCTGGTCCTTCCTCCCTTTGCTGCAGGTCTGTGGGGAGCAGGCGTGTGGGGCGAGCACTGACACCTCTGGACCGAGGACAGAAAGATGCTCTCAGCCAGCTGCACTGGTGCACAGAGCGAGGAGCTGGGCACAATGTCCAAGCTGCGCCTCATGCACTACGAAACACGGTGCTTCCTCCAGGCCCTGCCACTTTTTTCAAGCTAAAGCAATGCCTAGAGTAGACTGAGAGCATTTTTCACTGGGTTTGCTTTCCACTGACTCAAGTTGGGCTGCACTGGAGATGTACACATCTAATTTCTATTGCAATAATACCACTGAGCGGCGAGTGACAGGACACATCACTTAACCTCAGCCTGATCTAACATGCAGCCAGTCTGATGAGTTTGCACCAGAGAGGAGGTCTGAGGGAATTGCCGTGCTTTGCACAAGCAAGAGCTCTGCTAGGTCCCCCTGCTAAGTAGTGAGCAGGGCAGGAGGGTGCTGCTGCTCTCCGCCTGCCTGCCGAGGGGACAGGACTGTTTGCCAGTTGCTGCTGCTCTCAGACAAAAAAAGAGATGGAAAAGCCTCGGTCCTCCTGCCTCTTTTGTGGCCTGGACAATGTGAGTCACGCTGAGTGCCTGGGGCATCTGAGGCTGCTGCCTGCCATCCCTGCCTTCCCCAGCACTGTGGCTGCCTCTTGCCCCGCCGATGTGGAGAGGCAATGCTTCTGCCTCGGATTCAAGGGGGAAAGACAGAGGGACATATGGGAGAGGATGGAAGGAGAGACTCCAGCAGGGAATGGGAAGGAGAACAAGTCCCCGAACGGCTCAGACCAGAGCTAAAGGAGCCGGCGTGTAGCAGAGTGCTCCAGCAGAAGCGTTCCCAAGCCTTCGGATCAGCAGTGGGACAGAGGAGTAAATTCGACACATATTTTCCATCCTCAGCTATCCACATTGCCCCTAATCTGATCCCAATTAGATATACAGAGGCAGCTGCCAAGGAACTTTTATGACTCATTTGAAAGGGAGCCTGCACAAGAACCGTGCATTCGAATCCAGCTGTCTCCTCTCTGTTGTTGTTTAGGGAGGACATTTGTGCTTGCTTAGCTCACCTAGGAAAGGGCCAGCGGGCCCCTGGACACAGGGGAAACTGGTTTTTAGCCCAGCCTGGGAACATGCTATGTATTCCTTAAAAAAAGGGAGAGTTGGAGTCAAGCTGGCAGGAATCACAGCTCAGGCTTCAGAGGCGTGGGCAGCAGCTCTGTGCTCTGGGGGAGCCCTCCTCGCCGCATTGCCTTTCGCCTTCGCAGGCTCAGCTGCGAACAGAGCTAATCCCCAATGAGCACCGTGCTGCCACGGACCCCAAAACACCCCGGGGAGTGGAAATTTCTGGGGCTTGGCAGCTGCCCTCGTTTGCAGGGACAAAGCCCTCACCTCTTGCAGAGGCACCAGCAAAGGTGAGATGCAGAGCATTGGATGCAATCTAAAAGTGGGCTGATGCTCAGCAGGCAGGTCTAAGTGACACGGTCAAACCTTGCTCAGGGAGGACATGGGAAATCCTGGCTTGAATGAGACCTGAAGCCCTTCTGCATCTCTTAGAGCAACCAGATATCGCTGCTGTGGAGGCAGGTGGAGGACTCTCCAGGAGCAGTGGGTGTGCCTGCCCATATTAAGTCTCATCCCGGTCTTTAATAACAACAGATCAACCTAAACCCTGAAGAGTGAGATTGAAAATCCCTTCCCAAATGCTTGCTGTTACTATAACTGCAGTGATCCACGCTATTGCCATGCTCCGCAAATTGCCTGCCTGTCCCCTGTTGTGCTTTAGGTATCAGCTGTTCTGGGACAAGGTGCTTGGGATGTTTTCAGTTAGAATTGGGCAAAGAGGTAGAATATAATGAGTATTTTGTGCTAGGAGTTCAGAGGCTGTCAAGCTAGGCTTTGTTAGCAAAATGCATCATTTCTGATTCCAGTCTGGTACCATAAACCAGGATGCTTATCTTGAAATCTGGGACTTTAAAACATAACAAACCAACAACCCCCACCTTGTGAGAGAGCAGAGCAGGCTTTCGGTGGCACTTGATCGCTCAAAGTGCAGTCCTACAAAACTGGCCTGGAGATGGCCCAATCTCCGAGGTGCCTGTCCTGGGCAGGGTTGATTTTTGGGGCAAACCCCCTGACTTTTAAACATTTTGCTTTCCGTATGGAACAGGCCACGTTTTCCCTTGATACCTTGAAAATTTTCACTAAATGCAATTGTCCTTTTACCACCCATCTCTAAAATTCAGTGTCTGCGATACATCTTTCACTTGGCTTTCCAAGTTTCTGAAGCCCTGCTACTCTCTTAGCTCATATTTTCCTAGCATTTCAAATAAGTACTATTAAACGAAAGCTGAAACTCTTATAAATCCACATGATTCTGGGAAATAGATCTTTAAGAAAAGTACCTGCTACCCCAAGACCCTTCCTAGCAAGTGTCATAATGTCTCATGAGCCCAGGTGGGATCCTGCTGACATTTGCATCCTCTGCACTTTCAGGGCAGGGGATTTACACACCCTGAAGCCGGAGCAGCATCCCGCAGAGCACAAAGGACGGTGGAAGCCCTGCGACATGCTCCCAGGCAGGGCTGTGCCAGAGGCTAATGTGGAAGAGTGGGCATTGTCTGCAACAGATGGACGAAGCGCTGCAGTGCACTTTGTGAACAGGGTCCGGAGGGTTTGCACCACCCAGCCCCCGGGATGGGATTACCTGGTTTTCCTGGCCCTGACACTCCCCTTACTCCCTCCCTGGGGCAGGAATGCCACGCACGGCACTCAACCCAGCACACCAGCGCCCAGCCCGGCTACCGTGGGGTTTTTGCGGCCGGTTGGCTCAGGGCCTGCCCGGGCAGCCCTCCACCGAGAGGACCGCAGCCGGCATCACTAGATGGTGCTAACGCTTTCGTTTTCCCGAGCTCCCGGAGCACCGGAGCAGCGCCCGGGCAGCGGGCACCCAGCGCCCGGGCAGCGGGCACCCAGCGCCCGGCGAGCCAGCGCCGCGGGCGTGCTCGGGGGGGGCTCCCGGTGGTCCTCAGGCACCGCTCCTCGGGGCTTTGGGGGCGATAGCCGTGTTGCCGTTAATAATAGCGGCGATGAGGAAGATGCTTCCTTTCTCTCTGCTTGTCTTCAGGCTCTCAAGGGGAAGGGACCAGGCTCAGCGTGTTGCAGGATGCATCCCTGGGGTGTTAATGGGAACCTGTCCTTTCTGCTGCTGCTCCCTTCGGGGCTGTAGGTGTGAGCCTGCAACGGGGCGTGGGGATCCCCGTTCCCTCTCTGCATCAGGTTGTGCTGACTCGAACCCCGACCAGACATGGGTTTGTTGAGGCCAAGGGAGCAAAGCTGCAGCGTGGGTAGGGGCAACTGGCTGAAATTCCCAGTCGGTGCTTCCTGTGCTGGTGATGAGCTGGAAACACACACACACACACACACACACACACACACACGTGCCCCCCCAGAGCCCCTACCCCTGGATCACAGCCTTTTGCAGGTCCTATCCTCCCATCACTGGTGGAGTCAGGCATTCAAATGGGAGCTGGTAGGATGGGGACTTTCTCTCTTGTGGAGGGGTCGCTGGCTTTTGGGAGCCCCTCTCCAAATGGCTGGCTGATAAGGCACAGCTTGAGCTGCAGCTGGCTGATCTTACCCCTTGTCGCTGGGTGAATGGCCCTGGGGAGGTGCTGGGGCACAAGGAGGAGGGAGAAGGGCTCACCCACACAGCTGACTCAATGCTGATAAGCCACCACAGCCAGACACTAAACAAATGTGTCTGGGAATGTCATGTTTCTGCTCACCAGGCGCTCCTCACATCTCACAGGGTTGAGCTCAGGGGACAGAGCTGCCCCTCATCCCTTGGAGGAAATTGGTACTTGGAAAATGGGGCTGAGTCAGCCGGAGGGTGCCAAGAGGCTCATGGTAACGGGATGAATTCCCAGCAGGTGAGGAGCACGTGGTAGGCAGTGCCCTCCCGCAGCATCAGCTGAGGATGTGGTCACTCCCAGATGGGGTGGTCAGTCCCAGCCCTGCGATGTGGCCCCAGGTACAGAAAGCAGCAGGGACATTCAGTCAAGAGCATGAAATCTTCCACAGGGAGAGAGCGCAGGCACGCTCTGTACCCTGCCCATTGTCCAAAGGGTTTCCAGCTTCTGCAGGGATGGAGAGATTGTTCCAGGAAAAGGTATCTAAATGTAATTTTTCTCAGGGAGTTGGACAAGATATGGATATTTCAAGTCTCCAGAGAGCCCTGTTGGGAAGGACAGGGATGGCAGAGCACCTGCAACAGAACCAAAGCAAGGCTTCAGTTTGCTGAATTCTCAGCTTTTTTCTCCTACTTGCTCCTGCCCTCCTCTGAGAGCAAACCCTCCAGAGCATCGTCAACTCAGCCATGGAAGTGACTTATTTGAGGCCAACACATAGGTCCATGTAAGAGCTCCCAAGGGAACCCAGAGCTCTACCCCCAGCTTTCCAGGTCATGGTTTCAGCCGATCCCCACACCACTCACAGTACAAATGCCAGTGCCACCACCCCGGTTGTTCTTGCTCTTGGAAGGTAACTGGAGCCAGAAACACAGAAACGTGAAGGAAACCACACAGAGAGGCCAAGGCAAACCCAGGCTCAAACGCCAGCCATCACACCAACCTCACTGACCTCGTGGTGACACCAACAGGTCTCATTCAGGATGGAGAAACATTTTGACAGCATTTACTGTGCAGGGAAAGAGGGACATCATTTACCTTTGGCAGCTGACACTGCTTTGCTGCAAAAGGTTACCTCTGGCTAGGTGAGCAGCTTTGGCTGTTTGATCAGATGCATGGGAGTAATTAACATCCTGATTTTAGGATCTGGCCATATCAGACTGAGCAAATAAGCCCCTGACATTTTTAATCAAAACTCTTCTCCTCACACTGTGTTCAAAGGCAGAGAGGATGCAGGGAGGAGGATGAGGGCTGAGTGACTGCTTTCTCCGTGACAAGGACTATGTGTCAGACCTGCTGCCACGTGCCAGCCCTGCTGCACCGGACTCCTCTCCCTGGGCTCCTCCGCCTCCCGCGGGGCTCACGTAGCCGTGAGTCGTTGCAGCCATCCTGACACCACATCCTCCGAGACAAACCCACAAAGCAGCAAGAGGAGCTCAGGGCATTCTCTGAAGAAATTGCTTTCTCATGATTAAATGTCAATGTACAGGAAAAATGAACCACGACCACAAATTTACTTAAAAATCATCAGTGACTCCCCAGCCCAGAGGAAAGTCTGGTGTCGATGTCATGGCGTGAAGCAGATGCAGGGAGAGCGGTTGCTTGTGTTGGTGAGGTCTGCTCAAACGCATCTCCTTTCAAAGAGCTTCCTGTGGCAAGCGGGCGGTAGGGAGCTCCTCTGGGGTGGCCTCTGAAAGGACAGCTTCTTGGCTTTATTATTATAAATAATGATTTATTTATTAGCAGCTCCTTGTGGTACCCCGGAGAGGAGCAGCTGGGATTGTACTGACACGCAAACCAGTGGGGAAGCTTCAAATCAGCTCTGGCTTTCTGCAAGTCCCCTTCCCCAAGCAGGCTGGGGCACGGGCAGACCAGGAATCGCTGCCAGCCGGGCACCCTGCGACAGGGTCACCAGCACCTTTCTGCAACTAAACTCCAGCCTAACAGCGGAGACCCTCATCTTTTGCTTTATCATCCCCCTTCTCCTTGAGTTTGAGGGTGGTTAGAAAAGTGCAAGGAATGTGCAAGATAGAGAGTTATTGTAGGCATGGCTGGGTGCCAGCCACCCTTGTAATTTTGTTAATAGACTAATAGAGGAGCAAATGAAGCCATTGTAGGTAATCATGGTCAGAAATGTTTCAGGCTACATCATTAATAAATTTTCTTTTGCAGGATCTTATTTGCCCTTGGTTATATCAGGACTGGGCTGGTGTTGGGAGTGTTTTCAATCCTTTAGTAAAGTTTGATTTTTCTTTTAAATGAACAGGCATTAATGGACGGCTTAAGTTCAGTTTTTAATGACCTGATATAATATAAAGGAGCAAGCTCATAGTCTGGGTGGGGATTTGTCTCAGGTGTCCAAGTTATGGCCCTCAAGGTGAAGGTGTTAACCCACCCATTTTAGCTGTTTAGGAGTGGCGGACAGCCCTGGGGCTCCTGTGGAAGCCTGCCCTGCACGAACACTGGGGTGTCCTGGCACTAAGATAGTGGAAAATCTGTACAACAGGCCAGAAATGCAAATACTGTGCTGAGCTGAGAAATGGCTTTAACAGAGGAGCTTTCCCGTGATGTAAACCCTGCAAATGCAAATAGCCAGGTTGCACCGGCGAAAGCCATCAGTGTTACTTCGCTTCCTGCAGTTCCCCCGTTGCTCATGCTAGCTGGGATCGCCTTTGCCATCTTTCCTTGTTTCTCAGGCAGTGTTGGGCAGCCAATGCCAGGACAGGGATGGAAAGAGTCGCACATTGAGGGCAGGAGGAGTTGCCCCGCACACACAGTGGCTTGCTGCAGTCTGGGACGTCACTGGCGTGCTACTTACCTTCAGCAGGTTGCAAAAGCTTTTGGAGTGTGAAATTACAGCCTTGAGAGGAAAGTGCTCAGTGGCTGCAACACCTCTTGCAAAAAGCATTTCCCTTTTCCTGGTCCTGTGTGGCATTTGGGAAGGAAATGCTGGAAATCAGGATGTCTGGTTTGGGGAGGAGGCGGCCGGTGGTGCTGGCAGGCTGCTGCTGCAGCTGGGGCCACTGGTGCCCATTTTTCCTGAGCTGTGGAGACAGTCATTGAAGCAGAGCCACCGTGTGCGGGGAAGTGGCCTCCTCTGAGATGGAAACGGTCATCCTCTGACTGGGCAGAGGAAGCACAGCTGGGCAACAAACAGGTCCAGATGGACATCACTTACGGGCTCGGTAAAGGGGCCATTGCAGGACCTGAACCGAACTTGCAAGCTCAGAAATGCGATGCTCTCTGCTCTAACAACTCATGGTTCTTTGACATCAGCAGATGGGCTTTCACCACTACAAGCTTTTCTCCCCAGATTCCAGGCACCATTAGCACAGCCAAGGGACATGTGGTTCCTACCACGTGGAACCGGGCTGTCACTAATTTAGCCACCTATTCTAGAAAGTCTCTTCCCAGTGAATGACATGGTGTGAACTCACCTACTGCCAACAGCAGGTACCCTGAGTGCTGAGAAGCAGATCGCTTTCTGCCCCCAAGCCGTTAGATGAAAGATGTGCCAGTGTTAACTGTAAATGAAAACCCTCTGTTTGAACTTTCCAGCTGTGAAGGCAGAGGAGGAGATGCAAAAAATCTTTCTGAACTTCCCTCTCCTTCAGTTATTTTACAAAACACTTTAATGTTGGATATTTAAAGAAACAAACAGCTCTTTATGACCATCTAGCCCCTTTTTTTCTCATCCCACTCTTGATAATGAGGACCAGAGTGATGGACCACGCTAGATACAGCCATTTCCTCACTGATGCTAACTGGGGAGGAACATGCCAGCTGATTGCTGGAGAAATGGCAGAAACGAGAAATTTTGCCCGGGCAAAGCAGACCCTGCTCTCCAGAGCAGAGATTAAAGGAGTGGGAAGGGCAGAGAGCAGAGACTGATGACCACGGGGTCATGCTGGCTCAGAGCGAGCTGGGAGGGGAAGGAGAAATTTGAGGGAAAATGTAAGGAGGCAGAAGGGATTACTCCTTGCCGGGGTTAGCCAGGATAAGCTGAATACCCAGGCTTTCGCACTTTTGCCCAGCACCAGGGCAGAGGTGATCTGGACACATTGCAGGAGGATTTTGGATGGTTTGGGGGAGCCTGGTGCCCACAGGATGCGATCTCCCGGGGAGTGCATGCCCCAGCACAGGGCCCCGCGCTGCACGGGCGCCGAGAGCCGCCTGACCTCATGTTCTGCGCCCATGAAACCGGGGAGCGAGCGAAAAGAAGTCCGAGCAACATGAGCGAATGCAAATGTGTTTCCACTTAGCTGGCCCTCCGAGGCCAAATGATGTAACTCCTGCGAAGCCCTGCAATATGTTGGCAGGAGGAGCCTAGTGACAACTCCAACTGTAAGTTCCTGAGCTAATGAACAGAAAAGTTGAATTAAAAAAAAAAAAAGGCTTTTTCTTTGGCTTAACATAGCGATCCTCCCCGGGACTGTTTTCTGAGCAAAGAAATAGCACACTGAAGGAAAATATCCAGCCCCAAAAAGACCCTGGCTCCTCTCCTCTTGGTCTAATGGGGCAAAGCCAAGGGGTCAGCACCCATCAGGACACGCGTTTCAAACCAGCGGAGCTGGGGGTTTGCTCGGCCTGCCAAGATGCCAAAGCAGATCCCAGCTCCAGAAGAAGCTCACTGCCATCCTGTTCTCCAGCCTTTATGGAGTTAACCACAATTATTATTACTAAGGGTGGGTTTTTCTGTCTGTGTGTGTGTTACCAGCAAAGAATGTTTTACTACAGCTCTCCACACAGCCACCAGCCTCCAAATGGACCATGTTACAGTAGAGCTAAATATTGTGTCAGGGACCATGTGTTTCTCGTAAGATGGGCTTGAGCCATGACTGTGTAGGAAATTGTTTATCTCTCTCCCCTCCTCTCTCTCTTTCTGCCTTTATCCTCCCACGGGCCGTGTGGACGGCCGGGACGCTGGCGATGGGAACTTTCCCGGGGATGCTAGCGGAGTTTTTTTCACAGCCCGTGCCTGCAGCGAGGAGTGAGCTCCAGCTGGGACAGCACCACAGGGCGGCTGCGGGTCGTGATGTCTCCTCATCTTCCGGGTGACATGCCAGTCCTGCTGTCCCAGGGGGCACAGGAGGCTCTCTCACCGGGCTCGAGTGCCACGAGGCACTGCCCCAGCACAGGGCAGGGGCCAACACCACTGGTGCAGGCTGGCTCGGCACCACAGATGCCTGGGGAACCCTCTGCTAGAAGGTTCGGATGGAGGCTGCAACAAAACCGTGATTCTGATGTACATGTTTGTGTGTGTTTCAGAGTGAAATTTGGCCAGAGGGGTATTGCCAATTCCAGGGTCAAGGTGGAGATGAACGACTTCCTTTGATTTGCTGGAAATCCTGCCGTCTGCTGGGTGGGTTATAGAGCCAAATGATTAAAGGAGAAGTAGAACAACCTCTCCGAAAATTGTTTTATTGCTGCTGCAGCTGAGGCAGAGCAGAGCAGCCCCTCTGGGTGCTGGCCTGAGCCAAGCAGGGTCTGCTGCCCGTGCCGGCACTGCTGTCACTGCAGGCAGGGTAAAGGCTTGGCTTCACGCTCCAATGCTGCACATCCACCGATGGCTCCATGCTCGGCGAGGGCACCGCAAGCGGGGAAACCCCTCCTGTCCTCATGGAGCAGGACTCAGCAGATCTGGGACTTGTTTCTCCCCTGCAAGAGGGATGTCCGGGAAACCTGAGCCCCTCATGCCTTCCCCTCCTTATCCATCCCTCTTGATGTCATCCCCAAATGCAAAAAGGCACTTTTCCTTTTTACTGTCTCTGCTCTCTCCCGGCCACTGGTCTGCACAATAACATAATTGTATATAAACATCTGATTTCTTTTACTTTGCCTCAGTAATAGCTTGTAGCAACCCTTTCCAACATCTATTAATACTGTATATAATACTGTATAATATTAGATCCAGACTTCAGATCCTCAAATGTGACTATCTTCAGAATAAAGTGGGAAAAGGCTGAACACAGATCAAACGCTTGCCCTCTGGTCAATTTTAAATATAGTATAAACTGCGCCTCCATATAAATTTAGCAAGGGCTCTTGCTTCTAAACACCTTGGACTTTTCTGTCTGTGAGATATTATAGATGAGGCCCGCCTGGATCAGACTAATGATCTCTAAACATCAGTATCCCGTGTTTCAGCAAAGGCCAGCTGAACCTGGCAGAGCAGTACTCCTCCCACTGCCTTTTATGTAGAGCAGAGCTATAGGAGATCAAGATCTCTTTACTTTATAGGGGGAAAATTTGAGCACAAAGAGATGAATTGACTCATCCAAAATCACCCAGTAGCCAGGTGGGAGGTAGAAACCACCGGAGCTGGGCAGTGGTCGCTCCCTCCAGCAATCCCAGGATCCGGGGTGGATTTTTGATGGGGACGATGCTGAGATGCCATTTCGTTGCTTTACATTTGCTCCTTGTAACCCACAGGGAGATTTCCAGAGGTGCAATTGCTTCCTCAGTCATAAAGCCCTTGCATTTGCCTTACTCTTTGGAACAGGAGGGGGTTTACTCATACAGAAATGAAGATTTTCCAGATGAACTTTTTTTTTCTGAATTGTTTTGACTTTAGACAGGTTTGGGGGACGTTTCATTGAATGTGCTTTGCCCTATCTCTTAACTACCCACCTGCAGAAGCAAAAGCAAAAAGCATTAAAAATATAGCTAAAAGTAAAATCCACATCTAATTCCTGTTCCTTCCCACCATAAGATCAGATAACTTTTGAGCAATTCTATAAACCCCAGCTTGTGCTTTGGCATAGCTGCAGGGCCTGGCTGTGCTGGCATGTAGAGCACCAGTCAAGAACTGCACCATGCTTGACCAAAGTCAGAGCTAGGGAAAGGGGCAGCACTTTCCACTGGGAAATTATCCTTCTCTGCCCCAAAAGAAAAATCTACTCAGGTTATAATAGCAAAAAGGCATGTTAGCCCTGATTATATTGCTGGGAATGAGAAAAATAGCCTGGGTTAAATCGTCCAGCTGGGTATAATCCCTGGGAAGTGCCCCCTTGCCCTTCCTTGTTAGGACAGTGTAAGGATACAGTTCCAAATTTTAAGAAGATCATGTTTTTGCAAAAACAAGCTGTAAACCTCCGTCCTCAGCTATATTTTTCTTCCACTGCTCCATGGCATGCACACACCACTTTTAGCGGCTCTCTGTGCTAGGGCTGCTATGAGACAGTAGCGACTACTTTGTCCATCACGTTGCTCCTGCAGAGTGATCCAACAGAAGATACTTAATGGGTAAAGGACACTGAAGAATTTGGCTTGGAGAGAAAAACTGTGTGTGAAGATCTGCTGGGGCTTTCTGGTAGGTTTTCAGGCTTACTAGGGCTGCTAAAAGAGATCAGATTCTTCCTTCTCTTCACCAGAAATAGCAATTTAAGGATTTCCCTGGTTCTGCTTTGCTTCTTGCTACCGGCCACCGGTCTAAATTGGGCTGGGTGATGGCGACCGGCTGTACATTTTTCTGCTCCTGATGGCTGGGATCGTTAAAAAGCTTGAACTGTGCCATGGACTGGACCAGCCTTTCAGATGATAACCTGCTTTACCACCAGCCTGTGACCCAAATTTATTGGGCTGCAGCTGAGAATCTTTCTCTTTGATCCATCTCTGCTATTAAACAGCTTCAGATAAAGTCACAAAGCTCATTTCTAGGAAAGGAAGCCAAACAACCTAAATCTTGGAGCTGAACAGCAGCGGGGAAGCAATCTTCAAACTGCATCTCCTCACCAGCTTCAAAAGCAAAACGGCTCGTTTTAACACACTACGTGGCACTTCAGCAATGATTAAAGTACCTTAAACGTGCACCTTCTTCATCATAGACCCGTCTGCTGACAGGGTGCCAAGTACAACAAACCCAATCAAAAGCATCATCCCTATCATGGATCTAATTGCCATTGTCTTGTTTCCTGAACAAGAAGAGCTGTAACAAAAATAGAGCCTGGAGAAACCACACATCCTCATACAGAAATAACCCCCTAAAAGCAAACTGAAAAGCCATAGAGGAGCCAGCCTACAAGCTACAGACACAAAGTGCCGAGTGAAGGAGATAGCCGGCTGGTGAACGCTGGGAAATAATACCCTAAAATCCTTCTAAGCCCATTCATCACCCCAGCTTCAGTGATCATCTCAGCAGTAAATTCCCTTATCATCCTATTGGAATTTGACATTAATGACCTGCCTGTTATTTCAGAGGGAGATGGACTGTAACCGGTGGGTAATTGGTAGGAAAAATTGCCGGGTATAGCAAAGATCTGATACCATCAGAGTAGTTAAACCACGAGAGAGGGAGATTAGGGAGCTCTGTTTACCACAAGAGGCTTATTCATCCTGAATAAATGCGTTAGCTGCCCAGAGCCTTCCTCTTACGCCCTCCTTCCCCTTCAGTGGCATCAGCACTAACACAGTTTTTTCGCAGTGACTCTGGTATGAAGAACAGCAAAGACACCGCGCAGCAGAAGCCGTTGTCAGTGCACAGGTGATTGTAAAAATGATTTAAAAGTTCTCTCCAAACTTCCATTACTTTACGCATTAATTTTTGAGTTGTCTCAGGAAAGACAGCTGTAATTTCTTAATCGTTCACACTGCTCAGAATGCTTCTGCAAACACCTCTGGTCTGCAAAATTTTTCACAAGCAACTTCCCAAACTGTGGCTGGTTTAGGTTTTGTTTCTGTTTTGCTGCTGGAGTGACACAATAGGTTTATTAACATTTTTCTTTGCACCTGCAGGTCAACTTCCAGTGTGCTCTGCCTGAATTATAGAGCCCATGTTTGCGGGGGAGCCTGCAGTCTTAACAAAAAATAGGACAACTGACTTCTCCAGAGTGTGTTGGGGGAGAGCTAGAAGTAAGTCCAGAGGTAAAATCCTGGCTCTGCTGCAATAAATGACAGCTTTGCCCTGATTTGATGGGTCTATGCCTTTCTCAAACGTTTCCTGGTCCTACCTTCCACTTCCCAGCTAACAGGTCCAGCAAAGAGCCAGAACATCTTTTTTTTTTGGAGAACACACCTGCTTTTTAAATTAGCTCCCTGGAGTACTCACAAAAACAAAGCTGCAAGGCACAGCCACAGGAGGACTGAATTTGCTACAGAAAGACCAGCACATATTCATAATAAAACATCTGCACTCTTTGCCCAGCTCTGAATGTAACTTCCCATCATGTCCTGCACCTTTCTGGGAAGAAAGAACTGGTGATGGTGGTGGGAAAATTGCTTCACCAGAGCCAAAGGGGATTTTGCAATCACTTTCACTGGAGGGCTGCTTTTAACCCTTTGTATTCCCCATCTCTCTGTTCCACCCTATGGGCTCCCCACCGCTGTGAGCAGTGATGGAGGAGAAGAAATGCTCCCTTTCCATGCAAATACTCCCTGGAGGGCCCGCAGGTGGTGCAGATGGCCCCAAAGCCTCCCTCAAATGGAGACTGGGTTTCTCTGCAGGGAGCCTGACAAAATTCGCCTTCCAGGCTCTACTCCTGAGCGCTCAGAGGTGCCAGTCTGGGTGTGAGTGCCGAAGGACCAGTCCTGTGTCCGCTGTGCATCACAGGGAAACGGTCTGCTGCCTGTCCTCAGCATCACCGCAGGATGCCATGGTTGGGGACAAGGTCCATGGCAGCAACACCCTTCCAAACCAGCAAACTACCCAGAGAGAAAGACTAGCTGGAGCTCTTCTCAACCGCTCTTTAAAACAGTGGTTTGAAGCCAGGCTCAGGGCAGAGATGGAGCATCAGACCCCTAAAGAGGGAGCCAAGCTTGGACGGATGGATGGAAATTTTGAGCTTCGTGTTGGTAGCATCTGAGACAGGAGGCTGCAATAGGCCTGGAGCTGCAGCACGCTGCCCCGGCACCAAACTGTCCCCTCCGAAGGCTTTAACAGCGATTGAGAATCAATTCCTATGTCTCTGGAGCCGGCAAGAGGGTAAGGCATAGGTAACAAGCCATGGCCATGCCTCTCCTGGAGAAGATCGAACTAGAAACCCAGAGGCTGGATTTCTTCCCCACAGCTGCATAAAAAGCTGCTAACTGCCACGGCAGGAATCAAGCCTGTGAATCCCAGCTCGCTGCGCTCCTTTTCATGGGAGGCTCTTCATGCAAAAAAGCATCAGCAGAATGAATTAAATGCCGTTGTAGTGGCCACGTTCCCGTGCTCCTTGTGCTCTTCCACTTCAGCCACCGACAAGGAAACCAAGATATTTTGTAGAGGCTGTTTTGAAAACACTCTAATCAATTTAATTCATAGCCAGAGCCCTTCCAGCCCACTTGCTGGGCTGGAACGTGTTTAATCCCTGGTTGCCCTGGGTTGATGGAGACAGTGTCCTCCAGCCTGTTCCCTCTTGGCTGCGGCACTGTGCTTGGGGACTGGGTGTTCGCTGCTGCTAGTCCTCGAGTCCATGCACAAGAAGGAAAACATTGGTGACAATCTGAAACAAGCTTCAATTTCTTCTTGCCTTGTTGAAATGCATGTTGTTTACCACAGGCAAATTGGAGATGAACATGCTGTGAGAGTCCAGTGAGTTCATAAAATAAAACCCTGAATAACTGCAATACAATATTCCTGCAAGAAAAGTTTCTTATCTTGCTTTTTCCCCTTTTCTCTCTCTTTCCCCCCCATCTTGGACTAATCACTACCAGACCAGGAACCTTCAAACAGATTTGTTTGGAGACTTGGCATGAGCTCATGCTAGCTGCAGCCTTCTTGCTTTCCCTACAAAAACCAGAGCCCATTTGGAAGGGAAGGAGAGCTCCAGTGCTAAAGTCAGAACCTAAACAGTACACATTGCAAACAAGATGAGAAGTAGAAAGCCGCCTGAAACACCTCTGGCCCCTGCACATCTACAGCAGAACCGCTTTCCCTTTGGCTTGTGGTGGCTGAGTTGCAAATGCTGCAAGGATGAACCCAGCAGCCTCCTGTGGTTTGTTCTTTACATGTTTGCGAGACGGCTTCCAAAATAAGTTTGAAGGCTGTCAATCTTGTCTCAAACAGCCATGGGCAATGATGTGTCAGTCTGTGGGAAGGCCTGGGGGTTCATCTGCATCTGTTGACTGTTTTAGCAGTGCTCCCCCACCGCCCTGCCTGGCTTCTCGCCCGCAGTGATGCACCCATGATGGAAAGTGGGGTGTCGTGGGGTGGGCGCCTTGGCATCTATAGCAGAAATAGGTTGAGGGGCTCATGAAAGCTGGAGAGAGGGATTCCCCAAGAGCTGCTGTGGTCTGGAGCAGCCGGGCAAACCCCCAGCCCTGGGGAAATGCTCTCTGATGCCCAGAGCCGAAACGTGGCAGGGGCTGTGCTTTGGGATAGGGGTTGCACTCGTGGCTGTGCCCCGGGGAGCAAAACCGTGCCAAGAGGCAGGACCCTGTGGTGCAGAGCGAGGGGGGGCACTTTCTGAGGGTAGGAAGGGTCTTTCTGCTCAGCCCGGAGGGGAGAGCGGTGGAAATTGAGGATTTAATGTCTTCCTCAGCTGGAAATTTCAGCCAATGGCAAAAACAACGGAAAGCCTCCCAAAAACACGAGAGTCCCATCCCGAGGGGCTGTCCCCCTAACCAGAGGCAGGGATGATGCCTGGCCAGGAAATATGTCAGCCATATGAGTTTGTGAGTCATCCTGGTTGTGAACAACACACTAGTCAAGAGTTGGCTAACGTGTACAACAGGACGTATACATATACATGTTCTTCTGAGTCTTTCTCTTTACCTTTCTGTCCCAGAAAACATCCAAGCTGCTAACACTCCGAGGAGGATGACGCAGCAAAAATAAATGGTTTAGCAAGAAACAGAGAAATGAGATTTGCATATGTTTTTCTGGGAAAAGTATCAAGTTTTCCCTGTTAGAAAATGAATGTGTTGGAAACCGGCTTGTAAAACTCAAAGCCTGACTCAAGCACTGATTTGTCACAGGACTGTCATCTACGCTCGTTGTTAATGAGGACTCCTCGACCCTCTGTCCAAAAGGAAAGATCGCTGTTGATATTTTATCAAGGGATTTATGGAAGAGCAAATCCTGGTCAGGGAAGTGATCGGAGAAGCTTTCCCTGGATTCAGCAGCGGGTGAGGAAAGTTTGTGGAATACAGAATTATCCTCTGCTTGCTGCAGAGCTGTTCCTGAGGAGATTGGGAGCACAGTGATAAATGAATTTCAGAAAGCCTGGGGGTTCAGCTTGGCTAAGGGAAAAAATGCTGGTGTCTATCCAAACACTGCAAACCTGATTTTCCACTTACATGCCTGATTATCAGCAGTAAATGTACTTATGTTGACATGCCAAGTTTTCCCTTGGATGTTGTTCTATAGGTACACGCTCCTTTGACCACAGGTGATTAGATTTGATGAAGAAACCACCGAGCGAGGTGCTGTGGTGGGTGTCAGCGGGAGACCGTGTTCGATGAGCGCAGCGCTGCCTTTTGCCCTTAGACGTTCTGACTGCTCTGCTGAGGCTGAAGAGAGATGCCAGCAGAGACTGCGACACAGCGGAGACCCAGCCGGTGGGAATCCTCTGTCTGTAAAGCTCCTCAAGTCTGTAAAACTGGGTTGGAAATCTCTTAAGAGGTTTTTGATTAATGTAAATTCCATTTTTTTGCAGCAAAGTAAAGCTTTGATTTATATTCATGTCCCCTTGAGGCTTATTCAGTCTGAGGTTTCCTTGCTAAGAAGTATGCACAGCTCTTCTTTTTGCTTTCGTTTAAGCAGGAGAGAAAGCATCCCAGTGCCTGCATTTCCGGAGAAGCCAAGGCCTGAGCCTGCAAACCAGAGTCACCAAAACACAGCCTAAGCCATGAGAAGAACAAGGCCAGCACTCCAGGCAGGCTTCTGCAAGCTGCAGGAAAGGAGTCACTTGGAAACTGGGGCAAAAGTTGAAACAGGATTTAATTTTATCTGAATTGATTCATCTGTCCCTAATTAGTAATAGCTTCCCAGTGCATGATGTAAGAATATGCAGAGGGTCTTTTAATGAATAACTTTCAGCAAAGATAAAATATAGCCATTCTCAGATAGTTCTTTTTATATGCTGGTAGAGATTTGTGCAGTCAAAGATGAAAAATAGATGAGATCCCACAGTCACACATGTTGAAGACTAAAATCTTTTGGAGTATGGATGCTGTCTTCTTACCAATTTATTGTAGAAAAACCAGTAAGTTTTTCATATCCCCTGGTTTAATATCTGTATTTACTTTTACTGAGAGAGGACCCTTAAGCTCCCCAAAGTGCACAATGCATGATTCTGTACAGAGGGATAATGCATAAAAACTTGCCCTGACACTGAAGTGCTGTCTGTGATTGTTCTGAAAGTCCCAAATCCAGCTGGCAAAAAATGGTCATTTTTAATGGTACTTCAACAAAATAAATGAAGCAACTAGTTAAATTAAAAATCCATATTGTCCAATTTTTCATGGCAACAATGTGAAACTGGGCCACAGGCTGCTCTCGCTCACCTTGTAATGCACACTCCTTCCCTCTTCCATATCATTCCTTTGCTCCTACTCATACCTCCTTGTACCATCCCACATATTTAATCTCAGTCCTCTGTGCTCACGCCCTTGAAATCCTTCCAGGCTGCTATCATGTCCACTTCTCTAACTCACCTCTCCGAGCCAAGCTATACATCCAGGCTCTAATTTTTCCCCACAAACCAATCCCTCCGGGACCCTGACCATTTTCTGGTATTTCCATGAGCTGTGCAACTCCTTGCAGGTTCACTTCTCCTCTCCTAGCATCAATAAAAGCCCAGAGACTTAGACCAGGGTGAGAGGAGAATCAGGTTTCTGGGTTCAGTTTATAACCGGAGCAAAAGGCGAAGCTGGGGGATGCTGTACACGGTCCTCACCAAGCGGTGAAGAACCAGGGCAGGACATGTTAAGCAGATGGTGATTCTGGACTGCAGATGAGGACTAAATTACTGTGTTCAAATCACATCTTTGATACACTTCCAGCTTTTATCAGATGGTTCCACTCAATGTTTGGCACAGCTGATGCGAAGGGAAGGCCAGGAGAGCAATCAAACAGCGTGAGCAGCTGAAGCAGCCCAGCACAGGAGAAGGGCCCCGTCCCCGGGGTGCTCTGGCTGTCACGGTCCTTTCCCACCTCCCGAGCAGCAGCACACTGAAATGGGGACTTCCTTGACTGCTCCCACTCTTGCAGCACCTGCAGACCTTTAGTATTTACCCCTACATGCAAAAAATCCCGGCACTCCACAGGCTACACAGCCTCTGTTCCCTCCTGCCACATCACGTTGCAAGCAGCTCGCCCAGGCGATCAATTGTAAGTTAAAATATCTGGGAGGATTGATAGCATGTGAGCAATTTCTCAGAGTTAAAAGACTCTCTTCCTCAGGTTTTGGCTTCAGATGACCCGCACTCCTAATGTACTCTTCACTTAATTCACCCCTGCCAGTGCAAATGCTCTTATTTATGAGGTCCGTAATCACTTTCTATCAACACGGTCTGAAAATCTGCTCCTTCCGCAAAACATTCCTTCAAGTAAATCCTTCCCCATGAATATTCTCAGTACAAGCCGAGTCCAGGGCCTGCTCAGGGCACAGGAGAGGACTTTCAAAGGACTCCCACTGAGTTCAATTGGCTCAGACCCCAAGTGAACACACATCCACACCCACAAAGCTCTGTTATAAATGGCCTCATATAAGCTCACAAGAAGGAAACCAAAGCTTTCCCAAAGTCCTTAGGAGGGTCCGTGGTTATTTTGCCATCCTTTTACTGCACATGGACCACAGGAGTGCATCTCTCAGGAGGAATCTCAGACAGCACCACAAAGCACACAGCTAAAGGGCTGTGCTAATTTAAAATCCTTCCAGAACGCTGAGTTTGGTGTCTTTTTTCTTCCTTAACTTAAAAGCCAGAAAAATATCTAGAAATGTCTGTGCAGGAGAATCAATCACATACAAAGGAACCTTCTGGGTCCCATGAAAGAGCCCGTGTTTTCAAGCCTTGGCAGTTTATTCTTCCCCCTTTTGGGAGGCAGCGCAGATATGTTTTCCATTTGAAATATCCCAGGGGTCTTGCAGCTCATGCTGAGCCCTCAGAAGTAAACGAGCCACTTTTCCCAGCAGCAATCCCAGCTACAATTAAGAAATGTTATTTTTTTTTCAGCATACTCAGACTGGCACTAGGTTCCAGCCATAGGAAAGCAGAGGCACTGAGTCCACGCCAGAGCAGTACCAACAAATATATAACAAACAAACATCTTCAGCTCAGAGTTTTCTGCTCCGTATCTCTCAGCTGTTTCACAGGCCAACTAGAGCTCTTTATCGGTGTCATTTACTCAGCTGTCAAGTGGGTTTTTTATCCTAAACCTCTGCAGCGGGGAAATAGGAACCTTCAATGAACTTGCCTCAAATTGAAACAGATATTTAACTAGAATAAACCAGTGGCTGGACTGAATAAACACTGCAGGCACTTTAGAAAGAATGTTAAGTTGACATAAGATCTGTTGGGTGAGTTCAAGAAATGGGAGACTTTGTGCTGAAGTCATAAATCTGCCAGGTTAAAAAGGGGATACTGCTGAGCTCTGCACCTTGGTTCCTCGCTGGGAGAGACCAGTGCAGGAGGTTTGCTGTCCCAGAGGCTACAGAGCTGTTGGTACGGTGTTAGATCTCTTTCCCATCACAGCTGCTGAGGAGTGTGGACTTCATCTCCCTTGCTCTCTTCTGCAACCGCTGCAGCTCACCGAAGCCTCTGGCAGAGGTTCCTGTCCACTGGCTGTGTGAACCTGGGTGTTTCATGGGGAGTTAAGTCTTTGCTGCTAAGCCCTGATACACAAATGTCTTGAAGGACAGTCTTGAAGCCCAGGGTCTCTGGGCCAACAATATTTGTTCCAGCTGGGACAGCCCCAAATGCTGTTGAGGGCCAAGGCAACGATGAAACCCAGTGGCTTTTCTGGCGGGGCTGTCGCAGGGCAGCGAAGCTGCTACAGCTCTTGCTGTGTTTGGAAACCACGGTGCCCTCGTATGACCCTGACACGCTCTCGCCTGTCTCTGCTCTCCTTTGCCTCTGAAACGCAAGGACGGATGAAAGGGTGGATCTGTGCTCTCTGGGTCTTGGCTCCTGGTCTCTTCCGAGCAGCCCTGTTGATCTGAGGGGCAAGTCGGAGCATGTTTCCTCCAGGCTTGCTGATGCCGGCAGCCGCGGGAGGTGTGACTTGCCTGCGGGCTGAGCTCTGCATGGAGCACCCAACCAATTCCCCACACCTCTGAGAGCAGACTTGAAATGCCGATAGCTCCAGGTAACTTTTGGCCCCGTGTCGAGTAGAACAAAACCTTCCACAGTACTGAAATCCCATTTAATGTCTCAGTGACGTGGAGCGCCCCAGCATAGGGCCGGTGTCATCGGGCAGTGGGCTTGTCAGAACAGTCTCCTGTAACACGGGTGGTTATTGTCACTGCACAGCAGCAGCCGGTCACAAAACACGTGCGGCTGGGAAGGAGCTGTTAGTTTTGTTTGTTTTTAAAGAAAACTGCACTTATTAAAGACAGGCTTTCAAAAATTGGATATCACAGGAGACCATGACACTAATCTGCCTGTGATGGATCGCCTGGGCTGGCAGGACCTGTGGCCTTTGCTTGGCCAGACCTGACAGCCAAATGCCTTGGGAAGGTTTGGACATGACTGCAGTTCTGCCTCCACCTGCAAACCCCGTGTCTTGAGAAAGTAGATCACGTTTCCTGGGGAGTGGGCTGATCTCAGCAAAATGCATGCCACGTCCCTCCGTGGCACCTGCAGGGTGGACTAGGCAGTGGTCCACGGGGTGAGAGCTCACCCCGATAAGTCAGCCTGTGCTAAAGAATTGCAGATGTTTAATATTTCTGGTCCCTGCTCCAAGGAGAGGGAGAGAGGAGCTGCAGAGAGTACAGCAATATTTTTTCAATACATTCCATATGTTTCCTCCATAAGTCAAGATTAAACAGTGGTGCTGGTTGGAATAGAAATAAGCCTGCCGGGTGTTCTGCTGCCTTTAGAGGAAGAATGAGCCCTAGCACAGGCTCTGACCTGGCTCAAGAATACATTTCCGTGGGGACAAGTGGACTTGTCATTTACGCTGTCCCCGCTCTCGCTGGTGCTATTGCCTTTGCAAGAAGGACTAGTCAGCCCTGGCCCCACCTGCCTGGTGGAAAAACCCTGAATTTTGGTGCAGCAGCTTGGACACCTCGCATTGTCCTTGCCCCACAGCATGGTGTGGCATTCCTAGGCAATACCCAACACCCTTCGGATCCCCCAGCCCCGGGCCACCGCAGCCCAGTGCGCAAACATAAACGTGGCACAAGGCTCCCAGCTCCCTCCTCGGCACCCGCAGCCGGCTGCCTCGAGCCCTCGGTTATCACCCCTCCCACAAGTACACACAAGGGCTGCAAATTACTTTCTTCTATTTTTTTTTTCCTGGTCTTCTCACTCCAGCAGCAGTATTTCAGTCTTGTTACTGTCACCACTCCAGTTGCTTAGCTCCAGACACTGCAAAAGCCATCGCTGAAGATGGCAGGTCTGTAGTGAGGAGGAAAACCCAGCAACCACGAAGGGAAGGAATTTGCTCTCTCCTGAAGGGCACACTGGGTATAATTATGCCAGCCAAATGTGCACAGAAGTCCTCAGTAATTGCTATGGTAATCATTTCACATGTGTGGGATTTTTTAGGCTAAAGTATAATTACAGCTAATTGCTGTTTGATTTTGTTCCTGTTTATATACCCATTAAAGGAATTGTTGAAATGTCTTTGCTAAAAGACTTTCTTTACTTTTTTCTTCTGCTCTTTTTCTTAAATCATCCTGGGAAAAAAAGGGATCATGTTGCAACAGTTGGAGTTCATGAATGACCGTTAGCTCTCCAGTGATCTTACAACAAAGAGCCATGTTAAGCCCACGAGAGCCTGATGTTTTCCCAGTGTTGGGAACTGACAGTCCTTGAATTTGCAGAACTAATGACAATTTGCAAAGATCTTGGCTGTTTGTTAATGAAACTCTTCTGGGCAAGAGACTGAGTCTGAATTCATGTGGGGAGATGGGAGGATCTGAGCTGTTTGTTGCAAGCAGGAGAAAAGGTGCTCTCAAACAGCTGTTTTGGTGGCAGAAATAAGTTAAATTTCTGCTACATGCTCCCCATGGGAAGCTGGCCCAGGTGAACAGTGTACAAAAAAATACTTCTGATGGCCTTTGTTTTCAGAAGGGGCCAGTGTTTTGGAGTGTCTCCTTTTTTTCCTCTCCCTGTCCTGCTTTGATTTGACATTTTGCCCATCTGCCAGAGCCAGCAGAGAGAGAACTGAAGCTGTCCGGGGATTCACTGGGCATCTCTTGGCATGGCTGGTACCAGTATCATCACTGACTGTTTTTTCTCAGCCCTGGTTTTTAACACAGTTGTCCCAGGGCACAACTTGGAGAGAATTAAACACCAGGTGTGCTCAAAATTTGGGGAGTTATCGTGTTCTAATTGCCTGCACTGAGGCCAGATAATTCCCTTACCAATTCATCTCTCTCTATATATATGTCTTTCAGCCATCCTTCAGGATGGCTTTTGCAGGTTTTATTTTTCTATTGGAAAATTGGCTTGTTGTTAAGGTGCCGAGCAGGTTTTGGGAAAAGGAAGAGAAAGAGTCAGTTTTCCTGTCCTGGAAGAATCCCCCATCCCTGTCCCCATTTGGAATGAAAAACTGGAACTGGGAATGATACTAAAAGGTGAAAATATCTTTGACTATGTCCATTGAAATGCTTTAGGTTCATTCGGCATTTGTCAAATAAAAATCACACAAAACACGCACAAAAACCCCCTTTCTTACTGGGCTCTACTATTTCAGCAGTCATTTTTCCAGGAGCTTCTCCCTTACTGCACGCTTCTCCGGGGGCTGGAGCACTTGGCAGAAGCTTGTGGACATGAGGTGGGCAATGCTCGGTAGAAAAGCTGCTGAAAGAAGGGCTGGAGAGGGACTTTTACGACTGCTTTAAGCACATATTGGAAGAGGGGCCAGGGAAGCATCTTACCAGGCACTCCTACCTCACCGAAACGCAATGTTCCTCTGGAGGAAGGAGAGGCTGTGGCGCACAAAGGCTGTAATATTCTCATTCCTGAGCATTGTATCCTTCAGAGGGGACTGAGACCACATGAAACCAGTCTTGACTGTGGTGAGCCACAAGCGATCACTCCAGTCCCTCATCAGCCGCATGCAAAATTCAGAGCAGGGAGTGATCACAGAAAATGCAGGATTACGTTGCTAAGGGACTGGATGGAAAGAGTGGGCTGGTGCCATCACAGCCGTTTGCCTTGGAAAATGGGGAGCTTGTTTGCTCTATTTTTTTTCCTTTTTTTCTTTGCCCTTTCTGCTTGGCTTCTGCCTCTGCTCCAAGAAGCCAAATTAGCTCATGGTCTGAGGCTCCCAAAATGAACAGAAGCAGAAGCAAGATGACATTGTCTTGAAACAGAAGCAGAAATAGAGCTGTTTACCATCCTGTTTCACGTTGACACTTTGAGGGAGCAGGAAACAATTTCAGGGCATGGGCATTCACACAACAGCCACCCAAAGCACATCTGTAAGCACGACTGTTTCCCATGCGACAGATGCTTTATGGCTGCTGCTTATATCCACTCCAAAACGCTATGGGCAAGGACATCACCTGTTTCAGTTCGGGTGTCCCACCACATCCAATGGATGTTAACGAGATGATTTCCAAGGGGCTTCATCGCCTTCCCTGACCAGAAGATCAGAACCCATATCTCAACCAGGAATCTCTCACTGACGCACAATTCGTTCAGGGAATACAAAACAGAGATTGAAAAACACAGTATCCCAGCTGACTGCTTATCCCTAATTAAGATCCCTTTGAGCTGGTGACTGCATCTGAAAGCTGCTGCCCCTCTCGGCACCGGAGCCTGTGGTATATTTTTAACCAGGCTCTTCTGAGAAGGATAATGATACAGTGGTGCCTCCTCCCTGCAATTTTGTAAAGTCTCGGTGTTTGGAAGATGATTTCAGCCATGGTGCTTACATGCTAACTAGCAGGCGGAAGAAGAATGAGCTTGATTAAAATACGTCTAGACAGCCTTCTGTATTTTTAGGTCCTAATTTAGAGGACCTAGGTATGGAGGGATTTACATAAATTCCAAAATCTCATCTGTTCTTTCTGATGGTGGTACGACAGTTCTCATGGTCAGCCATCAATTTTATCAGCAGTCTTGGGACATTTGGTGTTTTCCTAGTGGCCCCAAGGGCTATGGAGGAATAGCTGCTTCCTTTTCTGTAAAAATAGGAAATTCTCATCCTTAATGATCGCAGAGCAAATGAGACCCGTAATGGTTGAAGTTTGGGGTGGGGAGGGAAGTGGAACAAGACTGCTGTCAAATGGGATATTTTGAGACATCTCATGACTTTTGAAGGCTTGGGGTTGCTATGCCTATGTAGGAGACCTTTCTAGCTTTCAGACCGCTGTGTAGCTTAAAATTCCCAGTCCTGAGTCCAGGACTGCCAACAGCCTGCAGATTTTCTTTACCCAGCATCCACCAAATCCTCTGAAGGGAAACGCTGTCATGCAGGAATGACTGCCCCAGGGGACTTGATGTGGCAACTGAGTCTTTCTGTTTGAAGATCATCTTGTTCTAATTCAAGCCATGCTGGCAGTATCCTAAGGTTACAGCAAGTTTGCTGCCGGGCCGGGAGCTGCTGCCGGCAGGACACGTTTTCTAACGGTGCAAACAGACTCAACCTAAGAGCAATTTACTCTGCCTGTAGAAAAGCATCAGGATCCCAATCAGCCGTGCTCCAGGTAGCTGTGACAGCACAAAACCCACCCTGATTAGTGGAGGCATCGGGTCCACATATACTCCGCTGCAATTATCACTGGCACTCAGCTTGGTTTGGAAATCAAGTTACCTAATAGCCCTGTTATTTAAACTTGTTGAGCAGACCAGAAGTTGAGTCTGCAGTTTCCATCCACTGACAATCAGCTCGAGTGTTTTTAGCATTTGCACCACTCAGCCGTGAGTTTGGTTACAGAGACCCGAGGCAGTAGGAACTCACCGTCAGATGCAGCTTGATTGAAGAACTCTACAATTATTGGCCTCTCAAATACAGACACAGTCAATAGCCACGGTTAATTTTGCTGGGAAAGAGGAGCTGAAACTCTTCGGCCTCCACTAAGAACAAAAAGTGACATTTAGGTGTATTTTGCAGAGATCTAGAGAAAACAGGCTCTGGAGTGTTTGGGTACGAAATTACTTCTGCCAAAATCTATTTCTCCTGCAGAATAACCTGATTCTGCAAGGCACGGAGCTGGAGGGGGCAGGACAGCTTGCTCAGCACTGCAGAAAGCAGATTTCCCGATGACCACTTTTGAGGGCTCTCTGGTCTGGTCAACTTAACAAAGGAAAAGGAAGGGAGACACTAAAACTGAGTTGCAATTAAATTTGAATTAATTCCTAAAAGGCCTCAAAGGAGAAAATCAAAGGAACTTTTTGGTCCTGGCCGAGGAGCCGATTTGCAATTGCTCCCATGACTAGTAGCATTAAAAAGATGACAGGATAAGAAAAATGAGAACTTCTGTGCCTTTTAAAATCCTCTGTTCTGTTGGGCTTAATGGCTCTTTCTTTTCAAGAAATGCTTCATCTTATGAATGTGTAACCTGCGTCGAGAAGAGGATGGCATTGGACATCTGGAATAATGTTTTATGACAGCTCTGTGGAGGTGGTGGGACTTGAAAAAGTTAACGAGAAACACAAGCTTGCAAAAAGTGGGTGGGAAAAAGGGTTAGAGATACAGCAAAGTGGTTTGCATCCAGATCGCAGGAACATTTAATGACTCAGTGTGTGCTGATTTTTGAGCTAGAGATGTTGTCAACTCCTTAATGATTTCTCCATCCATAGGCCCATTAAGATGGGTTTAATGTACTTAAGACGTGAGTCACTATTCCAGCCCTTACAAGGCAGAGAAACCCAGGTCCTTACTATGCCTCTGGATGACTAACCCCAGGAACTCTCTAACTGTGTCATCTCAGGGGTATCATTCGAAACCAGTACGGGAACCCTCCCAGTGCCGCACCATGATGGTGGCTGGGCAGCCTGCACCACAAGGCAAGGTTTATTTTTGGATCTGGGTCTCGCTTTCGAGGGCCATGATCCCTGCTGCCATCGCCCGTCAGCATCCTAGGCTTCTTGCAGCCCGGGACCATCCCAGTTCCTTGGATGAGAGTTCATTTCAAAGGCAGGCAAAGCTTCCCACAGCTATTGTCCTGTGGCTGTCTGCATATTTCAGCCCTTCACTATCCCTCCTCCCAGCAAGCATTTAATCAGAAGCTCTGAACTTCATCTGAAAGCACACAAATTAAACTTTGAACTAAATAAAAAGACACCGCCCCCCCAACCTTTACTGAAATACTCTCTAAAAACAAATCCTTATATATTCTAAACTCAAAAACATCTGGGTTTCCAAGCCTCAGGAAATTACAACTCCCATTCTGGAAATAAAATACATGTTTGTCCATATATCACATTAATTAAACCCCATAATATGGAAAGAGGCCGGTAAAATGCTTTCCTGATGGCTGGCAGATTTGCATAGCAATTTATCATATCATCAATTGTTGTTGTTGTTGTTGTTATTATTATTATTTTTCCTTCATGTCAGCTGTATGTAGAAAGATAGTGTGTTCTTTCCTGATCCAGAGAGAAAAATACCTGGTCTCATAGTGATCTGATTATTATTTATAGGCCCTGTCTTGCACTGGGGAATCCCAAAGCCTTGTCGGCATGCTGACCTATTGATTGTACCGTTTGATTTTAGCAAGGAAGAGATTTTAAATTGAATGATGACACTGGTAATTTACAAAACCAAGCTATGACTGAATGAAGAAGACAGCAGATCTCTCTTCCAATCTGCTACTGGAAGGGCTGTGGTTATATCCCCCCACTTCTGTCTCAAGGACAACTTCCCATCCGCTTCTGTGAAGCAGTGGATGGGGAAAGCCCTCAGAGATGGAGTCTACTCAGTGCCACCATTCCTGCTCCTGAGCCGTGTTCCTGCAGCTCCTGGCCTGTGCGCGAGGTGGTAGGAAATGCCACATCAGAAACATTCCAGCTACTGGGGAAAATGATTTGGGGACTGGGAAAACTGCAGACTTCAGTTGTTCTTCGTGGGTTTTGCATTTTTTCCTAGTGAGGTACAGTGCACGGAAAACCATCGTACACTATGTGGTCAGCATTTTTACCATAAACAGAGCAGTTGCACATTGTTAAATTATTATTAGCTTAGCTACCAGTGGGAAGGTTGTCTTAGCCTCCTCCAACAGGACTAAAAAAACATCCATTGGATGCACAAGCTCTTGACTAGTCGCGTGTTAGTGTGAATGCATGGCACTGCCATAATGTGCAGTCTCACATCTGTCCTCCCAGACACTGACCCTTCTTCCCCCCCAGCCAGAGGAAAGAAGTCCGAGCAGGCATGCCTCGTCAGAGGAAATTATTTGCAAAGAGATGGGTTGAACTTGTGGATTCTGAGCAGAGTCCAAATTGTCTCAGACTTCAATACATGCCTTCATTCCCCAGTTGTGTCAGCCCATCCTAAGTTGAAGAAGTCACTGCCAAAGGAAATCTGGACCCAAATTTTGAATTCCAAACTCTGAAGCTGGCAATATTTGTATGAAGAAATATGACAAAATTAAGTTTTTCATGGCCGATTTTTTCTGCCTGGAAACAGCTCATGCCATTCAGTGATGCCAACATCAACACTAATTTTGTGAAAGATTATTATGGCATTTTGCTGTGTCTATGCCACGGGAAAAAGGCATTACTTTATCAGGAACAGTCTGCAGAAAGAGCACATAGCAAATCCAACTTCTCATCCTCATCCAAGGGGCATCAAAACAGAGTTTGGACTGGAAGCAGCTGTGAGTCTCAGCCTGAACCTGGAGTGACCATCCCGCTGTTAGGGGAGGAGGACTTCAGCTTCCAAAGTCCTGCCGAATGGAGACTGCCAACAAACGTGGCAGTCTGCAGCGGTAATCTCCCTGCCATGAAGATCTGCCGCAGCGACAGCTGGTAGCAGTGTGTTCGGTCACTAGTAATGGATGGAAATGTGTCCTGTATCCCAGCACCAGTTCACTGACCCCCTGCTCAGCCTGCAGAAGGATTTCAGGGCTTCGACTCCCTCGGCAGCCCAGGCAGGCTTCATTCTCTGCAACGTTATTGTCAGCCAAGTAACTGTATATTCCATACGCGAAATGCAGGAGATCTTGTGACAGCTACCTCGTCTCACAAAGCAGGGGATGTTGAGCGAGACAAAACAACCCATTCCCTCTCCTCCCCTGTTAAAATAAATGTCATATACTCTGATCAGCCTCTGTGTACATGCACGCAGCCAGCAGGAGAAAATCAAACATCAAAAGGAAAAAAAAACCCTAACAGGATATTGACATCAATAGGAGTTCTGTGGATAGAGATGAAATGTAAAATTGAGTCGCAATCCGGCTGATAGAAGTTAGACACCACTAACCCTTGAGCAGATCTGCTGCTGACATGAAAGGGAGGAGAGCTGTTAAGGCTCAGGGCTACTTGCTCTTACACCGGCACCCGGGCTGTGCTTTTCTCAGGAATCTGAAGTGAATTTGGCACCCAAATTCCTTGGAAAGTTAGACATGTAATGCCATAGGTTCCTTGGAAATTGCCACTTCTCTTTAATCACTGCTGCAGATCCAACATGTCAATGGGGAAAAAGACGGTTTCCTTCATCTTTCTCTCACCGTAATTTTCCCATTGCTTCTTTCCTAATGGAAAGACCCATCTGTTCCAGTGATGAGGCAAAAAAAGGGTGACAAAGGAGAAAAGGAGCAACGATGCAGGGCAAAATTTTCTGCCAGGATTTTTAGCTTAGGGTGAGAAATAAAAAAAGCACTAGAAGAAGTTCCTGATGGAAAATTCCTAGCAGCTTTAATGTCGCAACCTCTGACCTTTGGCCACTTCAGCCAAAAAGCTCCTGCAGACACCCCGATGCATTCCCAGCACTGTGGTCTGGGCACTGGGTCTGGATTAATTCACCCTTGCAGAAGCAAAGCTCAAGTTAGGAAATCAGACCCCGAATCCAGTTCTGGGGAGTCAGCAATCCAACTGCACTCCCACTGGCTCCGACACCCCAACTACAGCCCCTACCCGAAGACCGTGCCCTAACGGGACATGATCCCTAACTGCAACCTGAAATGCATGATGTTCATATGTATCCTTAGAAAACTTGATTTATTTTCTTAACATCTTTTTATTTGTTTACTTTAAGAAATAATCAGGCGTAGAGTTTGTATTAAGGACTGGCTTTTCTTGCACGTTTTTATCTGACAGAACAAAGGGATGTATTTCTGCAGTGAAGGAACAGCAAAGTAACTTGTAAAGGCACACTGTAATTCCATCTATTTGAAGTTGTTTCTAGCTCTGCAGCAGCCCCAGATAACTTAAGAAGTTGCAAGTTCAGAAGGGATTTTTATCTCGCTGCCTGGAAAAGCATCGCCTTGACTTTATCGGTGGAATCTCAACATGAGGCTGTTGTTTAAATAACAGGAAGCGAGAGCGGTCGCCTGGGTCCAGGTTTGCCCCAGGATTTGGGATGAAAGCCTGGCTGTCTGGCGGGGAACACCTCTCCCCAGAGCAGATCCATCCTGTTGGCTTTTCTCCCATGGATGAATTTGGGAGACGCTCACAACATCCCCACCGCTTCAGGGCACCTCAGCACAAAGGGTAAAGCAAAGCCTTGATGGAAGAAAGCAGAATAACTCCATGCTGAGGTTTCCTGGACCATAGCAGGGTGGGCAGGTCCCGTCCCTGACACAGACAGACACATCCTGACCAGGACTTGGGTTTGACTCTCAATTGCTCTGTCTGCTCAGACGATGCCAGTTGTTAACCAGCACCACTTGCTTGGCCTGAGCTGACCCGTCTGGTACCTGGAAGCAATGAAACAAAGAGGCCACGAAGGCAAAGGGCTTGTTATTTAACGTGGTTCAACCCCTGAGCAATGCACCCATCAGCAGGCCCATGGTGTGTGCGTTCAGGAGGGGAAAGGCAATTTGCACCATCACTCTGGGTGCCAGCCCTTGGCAGCTCCTGGGGTGCCGATGCGTGGGGCTCCTGGGGCCGTCACCGCAGGAGCCGAACCTCTGGGCCCCTGACTCACAGACCCCAGGCATAGGTGCCTTCAGGGTTTGCTGCTGCTTAACTTCAGGTTTTCAGCTCGTATTTCTTCTCCTGTTTTATAGAAACAGCCTTAATTATTCCCTATTGCAGCAGGATTAGGACAAAGTTGATTAGCTGCAGGTTTTCCTGCATATGAGCTCAGGCAGAAAGCAATTCCCGTCCGTGCAATGCTGCAGACCTGGGCCTTAGCAAGCATTACTGTTGGGTTTGCATTTGAACTTTGCTAGGGACAGACCTTTTGGGATCAAATGTGCGTGTCCCCTGCCAGGAGGGGCAGACAGGAGGCTGCTGGTGCTCAGCTCCGAGCAGGATGAAGCGAGGAGTCCACTACCAGTCCGGCTCTGCCTTTCGGACCTGGGATCCCGGCCATGCAGTATATCACAAAGGCGATGACACAGGACATATGGAGCTGTGTGTTTCAACATACATTTTCAAAAAGCTATTTAATACATTCCTTCGCACCGAGTAATGCATTGGAAAGGATCCAGGCTTGGGGATGTTTCTATAAACACATCATCTCTTGCTGCTCTTCTACCTCTTTTGCTGTGAGCTGAAGGATATGGTGTTTCCCTCTCTTGCTGTGGAAAGCTTGGATGTCGCTTAAGATCCTGCTGGTCCATTAAAGCACAATCTTTCATTCTTACTCAACTTTCAAGTCAGTGTAGTCCACGTCAGAAAACCTCGCAGTCTGTGGCGTTTCGTATAGTCTGTGCCTTGAGGAGATGATTTCCTAGAAGCAGCCTTCTATTTCTCCAGCTATGAAAACATTCCCAGTACATCCTGTATGTGGAGATGATTATATGCGGCACACACACCCCCATTAGATTGTCTTTTCTAGCTTTTTATGTGTTTGAATTGTTACTAGAGATAGGTGACATTTTCCCACAAAACTTTTTGAACTGGAAAATGCAGGTTCAAAGATACTGGAGTGCTTTGAAAATGTGTATCGAACCTACCTATTTCATCATTTAGGAAAAGATAAACATTCAAAGTTAATTCGAAATAGAAAGTTGTTAGAAACAAGCTATAGATCTATATTTCTATAGAACCAGCAGGCAGAAATATATGATATGTTGAAACTATCAAATCTGTTAGGTTGGGATTTTTACTTGAGAGGAACAAATACTTTAAAGCTTGGACTCAAACCTGGATGCTTTGCTCAAACCCAGGCAGATGTATTCCAGTTGGGGAGGAGGAGGTATTCAAAACAAAGTTGGATTGTTTTCCCACAATTTCTAAACTGCCAAAAAGCCAAATCAGCTTTGGTTGTTACAGCCTGATATTCAAATCCACCCTTAATTGAGCCTGAAACTACCACAGTTGCTTATTTCCCACAGAAGGAAAACTTGCTGTTTATATTTTGCAGTGGGAGCTGGTATGAAAAAGCCTTCCTTGACTGTGATGGGCAGGAATCAGCTTCTGGCCCCAGCAGCTCGGGGATATCCCGAGCATCCTGAAGACTGTGCTGAGACTAGGGATTCAGCAGTAAAACTGATTTGAAATTATTAGTTTTACAAAATAGTTTGCATCTGAAAAATGCAAATCTTTTCAAGAAAATATGTCTTTTTTGGGGGAAAAATTCTGCTGGGGGGTGGTTCCTGGGTGCAGGGTAGGATAACCAGTGGAAATGGGAACCATCCCAGAGCACATACTGGGAGCATGGCTGAGAGCCCCAGTATGTGCCTGATCCAGGTCTAACCCCCCTCGGGGAGATCTCACAAGGTCCATCCGCCTCATTTTCTCCTCTTGGATCTACTCAGCTTGGTCCAAAAAGAGACAAATCGTGTAGAGCAAAGACCCTGGAGCTAAGGACTATCTGAGCTGAGTCACCCATTCACTCTTGTGCTCTCTCCCAGAAATGTGATGACGGGTCCCCGTCTGCGGATCGAGGCGAGGCGGATCGAGAGCAAATGTCACAGTTGTGACTTTGCTGCTGTTGCATTTCTTGCTCTCCTGCCAGCCCAGTTCAGCAGTTTTCCTCATGGCAAAGAAATCTTTCTCACAGCCTTTAACTTACATTTTTGGTCAAGTTTTCAGAGCTTGTCCTTAATAATTTGGACTTCATTTTCCTACCAGTTTCTGGCTCTGATCCAGCCCATCATATCTGCAAAGAGCCTTTACTCAGCAAGTCTCCACTTTTTCTTTTTCTGTGTGTGTCGATGTTCTCAGTCTCCAGGACAAATACTTTCAAAGCAAAGGAAAATATAAGAGTTAATTGGAAGTTACAACGCAGAGCACCCTCCATGCACACACAAATGACCATTGCTGCTCTGAACTCTTGGTCAAATTACCCAGAGCGAGCAGCTCGTGCTGATGCTGCACCTTTGCCTTCCTGCTCATGCAATGGCCTTTGATCACATCTGCAATCCTGACAACTTTTTCACCTACTAGCGATCGCAGAGATTCTTCCACGAGCTAGTGCAAAGTGAGCATAAAGGGAGAGGGTGACTTCACTGACCCTAATTAAGAGTTTATAATTAACAGAAAATCTCCAGAATTAATTTTTCTGCAGTATTCAACTGGCTCTGCTGCACCCGTAACACATGAAGCATCCCTGAGGCTCAGGATTTACTGATGCTATCCTAAAGGAGGGGATAAATGAGGGCATGAACAGAAGGGATCTTGGCTTCTTGGAAGATGATGTGCAACAATTAATTCTCAAAGTATAGAACATTGCCTGACTCTGCCTGGACCTTTGCTGGTGTCCAGACCAGCTCCCCAACAGCTGTGCTGCAAGGATGTGGGAGAAGGCATGTCCCATATTTTCTTGCCCTGCACCATCCGTAATTATCTTAGGAGGGCACGGTGGCTATTTCTCCCCACAACTAGCCATCACTAGGCACCAGAGGGGAGTGCAGTAATTTTCTAGGTAGTCCAACAAGCAGAGAACTACACAAGCCCTGCTTATTGCCCATTAGGATCTGTTTAATTAGACTCAGAAGGAATGGACAATAAGTTAGGGTCTTGTTGCTATTTTATTCTAAAATTTATTTCATTAATGTCTTTACATCCAAGCAGAGATAAGCAGGTTCTGCTGTGTTTTACTTTCCTGTTGTAAGCATGAAACATCGCTTTTAATAGATCTTCATCTTTTTCCCCAGAAATACAGACTGAACATGTGTAATTAGAGCAAAAGTCACGTGTCTGCATTCAGAGAGACATACCAATAAACGCAGTTTGCATTTGGAGCAGTCTGGAGTTAAATCTAGGGGCTGGATCAAGATATTTCCAATTTTATTCTAAATGTTAATTGGAGTCTGACAGCTCTTTGATTGCAGTAACAAGGAAAAAACCGTGTGCACCATTTCGTCCAATTTCCAGAAGGCACTAGGCACGAGAACTGGACTCCCAGTTTAATTTATGTTGTGAGAATCCCTCACCGCATAATGCCTCTGTTCCCAGATATTATTAACAGAGCTGGAGCGTCCTTCCATGTGTTCTGGTGGAAAGTAACTATAAATCAAGCATGCTTCTGGGATGATTGCAAAACCTCCATGAAACTTGACTCACAGTCTAAAAATGTGCTTGTGGAATGGTGGTTGCATCATGTAGGTGCTGCAAAGCAAACACAAATTGGGGAACCTCCTCTCCCCATCAGCACTCTTTCCTGCAGCACGTTGCCACACATTTCCTCCCCAAGGGGTTGCAGGACACTGAAAGTGCACCTCCAGGAATTTGCAATGCCGCAATCCAGGCATCTCTGCTTCCACTGTTGCTTTTCTTAGCAGCAAAAGAATCACTGGAGCTGGGATCAAAGAGGTTTGTTTCAGCTCCTGAGCTCTATTGCTGCAGTGGAGGAGAATAAAAGAGAAGGGAAGGGAGAGGAGAAATACATCTAGAGGCTGGTGCATGGCAGCTTGGCCTTCACTTCCAGCGAGCAGCGTTGGGAGAGGAAATTGCCTTGTGGATAGCTGATATGAGTGTTTGCTCAGGGGGGAGCAGTGGGCCTGGGCAGGGAAGGGAAATTCCTAAATGCCAAATCAAATACAGGAAAAAGAATGTGGATTCTGCAAGAAAAACTACCCACTGGAAAGAGGCATGAAACAGCCAACTGCTGGCTGGGCGCTGGGGATGGGCACCTGGGTGGTGGTCCGAGGTCCTGGTGTGGAGGACGTCCTGGTGTCCCAGCATCCTGGCATCCCGGTGCAGCCCTCGGGCCCATGCGTGGCCCAGTGCTGTGCTTGGGAACGCAGGCATGGCCGTTTTGCATGGCCGGCTCCAGTCTCATGGTTTGTCCATTGCTGGAGCCATCCTGCACCATCTTCCAGCTTCTTTATGATGTGGAACCAGTAGTGAGGGAAAAATAAAGGAAAAAGGAAAAAAAAGCAAAACAAAACACCACTATTTTCTGTGACCCTCCTCTGGCCTTTGCTTACAAAAAATCCTGGCATCCATAATGATCAGGTCTTTGATTGAACGACATTTTAATTTGGGATATATTAAACCAACATGTTTTCCATGAACAACCTCGGCACAGAAAGGGAAGAGGAGGCTCACAAGAACCTCTTCAGCTTCAGAGTCACAACATGTGCCCCAGATGCCATCACGACATCTTTGATAGGCAGGCCAGTTGATTTAAAAGAGGGCAGGGGGGTTCGGCTAATTGGAACCATTGTGTTATGATAACCAAATGTCCTACATCTTTTGCATCTCCCATAGATGGCAATGCATACTGAAAAAAAGAAATAATAATGCTACGTCCGTTTTTGGGGAGAGATCAAAGGATCTCCTGGAAAGAGGAGCCCAGTTGTCCCTTGAATGCATCTGGGCTGCAGACAGCCTCTGGAAAAGCCTATTTCATTCATTCACGAGGCGGAGGAATGCTGTCTGGGTGCTTTGAAAAGTACACGGGCTGGTTGAGGGAGGAAAAGGCTCTGTGTAAAGGGAGCTGTGGGACCTCAACATAGCTTTTGTGGCCAGCCAGGTCCAGGTCATCTAACCGTGTCGTGCCCTCCTGTTGCAATGGCGACCTCTGACTGCACCGCTGTGCATTTCAGCAGGAGATACAGCTGGTGCTGTGGTACCCGTAACACTGACTGGGGCCTGTAACAAGGGATATCTGGCAACCGGGGAGTAGGAGATGCAGGGTAGCAAACACCAAAAGAAATAAATTCAGTGGTATTGGGAGACGAAAGCTCCCTGAAATTCCTGGGGTACTCTGGGATGAACAGCATTCTCCAGGCTAATCACTGCCTTTGGAGAATTAGGCTCCAGCAGCCAATGTACTCCTTGAAACCATCTTGGCAGAAATGTATTTCTTCATCCAGACCGTGGTCTCTGAGGTAGCTCTGCCCCGGCTTGCTTTGAGCTTGAATTTGGACCAGAGTCGGTGGATGCAGTGAAGCTTTCTCCACAGCGAAGAAGATGCTGTCCGGATGAATCAGAATCATCACACCCTGCAAAAAAAGGCATGTCCCTCTTGGGATCGCCCCAACACGTTCCTCTGCAGAACATCTGCTCCTGCACACCCAGCTGCTGCTGCTGCTGCTTCTCCCGCCGGGGCTGCCGCTCACCTTCCCTGCTCCTGGTGCTCTCGCCTGACCTGAAGGGCTTGGCATGTCCAGAAACCACGTAGGCAAGGGCTTTTGGCTCTTCTACCAGGGAGATATCTCCCTTATTGATAAGTTGTCACTGTTTCTGCGGTAAGGGAAATGGCAGTGCCCAAGAATCAGATGGCCCAAAGGAACCTTGCTGTGCCCCTAAAGGGATGGACCCGATTTCTCCCCCAAAAAGGCAAACGGCCGCCAGCGTGACTGCAAACAAAGCTCAGACAACCCGAGTCCTCTTTCCCTGCTGTAACCATGGGACCAGCCCTTTTTCTCATCACAGGATAAATCCCATCACAGGATAAATTAAAAATAACATGTACATAATTAGCGTAAATTAGAAACAGAATATGGAGGGGAAAGGAGAGATTCGTTCCTCTGGTGCAGTTTGGCCCTGCTCTGGATGCCTCCAAGGATGCCTCTGTCCCTTGCTCATGAGGATATTTCTGAGGAAAAAGGGGTGGGTTTTGCTGGTTTTGGAAGGCATCTGATTGCACCAGATGGTAAATATATATTTTTTCATTCTCCTGGGAGGATGCCCTGTGAATCACCTAACAGGGCTTTATTGCTTTCTTCTGCATCCCCTGGCAAATTTCTGAGCGCAAAAACTCTGTTTTGTTTGCATTTATAATGAGGCATTTGGAAACATCTGCCAACAGCTCAGCTTACCAACCAGACAGAAAGCCCACTTTCATTTATGGGTATTTTAAATAGCAATTAAAATTACAGGCCATCTTCTCATACTTCCACAAGCAGAAATATGGGGTATGGCCTCTAGAAATCCAGAATAACTGAAAGCAGAGCTTGCTCCTCTGCTTCGGCAAGCATTATTCTGAATACAGATCATAACAACAACAAAAAAACTTTATTAAATACATTACATTGAGTGGATAGTTTTGCTAAACATTTATGAGATATTGGAAAATTCAACTCCAGCCCTCATGTTTCATCAGCTGCAGCTAAATGCTTCAGTACAGATGGACAGAGCCCAGATGACAACCTTGTCTGTGGAATTTGTCTCTGCTCTGGACCATATGCTGCTCAGAAGTAAAAAGGATGCAGAGCTTGCTTTGAAGCTCGGTCTGTGGTGATCTGCGGGTGGACGGGTGCCACATGGAGACTCAGACCTTCTCATCTGCATGTGACCGACCTGCGAACTGAATCCTGGTGACATGGCAGGGACGTGGTGCTGGCAGTCCCATCACTGCGTATTTGTGGAGACCCATCCTACCAGGGGTGTCCCAGGGAGCCGTGGACATTCACGTTGGGACTTTGTGGTGCCATTACTGGAACAGTGAATAAGACAGATTGTGGTGTCATCAGGGCAAGAAGTGCTTTTAGGTATGGAGTTAGCAGAGTGGGAAAGTTTTGGTAGTTTGGGCTGAGTACTTTCTTGTTTTTCTTTCTGGAGAATGTGAGAGCTGAGCAAGCATCTTCAGCAACAGTCTTTATAAGTCTGCAGTTGAATTTTGTCTTCTCCCTGAAATGCCGCTGCTCTGCATGTAGAAATTAGCCTTCTTTATGCCTTCCACACTCCCATGACATGTTCTTGTTGAAGGTGCCAAGCTTTGGATGAGTAACATTCCCCGACTGTGCATCAGTTTTATCAACACCTGGTTAGCCAACCGGCAGAATCAGTGTGAGAGGAGGATGAATAGGGCTCCTAGACACACGCCTAATTGCTAAGACTTAGTTTTCATCCTCAAGTCTGCTGCATCTGGCTTGGCACATGGTGACAAACTGGGGACAAGGCTGCCTTGGTTCAGCACAGAGGGGCACTTTTAATGAGCCGCTCACTGAGTCCCCAGATCAGAGAAAGGATTTGGGGATAACAAGATGCAAGTGGATGTTTGATAGAGGCACAACAACAAATGGCTGTTGGAGGAATAAACAGATTTAATCAAGCTGTGTTTGCTCAGGAAGGTGTGCCATGACTGATACCTCACTCCTGGGCATGGGGTGCAGCTCATGGCAAACTCCAGGAGACCTTCTCCGTCAGCACCATCTTCACTGCGCCACTGTCCTTGCAAAGGAGAGTGCGGTACAGCTGGGTGGCCTCCATCCTGCCCTGTGCCACGGTTCCCTGGGCCCCAACTCCCTTCCCCGAGCAGGGACCAGACAAGACCTTCAGAGAGTCCTGTGCAATGATTATGTTTCAGAGACATATGTTTTTAAAGGTAGCAGATGTTAGAGAATGCCGTTTGCCAATTCTCTTTGGTTTAACCACTGGTCTGGGAGCTTTCCCCTTATTTATTACCTTCGCAAGCAGGAGCGTGATATCAGCCTTCATGGAGATGCAGTTTACTGATCCCCCTTTTTCATACTGCCCTTGCACTACTTGACTTTCTCCCCTTCCCAACCCCATGGCATCACCATGGGCACTTGGATCTGGGCAGTGAGGGCAGGGCTGGATCCTGCCCTTCCCACTTTCACCCTCCTGCTCCCCACTCCCTCCATCTCACATTTTGGTATGGCTCTAATGGAGAAGTAGAGAGGCATTTCCACTGCACACACAGCTCTGTGTATCTTTTCCTTAGCCTTTGTTTTTCCTAGATATACACATGTTTATCCACAGCCATTTCTACAGTTAGAGATGTTAATTTGGCATCATACGTGGAAAGTTTTAGACATCTGATTAGAATCAGTACAAGCTTCTTGGAGTTGCTTGCCAGCTGAAGGAAAGAGAAAGGGCCAATATTAAAAAGAAGCCTTTCCTTAATAAACATAAGTACTGCAGATATGAACACTTAAAAATACTATTAACTGTATTTAGAAAGTTCTCGTGAATCAATAAAGTGTGGAGGTGAAAGAGTCAAGCACAGGCAATGAAATACACACTTTGTGTTTTTTTTTCTTCGAGTGCCCTGAGAGATCCAGGCTTTAAAAAGCTGCCTCTCAATCTGCATGTCTGATTTTCTACGTGCAACTTACTGTGTTTGCTTTGGGCCTGACCCAAAGTCCTTTGAAGTCATTGCGATGGACTGGCGTGGTGCTTTCCCCCCAGCATTCGTTGCTGCAGACACTGCATGAGCTGCAGGTTGCTCAGCTGTTGCTGCAGAAGATGCCTCCGGGAGGGTTCAGGCACCCAGCGTTTCTCTATAAAATGCCACCAGCTGAGGGCTTGGCAGCTGTTGTTCAACGATTCCTTCCATACAGGAGTCCAGCATAGAGGAGGTGACTCTGAGCTGGCCCTTCCTGCACACCTTCTTTAGGTTTATCCTAGACTGGGCACCTAAAACGAGGGGCCAGAGGGGAGTCTCACACTGATCCCACTCCACCCTTGCTCACACTGATTTTAGAAGCAGTGGAGGCAGAAACCCTGGATTCAGGTGGCTCACTCTCGTCCTAAAGAGAGACTGGTGACCCTGTGAGCTCTTTCTTTTTTCCTTCTCTCTTTTTTTTGCCTAAGGCACTCAGGGTTTGGCATGTCTAGAACTGCAGGTGCAAAGCTTAGGGGAAGGCTTGCCGGAAAAAGACCATGATCTTGCAGAGGTCTTACCCATCGTCAGGAGGACTTTCCAGATTACAGCAGCTGAACATGCAAAAAGCACAGTGCTCTCCAAATCCCGAGCAAATGCTCCAGGGACAGCCAGAGCCTGATGCTCTCCTGCATCAGGCTGCTGCAATCACGGAGCAAAGCCTGCCTGTCCCTGGCCCCCACCCACTCGCACCCCCCCAAGTGCCTGAGCCCTCCCCCCAGGGCACGTGTCAAAAAGCCACCTTCATTTTCCTGACATGCTTTTCCTGCTCCCAGGGCTGAGTTAACACTAAATGAGACCCAGATTCCTCCGCAATTAAGGGCCTCTGTTCCACATCAGTCTGTTACTGAAGATCCTCCTTTATCTCAAGGCAACTTGCGTGTTGCTTCTCCTTCTCCTCCTCCAACCCCAATGCTCCCATCTCCCTCCTCTTTACATCTCCTTGTCCTATTCCCCTGGGATCCAGCTTCATGTTCTTCCCTCCACCGTCAACAAGGGACGTGAGCACGGAGGGCTGACGAGTTTCTCCCACTGCTTCCCCGTTCTTTGAACCGAGGACAGAGCACATGTTTGTCATGAATGAGAAAGCAATTTGAAGCCATGTAAATAAAAATAGCGACAACAACCAAATCTAACAGAACAACCCAGAAAAAGATGCTTGGGAATGGTCAGAAATACTTATTTTCTCTTTTCCCATGCAAGTTTTATTTCTTTCCAGCCTTTCCATCTTCCACGCTCTCCAGCTACCAAAGTTTGACAAATATCTAGAAAGGGTTGGCCCATGGTGGCCCAAACAGAAGTGAAAAACCTCTCCAGAAAGCTCATTTGCAAGACAGTGCTTCTATTTCCCTGCATTTTTGCAGTTTGTGGTAGGACTAGGGTTTGTCTCCTCCACTTCAGCTCCAGCATACGTGTTCCTGGCTCCCATGGAGGCACCACTGGACAGCCCATGCCAAACAGCGTGCCAGAAACTTGACCTTCTCGTGAACTTCAGGGCTATTTTCTAGTCTGCGCCCAGCTCCTTGCAGGCAGGGCTGTCTGGCCAGTGGATTCTGGCCCTTTTGCATGGAAAATGAGATGTGTCGGCCTGCATGGCCAGGTGGCTTGCCAGCTGTGTCCCTAACAGCACTTCACAGCCTCCTTGTGCTCCTCCCTTCCTTGTTCAACAAGTTGCCTTTGCTCATATTCGCTTCGCACATGGGTCTGCAACGAGGGCACCTCTGAGATCGTCCTTGGTGGCCTTGGGCCAGCTGGCTGACCCCCAGCTTTCCCACTGCAGCAACCAGCACGCTCCTCGACGCAACAGAATGTACGACTTTTTTTTTCTTCTGCTTTCCAGAACTGTTCAACATTTTAGTTACATCTTTCCCCATTTCCCCAATTTTCAGTGCAGGGTACACGGTGATCCTCACCCTCTCCTCGCAGCAGCTGGTGCTTGCTTAACTGGCTAAGGCCCAGTTTGTGCTGGAGCTAAACCCAGCAACACTCCTGACTCAAATCAATATCATCTACCCCAGCCTAAGGCAGTTTATGGTGATATTAATAACGAGGCATCAAGTTCCAGCACTAAGGATCTGCATTAAGCTCACCGCTCAGGACTGTAATTGAATTTCATAGCAACCTCTGCTTCGTTCCCTGGGTCAGCAGCGTTTGCAGGGGCTCCCAAACCTCATCTGGCAAACCCCCCATGCAGTCCCTTCCTCCCTCGGTACCTGTAAGGTCAGGGACAACCTCAGCACTCCCAGACCGCTTCTCTGTTTCTTCTGCACTTACTGCATCAAAGGGAGATCTCTGGTTAAGTGGTTCTTCCAGTTACCCTATTAATGAGCCTTTTAATTAGTATCCTTTTTTGCTAAGTAATTGCTACAGCGTGAGATCCACTTGGGAGATGCAAATGAACTGGAAGCAGAATGTTGCAAGGTAGCGGAGGAGCTGAACGCTGCTATTAATACCTTCTGACAGGCTGCATCAGGAGGAGCAGTAACGACCCTGGACAGGCACGTACCTGCTGGGGATCGCGCGGTTTCCCTTTGCCCCCACGCACCTGCCGAGCAGCCCGTCTGCCTGCCATGCAGATGGCTCGCAGGCAGCTGCCTGGTGCCTGCCTTGCCAATGGCCACTGGCTGGTGCTAAATTCACTTCACTGACCTGGAAAGACATTGCACATGAGTGGAGTCGTTTGAGTTGCAAAAGAGGATGCATTTTACCTGCATGAACCATTGCTTTAGGCAGAGGCCAGGTTAAGCCACAGAAATATCTTCACTGGGGATGCTTTTCTCAGCAGAATTAGGTTGAAGTTTTGTACTCACACAGATCCTTCAGGCTTCACTTAACTTTCCCTTACCTCAGGACAGCATGAATATGGATATTGCAGATGTCACTGGTCTTTGCCGCGCACTTGTGGAGGGAAATTTGGGCAAGCAAGTGAGCAGGCATGCCCCAGGCAGCATGCTAAATCCCAGCCCTCACCAGGGTCTCATCTTATTTACTGACACAGTCTGCTTCTTTACAGGTCTAATTGTACAAGCCCTATAACAGCCACACTGCTCATGTGCTGAGCTGCCTCTCACCCTTGAGCCAAGCGATTTCTCCTTGCAACGAGCTGCTCAGCACCACCAGCTTAGGGCTCGACAGGTCCAAAGCATGATTTCCCCCAGCATGGCTGTTGTCTTGCCAAACTAGGAAAGCAGCAGCCTGTCGCTTCTGGGAAATGGCTGAACAAAACTCAGCCAAAGCTGCTTTTTGTCTGAAAGAGGAGGATATGCCCAAAGGGGCTGCCTTGGGGAAGAACAGTCCTTGTGTTGAACAGGAGGGAGATGTTAGACCTCAGGCAGCAGATACTTGGTAAAGATGCTCAATGGTGTAAGCGGGATGAGGCTGTGGTCGTATGAGCATCAGGCTCTTGGCACACAGTGCTGGCCTCTGTGGAGGCTCCGCAGAGATTTTGCCCACTGGGCACATCCTTCAACATCCACAAAACAAAATGCACCACCACCAAAAGGGACAGTAAGAAAAGCCTGATGGACTTCACTCTGTCCAGGCTGGCTCCCTTCCCAGGTTTGTCTGGGTATTTCATGTGCATCACTGAATCATTGCCATTTTGCTGTTGCTTGTGTGTGCTCCTGGGCTGGCGAAAGGCCGTGTCTGAAGTCCAGCATGGAGACGCAGCCATCCCTGCTCCAGGGAGGCCAGGGTCTGGGACAGGAGGGGTCCCCAGGCAGCATCTGAGCTCGCCAGGGATGAGCACCCTGGCAGAACCCAGACTGCCACAGCAGCCCACTAAAATTTGCAAGGAAAAGCAGAAAGAAGGGTCTGAAACCCCACTGGGGAGCTGGGGCTGGCAGTGCTGCTGCAGGTAAAGATCTATTTGGGAAATTTCCAGCTTAGCTGAATTCTGCTGACGCACAATAAATGAGGACCTTTGTAGCAGCGCTGTTCAAAGCTCTCAGCTTTAAGGGCACATTTCCCCCAGCACCGCAACCAATGTTTCCTTTGTCAATACAGTGGGTTCCCCATGAATCCACATCTGACCCCTCTCCCGGAGGCTGCATCCACGCGGCCGTCAGCTCTGCTGTTGTTGCTGCCTTTTATCCTCTGCATCCCTGAGCAGAGCTCACAAGTGATGCTTTGTACCAGAGCTAGAAAAAAATAAAAGATGTGTGCTCTAACACACGAAAGACAAAAAACTCATCTCACCCCTTGTGTTTTTCCTGGAAATGTCACTGCCCTTAATGCATCAAATAATTAGAATCACTTCTCCCCTTTTGTTTGCCTTGGCCCTTGCAGCTCACGTTGAACAGGCCAACATAAACCTGCGTGCACTGCAGGAATTTTGGGCACAGCCTATTCTGCAGCGCTGGGCTCAGGGGGAGAATGCCTCCGAAATGCATTTGCCCCAGCTCTGCTTTGTGGGTCTGAGCAGCTACAGGCACAGTTGGTCACTGGCCTGCGGAGGAGCCGGGAGCTCGCTGGCCAATGTCCTCCTCCATCAGAAGACTTGATTGCAGATGGAGTATTCACTCCCAGGGACCCAGCTCTAAGAAAACCCTTGGCCCTGGCATCAGGGAGGGGAAAATTGGGAAAGGATGCGTGGGAGATTTCAGCTGGGAACAGTCGGGGCTGAGGACCACGTGCTCAGCTCGGAGCTGGCAGAGATACGCGGGAGAGCGGTGGGATGTACCCAGCAGCCAGCCTGCAGCGAACAGCAGCTCCTGTTCCCCTTCACCTTGCACAGACGCTGCTGCTTCATTTATTTTGACTGTCTTTTCCCCCATGTGCAGGTCAGAACAGAGTTTGGGATACACAGGGCCAGGCACTGCCTGAGCGTGGCACTTGGGGGTGAAGGGCCCACGGGGAGGCCCCTGGTGCTGAGTGCTGGGGCGGAGAAGGAGCAGTTGATGCCCAGTTTGGTGCCAGAATTGTGTCAGCCCCAAATGGAAGGTCTGAGCGCAATAGTCATGGTTCAGATGGGTAGCTACCTCTCTGAATTCCTGGTGGGATGTTGAACAAGTCACTTTGACTTTGTAACTGGGAGTGTGGAAGAAGGTCCCTTCTCCTCTGGGCACCGTGGAGGTGACGTGGTGACGTGGGAGAACAGGTCCCTTGCAAGTGCTGGAAAACCGCCTGTCCTGGGCGAGGTGGGTGTTGCACCACAGATCCACATGCAGAGGAGTTGTTCAGCATCCCCTTGGCACCCAAAGTGCCATCCATACTGATCTGGATGGACAGACGGACAGCAGAGCCAGCGCTAGACCCAGGGAGGAGCAGGCGAGGGCGGCAGCACGGACCCTGCACGCTCGGTTCTTGCCTCCTGTCGCCTGCCTGCTCCCAACACTGGCTCTGGTGGTAGGTTAAATATATGTCAATAGATTGTTAAATAAATATATTGAGGATTAGCTGTGCTGTAGGTATAGACCCCTTTCAGATTTGCTAAGTTTCAACAAGTATGTTTTCAATAATTGGCTAATATTTTAAAGAAATGAATAAAACCTATGCTACTAAATCTAGTCCTTCTCTCATAATAAGACATTTATTGCATGCTCAAAAGCATATGTCTTTAATATCTGAAGCAAAAGAAAGCAATATATAGGGGATCTCTTCTTAAACTTGAATACGTGTAGTCATAATCACAATTATTAGCTATCATCAAACATTAATGAAATAAAGAAACCCTATCATTAGTAACTTTACAACTGGACATGCTTAAGAAATAAAGAGAAATAAGGAAATTTCCCTCTTAACAATTTGAGATTTCACAAGACAGAAGAAGGATCAATCGTGTTGAGATTTCTGCATCTTTGAGGACATTTATAGACAAAGCAAACTGATAGATTTCTTAGGGAGTTGTGCAAACAGTTTTGGAAGCCAGTCTTGCTCCTGATTCCTCGTGATTACATTATCTCAAAAAACTAAAATTGGAAAACTACCTTGCTGCTGCTGTCACCGCAGAGGTATACTGATGTGTTTTTGCAGAATTGCATTCACTTGCTGATTTATTTGTACAGAGGTACCAATACTGCCTTTTTTCCAGTGGGGAAATAATTGTCCAAATTCTTGGTGAGAAGAGCCATGTGGTTTTCAAAAGATTTTTGTCTGAGAACGCAATCAGCTGAGGTCAGTCCTGCTCTCAGAGCTCTCAAATATTACTGAGGGAGTTATTTTCGTATAAGAGGGAAGAAACTGGCCATAGCTGTGTGTACCTCCCTAATGATCTTCACAGCACTTTGTCCATTGTAGCTCTTCCTCCTCACTGCACCACCCTGAAACATATACAGAAAATAAAAGCTGAAAATAGGCCATCCTTTTCTCACAGTGGGTATAATTAAGCCTTGGAACAGATTCCCCAGGGATAAAATGCATCCCCAATTGCTTGGAGAATTTAAACCAAGACCGGGGTGGAGATGCTGGCTTGCTCAGAGCAAGCTGCATGCTACGGGTGAGTCCCTTGGGACCCACCGTCGGGGTTTGGGGTCTCCGGACCAGCTCTCGCTGGGGTTTTGGCAGCTCTTTGGACACCATCAGACTCAATTGCTCTCAGTTCAGCTTCCAATGTGACGACTTTTGTTATAGGGCCAAATCAGTGAGACTCCGCGGATGCTGGTTACCAAACCCACTTGCTGTTTTGCCTGGCGTGTTTAATGGCATCTGTGTGGGACTGGGAATAATCTGGAGGCAGCCCAGGCTGCTCCCTGGGTCTCTCGCACTGCAGCTGGGTCCTCTGTGCTGTGTCTGCTCATTTTGGGCTGGAGCTCTGCTTGCAGCGGAGCGGGGCTGACTGCACCATCTTTTTCTCTTCAATGGAGCAACACCAAACCGCCTGGGATTTGGCCCAAATAGACAGATAGCCCTGGCCCAACTGCAGAAATGAGTTTAGAAAACAGCCATGCCACCCAAATCAGGTATAGACCTCCATGCTCTATTGAGATGAAGGACAAAAGCAGCCCCCCAGGGAAGATACCTGCTGTCCTGGCTGCCGCAGGCTCCTCTCCAGCAGCCCCCGTCGGAGCGGGGCCATGGTGGGCACTGCCCGGGCTCTCACGGCTGCGGATTTTTTTAAGCCTTTGATGTAAGTATATGCATTTCAAATCCCCACCTTATAACAGAGGGAGAAAATACCCAATGATCTTCCCTGCTTCCAATTCCAAGGACATCAGCCCTCAGACTTTCTGAGCTGAACACGCTGCCCATGGAGGCCATACAGCTCCACAGGTTTCAATATTGCTGTCACCAGCTGAGACTCTGTCCACATCAATTTTGCTTTCTTATTTTGTTTCTAAGCTGGTGCTTGAGCTTTTTGGCTCACAGACAGATTTTCCCTTCCAAGATTTCAGTGTTGGAGGACTGTTTCCCTAATCCCCAATAGTTTAAGATTATCTCTAGCCAACTATTAATCAAAATCAGAATCTAGCACTGCTTGCTTGTGCTGTTGCACTTGAGAACATTAAAAAATCTTCTTTTTCCTCTGAAGAAACACAGTTGCTAGTTTTTTAATTTGCCTCTGGTTCCTTTAGCACCAGCTCCTCAGACACAGAACAGCCACATTTCTTGTTCGATACTCAATATCATACCGGGATGCCACATGGGCCAAGGGATGCTTTAAAAACACTGGTAAAACAAGCAAACACCAATTCAGGAAATGCTTAAAATAAGCTAGAAAACAACAAAGAAATTCTCTTATTTTCTCCTTCCACAGTATACTCCTTTGAGTGCAGAAGAACGAATTGCCTTATAAAAACCTGGCATATTGATAGGCAATTAACTCATGCAGTGACATGGGTTATAGAGCAGAAGATGGATTTTTACAGCGCCTTCCATATGCCATGTCTCCAAAAGCCTTCGCAGGGAAGTGAATTAGATGCCACTGACTTTTTAGGGTCGGTAGCTGGAACGGCCCCTTCTGCTTCAATAGCAAGTTGTGCAAAGCGTCGTGTTTCAAGCCCAGTTGATGTACTGCAAAAGAGGAGTCCCCCAGGGCCCGAGGCACAAGTCACAGGAATCTGCTTACAGGAGAGTCTGGCCCCTCCACCAACCTGGGAGCAAATTCCAGCTTAGCCACGCACAGGGTTTGTGCCTGCAGTAGGGACTTTTCCTGTTTCCCGTCCCCTGTTTTGTAGTTAAATCAGTTCTTAACGTCAGCACGCTCTCATGGCCAGCAGACTAGCACCCAGGGACTTGGCACTTGGGTAGTTGCCCTAAATAATTTGTTTGTTTGGGTGCACAAAGTGCTAAGAGGTGCTCTCTGAACACTGCACCTTTGAGACATGTTTAAAATGCCATCAAAATTGCTAAAGGAAACAAGCATCCTTCTTCCCATGCCAGCATCTCACTGGGACCGCTTGGCACTGAGCACAGTGGAAATGTGCCAATGGGACCCCAAATGGGGCCAATGACCCCACTTCGGACTCCCATCAATCCCAAATCCTTGGTCAGGAGTTCCTGCTCTGGGTGACCCTGGAAGAGGTCCAGCTGGATCCAACCTTTTCAGATCCACTGCGGACCCTGCGTCAGGGGATTTTTTCCAATCACAGTCTTCTGATGGGGCTTACGTCAGCCCCAGCTGCCTCTCTATTTTAGCATCTCTTCAGGCTAAAAAGAAATCACACTTCCTGCAGCAACACAAAACAGGGAAACTGGTGCTGCCCTGTCGTATCTAATTTCAGGCAGCTCTTTTCCTTAAGCTGGTCACGAACAAGCGAGGATAATGTAACACATAACTCGTTTCGAAAATGATTCTCTCATGCCGAGTCCTGATCTACTGCTGTCTGAGGCACTTTGCTCAATAGATTACAGCACGATGCCAGCTCCGGCTGGCAGACTACACAGGAGTTGCAGCCACAAAACTGGATGTGATTTGCTTTTGTCCTGCTCACTCCATGAGCTGTCACAGGGGATGGACACTGCTCTCTAGCTGGCACTCGATATCTGCTGAGGAATCCCATGTTATCACTGCTGTCATCGTCCAAGCTGCGTGTTATACAGAGAAGGAAAGCTGCCAGGTTGCTCTGCAAGCCAGTAGGTATTCTTGGAGACCAAAACCTGAGCCCGGTCCCAAAGCCATTGTTTAAGCTTTACTTCGTTTTTATTTCCTTGAGAATTGGACACTCCTCTCCCTCTGTCAGCTCACAAAACTGCAGCCTCAATCAGGCCAGCTGCGTCCTCCGTTTCAAACCGAGGAGCTGATCCAGAGCTCAACAAAGCCAGAAGACCGGCGCCTGTGTCACCAGCGTTTTCTGGATCAGGCCCGGAGAAGGACTCTGTGTTCAGGCTCGGCAGCTCCTGCCCTCTGCTTGCTCGTGCCTGTGGAGCTCATAACAGGAGAGCCGGTGCTCAGAGCCTGCGGGCAGCCCCGGCGCCAGCCCTCGGCTCAGCCTTGCTTTGAAGGCAAGGTGTGCTTGGATCTTCTGCTGGGGAAGTTTTACTACAGTTTTACAAGAAACCCTGCCGAAAATGGAAAGTTCACATAAAATCGTCGTATAATAACCGTGAGAGCCTCAATTTATAAATGCACTCTCGGCTGCAATAGTTCTGCCTCCTCTATTTACCAGCCAGCAATTATCCTCACCTGAGCTACTACTTACTTAGCTGCTCCCCAGTTGAAATGAACAGGAATGGCATTTGCTTGCTGAAGTATAAAATGGAAATCTCATCTTTGCTGAGGAAGCACCAGACAAGCACCTGCTCTGGCTGCATCATCTGCTTCCGAGCAGCGACGTGAGCTGGGCACAGGCTTTGGAGGCGGGGAGCTTTTGTAGGGAGCGTGGTTACCTTTTGGTCACACCAGAGACACAAAAATCCTTCTTACAAACCCAGGTTTCCTAAAGCTGAGGGGCAATTTTGAGCGGAAAAGAAGTCTGTAAAACTCTCCTGCCGTTGTGCTTCATTGTGCAGATCTGGGTATTTAAGCTGTGACTTTTCGTGCCAGGGGGGACACAGACAGATCACTCCAAATCTAACATCAGACCGGTCGCTTGCAGGCTGTTGTACACAACCTGGAATGGTGTCCATTTTATAACATAGGAGCCTTCAAGAAAGATGGGTACGTCGTATTTGTTCTCCACGGAGCTTTGTTCACCAGAACCTGCTGCAATTTGGGAAGTGGAGAAGCAGCAGCTTAACAAGGGAATAGCTGGAGAAAGAAAGATGTTATTACTGAAACTCTGATTAAAACCAATAGTACCACAAGGTTCCCTTCAAATGCTGAAGTCAGTCTAAGACACAGTGTTCTTAAAGATTATTATATTAAAGTTAACATAAAAAAAAAGATGGTTTGGTGGTAAATGGAAAACACAGCTCAGCAGAGAGACGAGGAAGCTGTGGATTTTAACTGCAGCGGAGCGGGGCTGCGTGCTTCCCGTGCACCGCAAGGCTACAGTCCTGGGCGCGTTTGGAAGATCAGCTGCTTGATACGTGGTGCCAAGCAATGATGCAGGATTGGGAACGGTGTATATATGGATCAGCAGCTGGAGGCCTCTGAGGCCAGGAGCCCACTATAGGTCCCTTGTGGTACACCAGCCCCTCTTAAACCTCTCTTGAATTAATCCGTGCTGCAGAGTGCACCACCCTGTACAAAAATGTATACATATATATTTGGATGTATATTTGGCCAGGATGTATAAACTCTGCAATGGTCTTTGGACATAACTGTGTGTGACCTTTGCTGATAGCTCACTGGAAAGGGATCTCAATTAAATTAAAACAAATTAAAATAAAATGTTCCCGTGTCTGCCCCTACTGCTGTCCCCCTCTGAGAGCACCAGTTTTTCCCACCGTTTATTCCCGGGGGGTACGTTCATATCCCCCCGCTCCCTTCAGCCAGCAGCCACAGCAGTCGGGTTTGAGCCAGCGGCACTGACTGCGATGCTCCATTGTAAGCAACGTCCAGTTCCTCTGCTCTGCTCTGCCGGGCTAAACAAGCTGAGCTGCTGTAGCAAGGGAAGCTCTTCATCTACAGGTGATTCATCTGTCCGTCTCCTTTATTAAGGGAAATTGGACGATTCCTTGTGGACCCACAGTGCTACACATGCACGGTCAGAGAGAGCTGCTGGACCAAAATTAGATGCGAGTTAGACAAGCGAGATAAGGAGTGGTAGAAAAGAACCATTCGCTCATTTGCAGCCAAACAGCCCAGGCACAGAGCAATTAAACAGCTTGACAAAGGTCATGCAAAGAACATGTGGCAAAGCTGAGAATGAAATCCAGATCTAAGCCTTTAACCATAAGGCTGCTCTCTTGTGCGTGCTGCTACAGCACAAATCATAATTGCTCCTGAGCCTTGTCCCGTTTCCAAATAAAAGTATAAAAGCTGATGGGTGACCTTCCTGCCCCAGTCCTGGAGAGGACACACGCATGCCCTTGCGGCAGCAAACAGCAGGGCTGCAGCCTTCACGCTGGTCTCCTTCCAGGGTGACTTTTCCAAGCTCTCCAGGCTGTCTGTCCGATGGGAGCTCCTGGGGGAGACGGGGGGCTGGAGGGGTGTTGGGGGGAGACAATCACAGCACTTGCTGTGGCTGCCGCAGAGCAGGAGGTGCAGCCCGAGGTGCCAGGGAGGCTCTGAACCCTTCTCCGAGGACATGCTCCACCTTCACATTTCACCTACGTCAGAATTACCTCATGTTCATAACTCCAGGAATGTCCAGCTGGCGCAGCCAAGCCTTTAGCTGCTAAATTAAAGTTTCTACTTCTCCCCGGAGAGTTATTTTCCCTCCATTCTTTTTATTAATAAATTAATAATAAAGTATTGTGCTGGACAGACACAGTGGATTCGGCTCCAAGCGTGGCAGAGCAAAACAAGTATAAACATCAGCTTGTTTATAAGCACGTCTGTCTGCAGGGTTCGGATACCAGAAATCAAATCCTCCACTTAGCACTTGCCAGAGCAGTTGGAAGGTGTGATGGATGTTTTTACAGGAAAAAAGCCTCCTTCTTTCTGCCCACACCATGGCATAGCTTATCCAGCCAGGCAGCCAAGCCCTGCTCCGTGGTGGGGTCTGATCCCTGGCACCCTCTCCCCCTGCATGCTGATGAGTGTTCCCTTCACCTTTTAAAGCTGGGATTTCTTCAGTGCAGACCCACGAAATACTTAAAGCCTGTTGTACCCAGGGCAGCAAGGCTCTTGGGTTCCTCACCACTCAGCAGTGAAGTTTGGTTTGCGACAGAGACCTGCTTTGTCCCTCTGCAGTAAGAATCGTATGTCATGTCTCCAAAAGCAAACACGGTCCACCCCTCGCCCCGTGATAGGCAAAGCTGGTAAGAAGCACGGTAAGGCTGGGGGTCAGTGGCCAGCTATTTTCCTAAGGGTGCAACTCCACAAAAACCTTTTTGGAAACCAAGGTCTCATCCCTTCTTCTGTATGGGAGGGGACGTGAAGAGGTGCTTCTTACAGGTGTGGGGTTTTTTTAGTCACCAATGATCAAATCCTGACTTTTTGTCAATTGTATTTACTGCTAGATCAACATATATTCTCTCTTATCTCATTTATAGCCCTGGAGGGAGCAGCAGGCAGCTGAAATGTGATTGTGGTGGCAGGAAATTTCAGATGCAGCCACTGACCAGCAGGTCAGGGCTTTGATCAGGCACTGATTGCAGCACCTGACGAGTACAAATGGGTTGGAGATTAAGAGAATGACTGAACATATGGAGCCTGGCCCGTAAACCGGAGCCAGCCCCGAAGTGGGATTTCTGCAGCTGGTTCCCATGCTTGTTTTCCGTGCTCCCACAGGCAGTTGGTGCTGCATGAGGGTCCTGCTTCCCACATGGAGGGCTGGGGACCACCTGCCCCAAACAAACCAAGCGCTGAGGTGCGTGTGCTTAGGTACAGGATTGTATCTCATGTAGGGAGAAGGCAAAATAAGGGAGAGCGAGTAGACTCTGCACCAAGGCTCACGCTTTCCATACTTTCATGGCACTCTATGATGAGGCGTCGCTGCTGGTTTCCTAACGCTAACCTAGAAAAACCAGCTGGGACTCAAGGGAAGTGCAAGGAAAAACCTCTGTCTCGCATCAATAACCCCGGCCTCAACGGGCAGCTTTGTGCCAAGGGCTGCTTCTGCGATAGAGCAAGGTGGGCTCGGGGTGGTTAATAAATCCCTGTATTCACTGCATCAGTGAGTTAAACACACTGACACACAAAAAACAGGGGGGCCCACAAACACCGCAGATCCATGCAGATGTTATCGTCCTACATGTGGGCAAATGTCCATTAGGGCAGGACACAAATAAATCGTCCCACTCTAACCATATCTCTGGTTTCTGTTGTGATCTGAGCTCCGATGCCAAGGAACATCGCACAGTTGTAAATACAAACGGAAAATTGCACAGTCTGCAATCTGTTGGTTCATTACAGTGTATATATTGTTTTATCCATTAACCTGGGACCTGGTTTTGTAATCGCCGCACAAATCTCCAGCTGAATGTTGATTTATGATGATGCCTTTCCCCCAGCATTTCGGTGCTTTACAAGAACTACAAACTGACTACACAAAGGGATTTTTTGGCGTTGCGACATGCAGCCATCTTTGGGCTGCAGTGTAGCAGGGGTTTAATGATGTACAGCAAAATGGCTGAACGCTGAAACATGGCAGCTGGGAAGGGAAGAGAGTTGCAAAGGAACAGACACTTCTTGAGCCTGTAAAACTGTGACACGGTAGCAGCTACGGAGTTGATATGCCCTGAAATGTCACTGTATGATGAATTATACATATGACGTCAGAGAGGAAAAGTTGCCATCAGTTGGTTGGAAATAAAACACAATTCTGCATTCATTTACACCGCAGTGGGAATTTGTGTCTGCAGAAGGTGCATCCCTGATGTGGAAATGAGCCAGGAAAGCAGTGGCTGACACCTCTGCTCTCCCTCGCAGCACGGCAGTGCCTTGGTGGGAGCAGTCCTTTTTATTTCCCATCAAGAGATCTGCAGCAGAGCATCTGCTTGCCTGCTCCAGGGCAATCAGGACAAATCCCACGGCATGTTATCCTGTCCTGCTGGCAGAGGTCAGGGCTCTGCACGGGGCTGCTGTGCAAGCCCTGCTCTGGCAGGGCAGCTGGCAGGGCTTTTACCTCTGCCGGGGGAGAAGTGTTGTAGGACAAGAGGGAAAAATTTACAGGAAACACCTTGGAATAGCCAAGCTTAGGAAAAAAGCAGTAGGAGGTTGAAGTTTCACATTATTAACAGCTGAGCTGCCAGCTAAGCCCGGTTCTGGGTGATTGAGCAAAGCAGGAGTGGGCTTTATTAGGAGCCCATAGGTAGCTCCCCTCCCTTTTGCCTCCCTGGGGTGGTGCTGGGGCAGGTAGGGCTGAGCTAGAGGACAGACACACCAGACAACAGCTTCTCCTGGGTCCTGCTCCTGCAAGGCTGCTGAAGGACGTTGGTCTTTTTTCATGCCTGCTGTCCCTGGGAATGCACATTCAAGATGCTGATCCTCAGCAAGTGCTGAAGGTGGGAAATGCTCTCTGGGAACTCCCATGTGAAGTGGTCCCCTCTGTCTGGTGGGGTCTGGGGGACCCAGGGATGAGCTCCTGGTACAGAGGATGCTGCAGGCAGCTGGGTAGCTCTGCCTGGGGAGGGCTCCCCACCTGGGAATGAAGGCAAAAGGAGTGTTTTCTTTCTTCTAGGGATTTCGTATATTCCTGTGCATTGATCTAAAAAAAAGCCTGTATGCTTTTGATGTGGGTCAGGTTGAATATTGTGGGTAATGACAGGCTAAAATTCCCAAGTGGTCCTGTAGAAACAGCTGCTTGAATATTATAGCTGGATCAGACCAAGTCTGTTAGTGGGTGATCTAGAAATTACAGGCATACCCCCGCATGTAACTAGAGAGAGAGGGGGATGTGAAGGGGGGGGGGAAGTGCTATTTATGTGTGTATTCTTAGTATGAAAAAGAGACATTCATTTCAGTACACTTATGTGGAAGTAACATATTTGTATTATAGCAGCACCCCAGCAATAGACTGGTGCATTATTTTGCACAGAATGTAAAACATAAAGCTAAAAGGCCCTCCCTTGTCCTATGATCTTGTACCCCAAAGGGCTGAGGACGCTCCCCGAGGCCACACTAGCTTTTGGAGAGGTGTATTTCTTCTGACCTTGCTCGGAGAGCACAGGGTGCCATTAGCTGGAAAACTTTAACTTCTGAAGTGGGATTTAATTAGAGGACAAGAACTATTCCTGTGAATGAATAGTAGCTTTAGAAATATAGTAATGAACTTTCCAATGACTGGGTTTTTTGTTTGTTTTGCTTAATACTGATAGGAAAGAGGGCAAAATATCTTTGTGATATTTATTGCTCACAGCTTAGTTTAATGTGGCTTTGAAATTCAGGTTCAAGTGAATCAAAGTCAAGGGGTGTGAATCCACTTAAATTGAAACCAAATGACAGCTGGCTGGGATCTCTGGGAAGGGAAACCACGGAGCTGTGCATGCTTCCCACTGAAGCCAAGGGGAAAATGATTATACCTTCATCAATGGGAAAACTCCCATTGACTGCTGGTGGCAAAATCAGATTTCTAGTCAGCACATACATACAATGCGTGTGCTTGTGAGCTTGTGTGTGAGTGAGGACCTAAAATAACGAAAACTCATTTGTAGCCTCAGCCTGAAAGTTGGTGCAGGTTGCTTAGGTCCAGATGAACCCTTGAGGAGCAGTGGGTGACACTCAGGAGGGGAGGAGACAGTTTTCAGCCTAAACAATTAAAAAATAATTTGTGATATAACCACAGAATAACACTCTAAGGACTGGAGGCACCATGCCATCTTCCTCATTAATTAAAGGCCATCCAAAATTACTGTCTCTAATTTTTTGCAGAGAAGAGTTTAGCAGCTCTAACATGATGCAGTGATTGCAGTTGAAAAACTCCTTAAGTCCCAAGAAAATGTGAACTGACATCCCCTTGCAGTGCCACTAAAAGCAAATATCTTTATGAACAAATGAGATGTGTAGCTCTGAATTAATGAGGAGGAGGGTTGGGGTGCCCACAACATTGGGGTATTGTTCTGTAGCTCTGCTGGTGTGGAGGTGCACTTAGAGGTTTGGTTTGCTGTCTTCTCAAGTGTCTCTTGTGTTCCCAGTCAATGGTGAATTAGTTCCAGCTATCAGCAATAATTGTCAGCTTCTCCTTGAAGATGAGCTGAGTTTTGCAGACTGCAAAGCTGAGAGTTGCAGGTTTCTCTCCAAATGCTCATTAGGTGTCTTCATGTACTTCCATTTATGTGCAGGTGAGAAACACTTGTTAGTTCATGCTGCTTGTAAATGCAAGTTGAGGTGCACTAATGCAGTGTTCACACTGTGGGAGCACCAATGCAGAAGTGCTTGGGCTTGGCATATGAGAAGTTTCTTCTCTGCACCCAGATCAAAGCCAAAGCTCATCTCCTCTACTTGGTGGTTCTCACCCAGCACCCCTTTGCAGACTATGAGTCAAAGCCTTGCTTTGAGGGGGAAAAAGATGGGATAGTGGCTTTCTGACCTCTGGGGAGTCTTCCCAATCCCTGAAACAGCACAGGGAAGTGCCGAGTGTCTGCTAGAGAACCAGAAAACTGGGGATGGTGGGATCAGCACTGCTCTGTGCAAAGGATGTCAGTAAAAATACTAGTGAAAGGAAATAAGGTGACATTACTTGCAGTCTATCTGACATAGTTTGCCAAACAGGCCCTTGAAAATGGTGCTGAAAGCCTGGGGAAATTAATTGAGAAGTTGTGGGGGGAAATGTGAAGCTGGTGGAAAGTATGCAGTTTAAAAGCACTTTCTGCAGTACTGCTAAATAGGTGGAAATTGAGCTCTTGTATCAGGTACAGCTGCTGCTTGTCAGGAGGCCCTGTGGGTGTGTGGCTGCTGTGCCATTGCCTGGGCTTGCAGCAGGGTTTTCCTGTGCTCACAGAAGTCAAACCCCCTGGGGCTCTGCTGGACCCATTGCCCTGGTAAAGTCATGACAGCGAGCCTGTCCTGCTGGGGTCTGGCTTCCTCCATCCAACTCATTGAAGTTGGAGGTCTGGCAGTTATTTGGCTTTTTTGTGTGCAGAGCCAGGCTTTGTGCCCAGACCAGGGTGGCCTGTTGTGTGCACATAGTACGTGGAAGAAATGCTAAAGAAGTGGGGGTGACACTTGAAATGGGGGTTGTTGCTGGTGCAGGACAGCAGGTCACCCAGGCTGGGGAGAAGGAACTGTTTTGCCCTGCCTAGGAGCAGGGAGGGAAGGTGAAAGGAAGGGCTGCTTTTGATCCAAAATCCTATTCAGGATACAGTCTTGCCCTTTGAGCTTCTGTCTTTCTCTGCTTCCAATCCCCTGTGAAATGGGAATTGCAGATTTTTGCTTTTTTCACTGGGCTAATGTGTTTTGGTTGGTTTGTTTGGGTTTTTTTTCCAAACAAGGATTTTGGGATCAGGTCTTGACTCCTGAAGTATATCTGAAGTCACACCATGCAGCTCATGTCAGGCACAGCTCCACTTACCCAGGCTCATCCACTCCCCTGTGATATTCCCTTCCCTCTTGGCTTTATAGATTGCTTATAGCTTCATGGCTCTTGAGCTCATACTTTCCTATTGAGCAGCTTCACAGTCAATCTTCATTAACCATTACCAATCTTGCATAGCTTCTTACTCTGATTTCATGCTGAAATAATTCTTTAATCTTTTCCAGAATTATATGAGCTTTCTATAAGTTGTTTGGCATCTCCATACCATAATTTAAGGAAGGGGGGGGGAGGGGGAAACACAAAAGATGGTTTCAAGAAACTAAAATTTCATCTCGATGCAGCAAGCTGTCTCCTAAATGCACATTTGCTGCACAGGAGACCAGACTGCTGCATTCATTTTGGAGCCAAGACAAAGGGATGCTTATTGTGCTGCATGTTATTCATTGTGCTGCTGAATTCAATGGAGCAGAGAGGGCTTAAAGTTCCTGCAAATCATTTCCTGCCTACGACAAACCATGTGCCGTTACCCCACTGTAAGGCAGGCGGCACATGTACCTCCTAATTAAAAAAAAGGAAAAAGTATGAGCAGGGTTTTGAAAAACCATTTATAGTTCCCATCACAGCTTGCATAAGTGTCACCTTGTAGTGTCTAGCCAAGAGAGACAACAGTGTCTGTAGCTGAGAGCAAAAAAAACCCCAAAGCACTGGGGCAGCTCCGCAGCTCACGGTGGTGGTTACCAGCCCCATGTGTTTGACATCTCTGAAGCTGCCGAGAACATGGACCTGGACCTCTGTTCTCCCAGCATCAGCTCTTTTCCACCGTGTGGGGGGGCTTTGGGGTGTGTGTCCTTCCTCCCCAGCAAGAGATGCAAGCGAAAGCAGCAACAACAGCCACTCTTTAGACCCTGCCAGCTAAATGGAAGAACTAATCAATCTGTCTTGCTCTGCTTGTTTAATATTCCTCTTCTGCAGAGAAGTGAGACAGTTACTTACACTTTCCAATATGTTGGGACAGTCTTTTGGCCTCAAAATGCTCCAGAATAATGAAAAAGTCTGTTTACAGTAGCAAAAGCTCAGTCTGTTACCTCCTGGGATTAATTTACTACACCGGGATTTCTGAGAAGACTGTTTTCTGTCTCAAAAATAAGAGTGTCTTGGCAGCTCCTTACTAATGCCAGGTATTAAGTTTTTGCAAAAGTACCATGTGATTTATTTCTTAAAGATTTGTGGGACCTTCTTTGATGGGGAAGGGAAAAACCTCTGTTCTCCTGTGATCCAAGAGCGGCAGAGCTGCTCTTGGACTGCAGACACATCTGAAGGAGCTGACCCCCCTGCGAGAGCCCTGCAGTGGGGGCTGGAAGCATTTGCAGAAGGGTCGGGCTGTGGCAGAGCTGCCCAAATCCTCCTTGCCCAAAGGCCACTGGTGTTACCAGCCTAGTGGTGAAGGTCTTGACCAAGATGCATGTAGCAGGCAAGTGCAGCCCCAGCCCTGGGCCTGAGGCCAGTGTAGCCACAGCCATCCCCTTGCTTTGCCTGGCTTGATGGCTGGCCAAGCCTTCTGGGAGCCGGGTTTGGCCCAGCAGCTCCTGGGCCACTCTCCTTGGTTCGGATCACCATTTCAATTTACGGCTTTGGAAGTTGCTTGGTTTTCAGACAGCCCCTCGGAGCTGGGAACATGATATTTTGCAGGAGCAACCAGCCCTGCAAAATGTTCTGCTGTTTGCAGTCCTGTGCACCTGGGTGTGCAGAAGTGCAGCTGCCACTACCATTGCCAGGGAAGCTGCTTTAGGAGCAGCAGGACCCTGCAAGGTGCACTTGTGCTGCGGGGGATTTTAGAAACATCCCAGGAGGTGGTGGAGCTGTTCTGTGTTGAGGTGGTTGGATACTGTGCGATACCAGATGTATTAGGGATAGGTTTTGCACAATGTTGTCTCACGTTTTGGTGGGTAACTGAAGAGGACAGCACTGTGAGCACCAGACACATTCTATTATCTGGGACTGGCTAAATCTGTCCCTTTTGGAAACTGCTGTGTTTATTACAGTTATTGTTTTGCTTTGCTGTTATTTTGCTTTGGAGCAGTACTTGGGGAGGTTCTGGCACTCAGTACATACACGTGCTCAGTGTAGCATTGAACAGTGATCTCTGCTGCCCTGATCTGTGGGATATATTTATTTCTTCTGCAAACTGGTGTCTGGAGCAGTGCCGTAAGGGAGGGCTGTTTTCAGCTGGCAGTGGCGAGGGAACGCTACCCCCTGCTCATCCCACGCTCACTGCTGTGGCCTCAGAGCTGTGGTACAGCCCAAGCATGGCAAATGGGGACTTTTCCTATTGTAGGTCCATTCCTGCTACAGAATATTGCAGTTTGTTTGCTTGCCCATGTGAAAAATGAGCAAACCCAACCAACCACTAAACTGAAAAGAAATGTGTGTTTTATTCTCTTCCTGCATTCCACTCTCCCTGGATGCAGACCCTGGCCTTTCCCATCTTCGGCTCCCTGGCTTCTTCCCTCCCCACTTGCTGGTGCCTCCACACGCGTGCAATTTTGCTAGTGGATTTACGCTCTCTGAGTCGAAATTGGACTCAGAGCTCCTGCTGCAGCTTCAATTCACAAAACTCCAGGCTCACATCACTGGAGGCAGTTAAGAAAACAAAAGCACAGAAGAAATTACAAAGCCAGCTGTGTGGCGTAGTAGAAGTGCTGGGAGTTTGCTGTTCCAGGTCACAACTGGGATTTCACTTCTGTATCATGATGCCAGTCGAGGTACATCAGTCCCTGGGCTACCCAAAGGGGTTATGGGTTTCTTCATTGCAGCCTATAGATCCTAGAGGAAGACAGCTGATTTTCCATTACTGAGAAACCCTCTGGATCCCAGAGGGTCCCTGAACTTAATTATTCCTAAGGCTAACCAGCTCATAAATTTCACATTTCATTAAATTGGTTGCTCTTGTTTAAAAACAACATCCCAGCTGTTCCCTGTGTCCATCTCGGGTCTAACAAGGGGAAAAAGTAAGGTTTGTCCAACAGTCTCGAGGACTGTAGCTTTTTCCATATGATATCTTCTCATGTGTTGAAGGACTGGTAGACTCATTATGATGTCTTCTCACTGCAAGATGTGTTTGGCAAGAAGAAATCCCTTTTTCTCTTCTTGCGTCAAAAGCAAGCCATGGTATGTATGAGAAATGCAAATAGCTTGGCTAATTTTGGAAGTCAGCAGCTAAGATTGTGGCCTGTATCCCACAGAGTGGGATTGAGCCTTGGCCCTGGTTCTTCACGCCGTGTGTATTGTCAGCTGTAACTGCATTGTTGTCAAACCTCTGGACAGAATAAGTGAGGAACATAGTAAAGCCAGAAGTAATTCAGCTCTTAGGAGGAGGCTGATATACTGTGCTGTTCTTTTTCTTGCAAGAGATTTATTTTCAGTTAACCTTACTAACTATCCTGAAAATGTTCATGTTTAACTCTTCCCTGGATGTAAAAAAAGAAATACTTGCATTGCTCACACATGTGTGCACATTCTTGCATGCTGCCTGTTCACTAGAAGCAATGTAACTTGAATTTCCAAATTTGCATGCAGCATTTGAGCAGGCTCAGGAGAAAAACATTTGTGATGGCACTTTCCTCTTCTTTCCACCTTTCCCTGAAGTGTAGCAGCAGTCTTGTCTCTCACCTCTGAATACCAAGATTTTTCCATAGCAGTTCCAGTTTATGCAGGTAAATACACTGAGCTGGAAAGAGAAGATTGCAGTGTAATGAGGCAAAACCATGACACAGTGGCAAGAAAGTTTCATTTATTTCAAGATCTGTGGCAGTAATAGTTGGCATGGGTTTTTTGTACCACTGGCACAGGTGTGTTTATGAACTGGTGACTCCTCCAAAGTCCTCTTGCTCTTGGGAAGAAACAAATGGTGAGGGACAGAGTGTCTAGAAAGGGCTGTTTGAGAGCCTCGGAGGGGTGTGTTGGCAGGGATGCTCATAGAATTGTCAAAAGCCATAGAAAGCCGAGTTTCGCGGCCTCTCCTTTTTCTAACAAAGCCCATAGATTATCTCCTCTTTGTATCACTGTGCTTTAAAAGAGATGGGAGTGATGGCTACAGAGAGCAGCTCTTTCCCTCATCCCCAGGGCTACTGATGCCAATGCAGCATTTGGGAAACAACGGAGCTCCTGTTTAAACTAATAATGTTCACTCCATGTCATAGCATAGCCAGCAAGGGGATGAATAACCCTGTACAGTTAAATGCCATTTGGCTTAAGCATGATAATGAAAACATGCTGTTTATTTCGTATGACCTTTACTGTGCAGGAGAAATGATAGTGATGCTTGGTCCTGGGGCTGCGTGTTGATAGCTGGAGCCTTGCAAGGGAAGGGGAGAGGTCCTTGCTGGGAGGAGAGCCACAAGGAGAGGGTTGTGATGGCCACAATGTCTCAAGTGCTCTTGCTTGCACACCCTGCTTCCAACTGGACTGCCTGCAAGGTTATGAATTGATGATTTAGCAGCAAGTGTTGATCTCAATCCTGCTATTAAATGATGCTTGTGCTGCCACATGCTGAACATCTGTAGTGAACTGAGATGCTCAGTGTCTCTGAAGGCCAACCTGTATATTGTAACATATGATTCCTTCTGTGTTCATGGGAGCACGATAAGGAAGACATGTATACAGCTTATCAGACTTCATGTATCAGATGCTGCAGCACTCAGGAGAAGTTGCAGCTGGCAGTAAATAAAACAGCCACCAGCTAGATTTTTGTCATGTCCCATGGGGGTAATGTTGCATGTGAGAGAAGGAACCACAGGAAGCAAATGTAGCAAAGTGAGTCACTGTTGGGGTCAGGGGGTTGCTCTTGGGCATTCACATGGTACCCCGGGAGGCTGGCATCTCTTGTAAGTGTCTGAGAGAATTTGGACTGTAGCAAGGAGAATGCAGAGCAACAACTGGGCTTGTCTGGCTTTATTTGCACCATGGGGATTTGTGTGGGGGATAATGATTTTACAGTGGACTCTAGACTGATATTTTCATAAACGTGTTTCCAACCTGTCTGAGGAATTTGCTCGATCCAGGCTTAAACTACGGACTTGAGGAATACAGATATTCAGAGGTATTTAGTTATTCATTTGGGGATGCAAAAAATGCAGACGCTGAAGAGGTCAGCATATAGCTTTATTGAGAAATGATGGAACCAGCACATCTGTGATGTTCCTAGCATTAGGGCAGAGTTCAGCTAATATACAATATGCCAAAACTCCTAAACTTTATATGATGTGACTGAACAGCTTTCAGTACCACACTACGCATGCACCCATGACCAATACTCCTGTACTCCAGAATTAGTACTGAACTAAACCACAGCTCTTCATACCTGAAAAGAGCCACTTCTGATTTTTGTTTCCTTCATCCTGCCTTGGGGTAGATCAAGTGAAAAGTCACAGGTGAAAGATTTACAGGATATTTTTCAGAGCTGTCTGAGAATGATTTTGATATGCTTGCTTCCTTTGTAGTTGGCAAGTTCTGCTTCTCTGGGACTAAAGCTTGTGGAAACTTAGCATTTATCTTCCACAGCTGAGGAGGAGGAGGTGGCCAGGCTTGAGTCTGTGTTCCAAATCAGGTAGACAGTACTACATCTCAAAATATCCAACATTCAGTGTTTTTCTAAAAAAAAAACCAACTTTGCAGCCAGTGCAGGGCCTGCTGTTGAACTTCAGTGACTGATTCACCAAAGAGTCAGAAGAGGAGCTGGGAAATACTTTAGGTTTCTTCCCCATGCCAGTGACTCAGTCAAAAGGCTCTTTCCTTTGGCTCTTATGGTGAGCTACCACTTCAGGCAGGAGCTATGCATGTCTTGCTGCTGGAAGTCCTCAGCCTGGTGTCCCTGCTGATGTATCTTAAAGGCTAGACTGCTTCCTGCTGTGTTAAGACAAATTAGCAGAGGATGTGGGAGAGAACTGGTTGGTTGGTGTGCCTGCCTCTGCTGCAAAGGCATTTTATGAGGGGCATGTGACTTGCTTTAGCGGGACAGGTGCTGCTCCTGCAGGCTGCTCTGTGCTTCCTTTCCTTGTCTTCTGCAAACCCAATTTCCTCCAGTCGCACATCTGCTTTCCACATTTGCTGCCTCCTGCTCCAGCAAGGGTCTGACAGAGCTGCTGGGTGAGTTCCCAACTCCCCTCCACCATCCGTGGGGGCCCACCCAGCCAAGATCCTCCAGCGCTGATGGTGGGAAATGGGGACTGCATTGCCTGCTGCTAACAGCCTGAAATGTGCAGGGAAGGATGGTGAAGCCATGCAGGAATGCAATTCTGGCTTCCCATGAATGACTGTCCTTATCCAGATCCCAGGCCCCAGCACCTGGGCCTTTTTGTGTGAAAAAGCTCAATGAAGTAAAATGAAGTTCATGGGGCAACAGGATTGCTTTGGCTGTAAGTAGTTCTACTGACATGCTTGGGTGTAACTAAGCAGAGGTCAGGCACAGGGTCTTTAAGAGGAAACTCGATTTTTAAGTTACTTTTTGAGAGTTTTAGTGTTGCACTCTTTGCTTTGTAATCACATTTTTTTCATTGGGTGCCTCTGATGTATCAGATTGTAGATGGTCCTGAAGAGCTCAGAGGGAAAGAAGCAGATTGCAAATTCACTATGGAGCTCTTCTGTGAACCTTGCAATTTCCAGTGGCATATTAAAAAAAAAAAAAAAATCAGCTTAGAAAAGCAGCAAGTGTTTTGGGTGCTTAGCCAAACAGCAAACATCCTGCAAGTCACTTATTGCTAATCAGAGGGAGGCAAAACTGCTGTGATGAAAAGTGAAGTCAGGTGGAAGTTGGGGTGCCCTTGCAACTGAATACAACTTAGAAAATGGTTTGTTTTAATTGTTTTTCTTCAGGAATTGAGCCCCTCTTTTCTAACTATAAAAAGCCTGTTTATATGTAACAGTAGGCACTTGAAGTAAAAGCTATTTTACTTCACTGATGCAGTATGGGTGTAATGAATGCAAGGATGGGCATAGCCTTAAGGGTTGCCCTTAGTTATTAGTGTTGGAAGCATTGACAGGGAAAAAGACATGTGGTATCCGAGACCCTGCATTTCAAGGATCCCAGCTTGTAATACCTGCTTGTTGAAAGTTGGCGTGACCTGCAGGAACTCTTTGTGTGGCCATTTATTCCAAGGGACTGGACCTTTGCAAGGCTGCCCCAAAATCAATGGGACACAGGAGAGTCTTAAGGACAGGTTAGCATTCATGTTTGTGGGCTTTCCAACATTGTAGAGCCTAAACTAGTATTAGTTTCCTCCCAATATCTTTAAATGCCAAAGGAAATAACCTTCTGCTCAGTGTCTGTTCCCTTTTGAGGGAAAATGCAATCCCAGAGGTGTAACAAATGCAAAAAAAAAAAAAAAAAAAATCAAAAGGATGAACACTTTCATGACATAATGTCAGGGATGTGACTTGCCAGTCCAAACTTGGCTGGCATATTGAAGCAGTAAGCTGTATCCACTGAGTAAGCAAACGGTGTCACCCTCTTCCCAGATCCCAAACAACCTCCTCAATGTGTAGGCAGTAGCCACTGATCCTCATGGAACAAATGTCCCCTTCCAACATGAGACAACACAAGGTTCTTTGATTCCTCCTAATTGCATTTCAGTGTTTGTGGCCCAATTGTACAGTTTCTGCAGAAGTTCAGCAATTTTGGTTGCTGGCTTCCTCTCCTTGCTGGCCTACAAATACCAGTTTTCAGGGAAAGATTTATGAGCAGCATGAAATTACCATCTTGTAAAAGCACAAATCACAGCTATAAATAGGGGTCTGGAATATGCATAGAAACCCCAAGGGAATAGTGACTCTTGCTTTGTCTGTGCAGGACAGCCCTGCTAACCCAGATTGAGGAGTCGTCCACTGCTTTGACTCTTATAAACTGGCAGAGCGCCAGCCAACCTTCCCCTAATCCATATCCTCACAAGGATGGAAATAACATCTGGCCAGACTGACAGTAGTCAGGCTTTATAGTAACTGAGAGCTCTGAAAACTGAACCTTCTCAAGCCTTGTATGCATTTATCTTCCTTTCTAGAACATTAGTAGGCAGAGTTTGTTTTCAGTGAGTTATTTAGCAGAAAGAGGGATTAGACCTTGGGCTAGCATTGATTAACCCCTGCATGTTGAGTTGTTTAACAGCATAATGGATTAGTCATGTTTGCTGGTGACCTTTGTCAATTGAATCCTTCATCTGAAGACTCTTCTGTCTTTTTAAAAACACAGAACCTTAAAAGTGGAATCTATGCTAAAATATCCCTGAAGTAAATAGCTGGTTTAGCAGAGCGCAGGACTGGGGCAAATAGTCTTAGAATTTCTGATCTTTGACATTGCATGAGTTAAGCCATGGGACCCCCCCCGCTCATCCAGCTGGCTACTTAGCACTGTCCATAGAATGGATCAGTGAGTGCTTGAAGTCCTGCATGAGGGCTGTGTATGAGCTGGAAATAAATTGTTGTCTGAATGGAAAAGCGTTTCTGGAAAAGGACTGAATTTTCTGTGGGTCTTGGGGAAGATTGTAAAATGAGAGTCCAGTTAGCAATAAGATTTAAGGTCACCCTGGAAATTAAATCAGTCATGTTTGGTGATTTAGTTGACTTTTTCATTTAAAGGAAGGCAGGGTGGCAGAGATGCTGCAAGCATACATGTGTGAAGCCTCATTGCCTTTGATGGAGCTATGTCAATTTAAATCAGCTGAGCATCTGATCTGGATAATATATGTATATTTCTGCTGCTGAAGCCAGGGACCAAGGGGGAGAAAACCTGCTCAGTGGGGCCAAACATGACACCGAGAAAAGCATCTCTAACTGCAAGAAGGCACTGATGGCAATTTAAGGGCTGCCAGAAGGGTATAAAGGGCCCTTACATAAATCAGCCTTGGACCCAGCAGAATATGCCTGCGGATGTCTCCTCAGACCTTCCATTCTCTCAGCAGTGCCACGAGGAAGCTTTTATACTTGACTTTTCAAGCAAAATACCTTCCCATTGCAGCCAGGAGTTCTTTCTGGGCTCATTTTGCTGCAGTACAAGTCAGGTCAAGAAGTTTGTTTGGTTTGCTAAAAAGATACTCTAGTTCAAACAAGACTTAATTCATTGAAGCCCAATGGCCTCTGTGAAACATGAACCCCTCTGGCCTCATGATTTATGAATACAAAGCCATGGGGAAGTCTTGCCAAAGGAAAACAAGCTGTATGATAGGTAAATAGAAGGCACTGGGGCAGGAAAGGGTTCAAGACACCCATAAATGTGGAAGCCATGCAGCTGGGAGGTGTAATGAGCTGTCAAGTGCTCTGCCCTCCCAGAGGGGCTTTGCTTCTGTGGAGGGGGAGCTGCTGAGGGGAGTCTGGAGTTGGTGCCCTGGCTTTAGCAGAGGGTTTGGGACAGGTCTGCTGTAGCCCTCTGCTTTTCATTTGTCTGTATGAATCTGAATAGGCTTGAAAAGAGAACAAATCTATAGCAACATGTGAGGTTGTGTTTTATGGTGTTCAGGGGTGGAAGGGACCAAACCAGGTGAGCAGCCATCAGGGCTGGGTCCTAGGGAAGGGGCAGGACCCAGCTGAGTCTTCCAGCCTCTCTCCCAGCCCTCCTGTCTTGGAGAGGCACTGCCAAATTCCTATTGTTGTGATCACCAGCAGCAAAAAAAACCAACACACACATCTGGTCCTAATCAGGACCACATGAATCTCTGTGCCAACTTAATCTCCCCCAAATGTTAATTATGCAGATATCTATTTCTTAATGTTTAGGAGTTGTCTATACGCATTAGATGTCTGGGGGTTTCTCTGTATGCGTCTGCAGAACCCCTAACAAGCACAGTGCTGGTTCCCAGGGCTAATAAAACTGCAAGGGGTGACAAAGCTGTGACTGCGATTGCACTCTGAAGTTGGGTATGGCGATGCAGCAAACCCTTTTAACTCAACAAGATAGTTACAACCTACAGGGCAAGTATAAGTGCTCCTACAGATCTCCCCATCCTCTGGGGAGGGGGCTGCAGGCAAAAAAATGCAAGCCAAGGATGTATATACACAAATAGCTTATGTTTTCTGAAAGGTATGGTTTAGTTGCAATTCAAAGATAAAAAGCACCGCGGACCGTAGTCTGTCTGCTACCTGTTCCCTGACACAGTTGCTTTTTAATGCCTTAGGAAAGAACAATTAGGGTTGGTTTTCTCTGGGTCAGATCCTCAAAGGGATGTGAAATGCTGATCCTGAAGATATAATGTGTAGCCAAACCTCCTTGGAGTTCCTCAAAGGTGTCTGAGAAATGTAAAAATAAATTTAAAAAAAACCCCAAAAAACAGAAACACCAACCCAAAATATAGAAACAGGAGGCTTTAGGATGCTGCTCCGGTCTGGAACTGAACTGGGAAGAAAACCAAGTCTGTATTTAAAAAATAACTATGCAAGACACCCTGTAAGAGGTGACCAACTGGTCTGCAGTTTCAGATAGCTGTTAAACCTGGTAACAATTTCAGAAGACTGTAGATGCTACAGAAAGACACCGGCACTAGAAGGTATTGTTGCCCAAACAGTAGCTGAGCATCTATTGTAGAAATATGGTGGATATGTGGGTGCTGCATCCTAGAAACACAGCTGAATAAGAGACTGAGAGGCTGGAGCATGAACCAGGGCTAGCAGGCGGTAGGGTGATCTAGGGTGGTATATTGGTGCTTAATCTGGATGTACGAGCACTGTGTCTCTAGTTAAAAATGTTGATGATCTGGCACCTTGTTCTGGCCAAGGTCTGTACCTTTGGCCATGCTGTCTGGCTCACCCCAGAGCTCCCCAAACTGGAAAACTCATCAGTGGGGAGAGAAGGGAGTAAGTTACTGTGGGGACTTGTAGAAAGGTGCTGATGTGTCTGAGAAGGTGACTTACTGGAAACACTGAACAGACAGAAGTAAAAATTAGTCATGTTAGAGACCACTTGGTAGCTGGATTGGATTCCTCGAGTGATTCATCCACAAAAATGACTGCTTTGCCTGACACTTTATTTCCCCTCTCTATTTAGAAAGTAGCTTAGACTTACTGTTACCCGTTGTCTGAATTGCTTTTTGATAGCTGGGTGGTGCGCATAGCATCCTTGTATTCTCATAATTTCTAAACCACTACTTCAACAAGGGGGAAAAAAGACAACAAAATGAAGGGTTTTGTTGCTCCAGAAGCCCTTGGTGGAATGAACCTGTAATCTTGTGAAATCAAAGGGGAATCTATGGAATGTGCCATTTTTAGTATTGTTAATGCAACAAAATTATAAATGGAAATAGCTGCCTGGAAATTGTGTTACATGGTTAATTGACAGAAATATTAGAGAAGTAAAAATGGGGATGAAAATTACTTGGTAAAATAAAATCTCTAGGCTTTGCTTTATTTCTTTTTTTTTGAGGAAGGACTAGAGGATGAAAGGACCATCAGCTGATGCAACGGAAATGTACTGGGATGCTTTAATCAGTTACTAGACCTGGTAGAATAATTCATAAATGATGCTAATTTTGGATGTGCTTGGACATATGTAGAACATGCAAATTTTTGTATTGTTACTGCTCATAGGGATGAAAAACCATTTGTGGTTGGTGGGGTTTTTTTGGGTGGGGGGGTGGTTGGTTTGTTTTTTTGCCAGCTTGTGTGTGTGGAAAAACCTAGCAAATTACATTCCTTGTCCTGAAGAGTGTGCATGGTCAACAGGCAAAACAGGCAGAAGGCCTGCTGGGATGTCTCGTGCATGCCAGGAAAGGCAGGAGAAGGCTGTAACCCACTTGCTCAATGGTGGGAGCAGGAGCCACAAGGCTTGTCTTAGTGCTGCGACCACACTTTCTTGTGAAATTCACCCAAATTTTTTCAGGATTACTGAGCTGCAGAAACCATCACTGGAAAAGATGTCTCTGGTCATCCAGCCCACTCTCATGCCAGGGCAGGATTGTTCCCAACAGTGTATAGGTTTGTCCAGACTGATTTGATATGACTCAGGCAATGGGATTTTCCACCACTTCCTTTGGGAAGTCTAAGAGATCTTAGCTGAGGAGATCTTAATGTAAGGATTCCTTCCTGACATCTTAGTCTGAATTTTGTGCTATTTAATTTCCATTTGGTAATCTCATGCGTGCCCTCAACTCTGCCTGTTCGGTGTTGTACCCTCGCGTACGCACAGGTGGCACACACTCAGGTTGCATGGGCTACTTCTGAGAGTACAGAGCCCTGGAACTGCTGTAATACCTCCCAAAAAACTCCACAGACAGTTTTAGAGATGGCTCTTTCTGAGAAAGCTCTGCAGGGAAGAAGTTGGGTTGCCATGCTTGCAAAAGCTATTCCATATCCTGTAGATCAAGATGTACAACTTCTGCTGACTTCTTATTCAGTCTGCTATCCCAGCATTTCCAGCAATTTATATTTGGATTCAGGGCTTTCCTGGGTAGGATTCTAGCACATCTCTCATTAGGAATGAGCTCTGCTCAAAGCAGCTAATTGTAGCTAAATGTGGTGGGGGAAATCAATTGCTGGCTTTTCCTTGGTACAACACCCAATTTTGCTTATGTTTAGAAGCTACCAAAGATGGTCTTTACTAATATCGAATAACTGTGCATGGAATATTTGGTGAAAATGGCATGGTGATTGCTTGAAGAGGTAGGTAATGAGGGAAGGTTGCTGGGGATGAGCACAATTGACATCTGTCCTGGTCATTATTTCAGGAAATGTAAGGCAGCAGGGAGGAGAGCAACCTCAGTTCTCGAAACTGGGCTCTACCAGCAGAACTGCTGATTTGCGTTCTTGGAATAACAAGGGGGGGGCCGGGGAAGAACCTACAACCTAACAATTGCTGGAAAAAAATGTATTGTGGTCCTGGAAGATGGACTGTTAAGTAAACTTGTGATCACTATTAATGTCCAAAAAGTTGAGGTGCGTGAGAAGTTGTCATCTGTTCTCTTGACTCCTGGCCCATCCCCATTCATCCCTGGGGAAGATATTAAAAGCCTTCCTTGCGGATATGAGAGAATGAACACTACAGTGGTCTAGATGAAAATATTCCTAACAGGCACCCAAGCTCAACCCTTGAAGCCAGATGTCGCTGGGTGATTTTTGGACCTGTACCTAAGCTTTGTGGTTTGGGCTCACCTTTAATCTTCAGACATGATTATGATGGACAGCCTGGAGCTAGAAAATGAAGTCTGTGGTCTGTAGTCAATGAAACCTTCATTGGGGTCAGTGAGAGTTTAGTCCAAGTCACTTAGGAACTTCTTCATTTTTGACCCATGTGAAGATCATAGGGTAAGTCACAGGTCCTTGTTAATGTGCAGCCTCGTGGTTTAACATAACACTCTCTGTAGCACCAAGGATTATCTCCCTGAAGTCTAGACAGATTATATAGGGTTTAGCCTGGGCCATTGACCGCAGATGATAGGGCAAGAGGAAATAAAACACAGGGATGTGAAGAGGGAACGGCAACTCCTACCGGTCTTCCAGGCTGGCACTGGGCATGGAGAGGAACCAGATGAAAAGGGAAGAAGGTGAACCGAGTTCATTCTTCTCAATAGGCACCATGGTGCAGCTTGTCCTTCTGCATTTAATAGATCAGTATGGCTCAAACACATACAGTGCTTGGAGTCATTCACATGAAACTGAAGAGAAGGCAACAACACTGGAAAAAGAGGAGGAGTGGAAAGTCTGTTCTCTTTATAATGCTATTTCCTCTACTAAACAAACCTCTTTGACTATGAAACATTTAAACATACAAAAAACAAGCCCCACCTTGTGTTGGCTGCTCTTTCCACTGATGGAGCTTGTCCTGGTGCCACCTCATGGCAAAAAATCAGATTTGAATTTCCACCAGAGCAGCTGGGGTCTGGGAGAATTGGCTGTCCACCTCCTAGACTCACAGCACTGTAGCTGTTTTGTAAAGAAACTGGCCTGCAAAGCTGAAACAGGTGCTTAACCACAGGATTGGTGTTATTTTTATTTCTGTGCTTTGTCTTTCTGGGAGAAAAAAAATTTAACTCTTTCTAGAGTGTAGTACATTTTTTCATGTTTGGGAGGTACATGTTGAATCTATTCACCATGTCACCAGCCAGCCTGGAGTCTAACTAGAACCCAACAGTATCTGCTGTATGTGTTTGGTATCGCCTGATAGCTTTCAGTACTGCAATATCAGTGTTGATGTGCTACCTATCACCATGTTCTATAAATGCAGATTTGTGATGGCCTTTGTTTAAAACAATGTTTCTGGAAAGGTTTTAGGGCATTGGGGAAGTTGCAGCCACACTGCGGCTCTTCAGCGGGATGGGAATGGGCATGAACCATCCTGGAGAGTACAGTAAATACTTTGCTCAGATTAAAGACCACACAGAGTACAGAGCACTGAGGCTCGAGACAGTGTCCAGCTTCAGGATACCAGATGTGGTGCTTCCTCTGTGGATAAATGGATAGCTTTATTTTTCAAGTCTCAATCCAAAATGCCTTAGTAACACTAAAATTCTCTTTTTTTTTTTTCCTTAAGCTGAATTTGAGAGCAATCATTTCCATGGCAACAGGTGTGAGATCATGAGTCAGGATTGTGACTTCAGCATAAGACAAATCATAAAATTTGAGTTAGGGGTAGGAATGCAACTGTGTTTATATCTTTGCAAAGAATAAAGGCATGTTATAAGATTGCAGAGGAAAGGTGCCTTTTTAGATATGCGTCTTCTTCATAAATAGTATTTGAAATCATTCCTGAGAGCAGTTGTCTTTCCTGATTATTTATGCAACAGCTCAGGCAATTCTAAGGAAGTCTCATTTTCAGTCTGTTCTCATCAGGTGGTCATAGGATGTAACTGGTTATCAGTAACACCTAGGGCTATTCTTTCTGATTATCCCAATCCTTACTTTCAATCTACAGAATAATGCCCTTTTGGGTTTTTTGGCTGAATGCTCATGTCTGGTTTCATAGCATATAAATGATTTAAAATTTCTTTGCTTACTTTTTTTTTGAAAGCTCACAAATGTGTCCTCCATCCTATAAACAACAGCTAGCTGTGCTCAAGATGCGTTTAGTCATGAAAATACTTCTATAAACTGCTGTTCTTTAAAGATATTTGGCCGTCTGCCACTGCTGCGATGTATTCCTTTGGCTATTCAGATGTTACCCCAACTGGCTGCTGGAGGGATGTGGAGTTAGTGTCAACCAACCCAGCTCGTGTAAACCTACTTGGAGCTTGCACCACCAGATGATCTGGCCCGCTCCGACTCGGAGGTTGGCTCTTTAAACTTGGCATGCGGATGCTGGAATTTTCCAGTTTGCCATTACAAGGTTATTTCTGTATTTCTCTGTTACTGTCAAGGAGGGGCGAACAGGTCTGTACAAGCTTCTAAATCACCTGGAAAGCAACTGGAAACTCAGACTTACTGCTCAGCAAAAGCTCCCTGGGCCAGGTTCTCAACTGATGTAAAGCAAAGTTGCTTTGCATCTGATGTGGGCCCAGGTTTGGGTAATCTGGCTTGCTGCTGGAGTTGAGAGCCCTTGGAAAATGGGTGGTGTGTGAGTGTGCTGCTCTGAGCTGCTTTTATTTCCTTGTCTGCAGTGTTTTTGATGCTTTTTGGTATCCCTGTTCTATAGCTGTATGCCTTTGGAAGGGCAGGGAATGTCAACACTTTGGTTACAGTGTTCAGGTGTTTGTGGGATTTTCACTTGCAGCTGGAGAAGACAAAACAGGGTCTTATTCCAAAACAATGAGTTGTTTGTATGATCAGAAATGCCATTCAGGGATGAGAAGACCCAGGATTTATGTAATGGGCTGAAATCGGACACCACCTCTGTCAGTGAGGCTGGTAGTGCCTCTCAAGGGGGATTAGGCATCTGTAGAAATACTGTGGATCAAGTTATTGCTTTTATCATAATAAGAAGGGTTACTGGGAAGGGGAGGGTATTTGCAACCTACAGGGTCTGCTGGTGCTTTTAGCTGCCCTAGTTCCATATCCATGTGCCTGAGATGCTCCATTGTCTGTACAAATGGAGAGGGGAGAGGAAGAATCTCTGTTATGCAGTGTTTCTGTGAGCTGTGGAATAGCTTCTCTGCTCCATACCAGAGGCAGCTGTGAGCCTGTAGAAAGGACTGTTGCTGTGAGTAGTGGGATATTTTAAAGCAGGAGGGAGGTGCAGTGGTGATGGACACTGTCATTGCTGGGCTGCATCCAGTGAGTGATCTGCAGTGGGGTTTGCAGGGTTGCACAGGTGTTACTTGTACTGAAAGAGCTTGCCTCCAGGCTCCTCCTGGTAGGGAGCATCACTTAATTTGTCTTGCCAGCCTCTAGTCATCTGGTTACTCATGAAAGGCAAGAACGGGAAGGGGCTTTCATCTGAGAGATTTGCCCGGGAGTGCCACTGGCACCGTACCCACCCTACCCTTGGCTGCAGCCAGCACACGCATGCTGCATGCCTCCTCCCAGCTCTCAACTTGGGGGCTTGCAGCCAATCTGCCTTTCACCTCTCTTTGGTGAAAGGCTCTTTCAGTAGGGAATCTCTTCTTGTGTGTGGCTCATGCTCCAGCCTTTCCAGTTTCATGGGGAGGCTGGTTGGAGGGAGAAGGCATCTCAACAGGTTCGGTGGTAAAGAGAGATTTCCTACAGCTCTTCTGCACTCAACTATTAGCTAACTTCATTAGGCTACAAGCTGAGCAGACTGGGAACACTCCTTTCCCCTTGCTTTCTTCTGCAGATCTGGTGGGATTTGGCCTCCTGTGCTTGTAGGTTTTGATGTGTTAGTTTGATATCTATTACCCAACCAAGAAACACTCATTCCAGCAGGTCAAAGATTTATGCGGAATGAATAGCTAAAGCTCAACGTAAGCCCCTGTTGTGCTGAGTTCTTCCATCAGACAGCCCAAAGCAGGAACAGGACAAGTGACCCCCACCTCATACATTGCCCCCCTTGTATATGATAAATGGAATGGCCAGTGACTGCCCAGCTTCTTGCAGTGCTGAATGACCGAACCCATAGACAAAGACGCTGGAGGCCAGGGTAGGCACAGTGTGGCAGTTCAAGTGATGGCAATGGTTATTTTCCCTGCGGGTGACGAAGGCCTTAAGGATGCTGCTGTGCAAGGACTGGGGAGGGCTGGGATGCTTTGGTGTGGCTCAGGGTACGAGTCTGTAGGTGAAATTACTGCTCCATGAAAATCAGTAGACATCCAACCACTAAAGTAACAGGGGCTGGGTCTGTCACCTGGATGTGTGCTAGCAATGACATTCAGACAAAGCAAGTATTGATACCAGCAAGTGTCTTCAAAGCATTTTAGTTAAAGGAGAGGGCTGCATTTTGCATTCAGAATCCTCCAGATGAGCTGATCTTGGGTTTGCTGAGGGGTCTGGCGCATTGTGGGCCACCTAGTCCTACAGTGTGAGGTCTGTCCTCCTCTCCTAGGACCTGAGGGAGGACATGGCTGGAGGAAAGGATGTGGTGTGGGGAAGGCACATCAGCTTTTGTGTTTTCAGTACCATGCTAATATTGCTGCTATACAATGCCAGAACAAGTAAAATCATTTGAAGCTGATGTCTATCAGCGTGGTGCATCAGCCACCACTGGTGTGCAACGGCGGTCAGTGCTCAGTGGTATAGTGTGAGGAAGAGCCCCAGGAGCAGAGCAGTGCCGGGGCTGGACTCCAGGACAGGCTGTGGGTGCAGCCGGAGGGCCAGCAGCGCTTTCACCCCTTACTGCCCTCCTTGCTTGCCTGCCAGAGGAGGGTTTCACCACCTCAGTGCCCAGCTAGCCTGGCAGGGGATGCCGCCTTCCCTTTCCACTCCTTCCTGCTTGCACTTTTTCCATGCACGTTTTGCCTCACTCTTTTTTTTTTTTTTTTTTTTTTTTTTTTGCCAAATCCTCGCATTTTCCATGCTTCCACAAGCCCCGGGCCCTATCTCCCTCGGGAGCCGGAAAGAAGGAGGGGAAGGGAGAGAAAACTCCGGCTTGTGCCGATTCCTGTGGGGAAAGGGGCGGCGGGGAGGGCTGTTTTGGGGGCCGGGGCAGCCGGGCTGCTGCAGCCCCGCAGGGTTCAAACTTGCCGCGGG
>WAAD01027443.1:343435-380140 GCA_013389945.1 Fregata magnificens | reverse complement strand
GAGGCGGGTGTCAGCGGCGTGCGGGGCCGGGGGGGGCCGTGCGGCTGGGGAGGGCGAGGTGGCTTTTGTGCGGGGCAAAACATGTGTCTTTCCTTATTCAATGCATTCCGGAAAGAAAGAAAAAAAAAAAAAAGAAAACCAACAACCCACCCAACCTCCTTTAGCTGCCCGAGTCTCTGAATGCCATTTGTCAGGGGGCCCGTAAAAGGGGAAAAAACTTAAAACAATACTTTATTCGCTTTCCTTAGAGCAGAGCTGCCTGTGGCTGGGCTCCTTTTTCTGGAGCAAAAGTCAGGGTGTCTTTCTGGAGGCACTAGTTCTTTATATATCCGCGTATATGTATGTGAATATATATTTAGTCAACTGGAAACCTCTTGTGTAGTTCCTCCTTGAGGAGAAGAAACTTTTTGTCCAGAAGTAATCTGCTTTCCCCTCCGCGCATCAAAGTGGCAGATCTCAGTACACAAAAGCTTTGCAGCCGCTTCTGCTCAGGACCCCAAGGCTCACTCTGCCCTCTCTGCCTCGCCAGCCCCAATTTGCAGGGTTTCTCCCTAAAATTGTGGCTGTTGAGTGCGGCAAGAGGAAGCTCTGTGAAGTACTAGATGTGCGACAGCACTAGACGTGCAGCCAGAAAAACCCTGGAATGTCATTTTTTTTTTACAATCGTGCAGGAGTGGGACTAAGCCCTTCATTTCACTAAGTGGATGCTTTGGGTTTGCTGAGTGCGTTTCGAGAGCTCTGCTTTCCAAATGTCTGCCTTCCCCGGGTGGGCTGTGAAATGCCAGAGCAGGGCAGATGGAGACTTGTGGGTCTGCTGGAAAAGTTTTCTGTGTGTTTTCAGAGTGTTTTCTGAGTTTGTAGCGGACACTTGGAGGCATCGGTGCTCTGAGGTCTTTTTATATTGTATTTCAAGGGAGAGACTAAGAAGCGGTTTGTTGACAAAGCTGATTTTGAAATCTGAAAAGTTACAGTAGATGGAGTTCTGCAGGGTAACTTGAGAAACTGAGTGAGAAGTGCCCCGAAGAGCTGAGCTGTCTGGGATTCAGCTTTCGTGCTTGATTTTTGTGTGCTCTGGATATTTTTTCCTGGGGAGCCCAGGCAGCGGTGTTTGGAGGGTTGTTTGTGTGTTACCAGGACAAATGCGTGTGGGATTCTGTATATAGCAGAATGATTGCAAATTATTGTAATTTCTAGGTTCTTAAAATGACCTTAAGGAAGAAAAGGTGGGCGTGTGAGGAATGCTTTCATTAATGGTTTGCTTGCAAAGTCTGAGCAAGATGGAAAATAAGTTGCTAGTCAATGAATAAAAATGCCTCTAGAGCATCACTGCAGAAAAAGTTAACGGCAGTTGGAGCTACCACAGGAGTTTGCGTTGTACTGCAAAAGTATCGGACTGTTAGAGCAGTTTTATGACTAGAGGAATGCTGGAGCGATACTAGCTCATCTTAAGTTCCCTTTTTGTGCAGCCAGCTTGTCAGGCTGCTCTGTTACTTTGTATGAGTTGAAAACTGAATTATTCCCAGTCTCAACTATTTCAAAGGAAAGATGACAAAGTTTTCCTTTTTCTTTTGTCTGTGCTAATGTTTTAATGGTTTCAGAGCATCCTTAGGCACTTTGCCTGTTGGTGTATATCCTTCAGACAGCTTTAGCAGAAGACCTAGCTCCTTTTTAAAGTTACCTGGTAACTTTTCTCAAACTCTTGGGTCCAGCTGTGGGCTGCAGCTGTAGGAAGCAGAGGGCTGGCTGGAGCTAATGCTGCAGTGGGTGGCTGGAGAGCTTTTGTAGGGCTGATGTGCTGTTCCAAGTAATGACTGTTGCAGTGAAAGGCTTTGAGTTTTCCTAATGAGCCTCCTAATAGGACATCAAATAATTTGGATGACGGAGGAGTCAGATTGGGACTGCTGATGGCATTGACTAATGCTCTTTATTGCTCTTTTTACTCTTTCCAAGTTCTCTTTGGTTTTATTTCAGCTCACATTGTTTCCGTTTCAGTTTCATTTTAGTTGGCTTCTCTGTATGGAGGGAGGTGAATCTTCTCTGTAATCTTCAGAAGCAGATCCATCAGGTGGCTCCAAAGAAAGGGGAAGACACACTGCATAGAGGGTTTCTAGAAAAATAGAGGAATAGCAATGTCAAAGGAGATGTGAACTGAACTGCCTCTGAACACTGCCCTTCCAGCTCAGATTTTCCCATATTTTAACAGATGATGTCACCCGAAAAATCTAACCCACAGACAAAGTTGGAATCTGCCTCTGCTTTTACAAATCCCTATAAAATTGAATCGGGTTTCTGGGTGAAAATTTTTGGAAGCAGCAGTTTCCTTTAGTGGCAAAGAAAAGTGTAATAAGAATATGTGGCATGCCCTTTAAAAGAAATAAAAATGCTGGAAATTGTGAAGTATCCTGTTACCATCTGTTGTTTCTCTCCTTGGCTCTTCCCCAGTCATCTTGAATGAGCTAAAAAAAATAATAATCTTTATCCAGCCAGTTAGAAGCGTTTTGTTTAATATTTTGCCAATCAAAAGTGTTGATATTGTTTTACAAGAAGAAATATGACTTTATAAGTCTGGAATTGATGGCAGATCTGATTTCCAGTATAAAACCTGGATTATGCTGTCAATATATTGCCAGATTGGAACAGGACTTTGACTTAAAAGCACCCAGCTGTCGGACATACCCCATCTAGGGGATGCAGTAGAGGCGTTCAGCTGAGGTAATATATTATTCTTCCATGTAAGCTGGGGTCAAGATGAAAACTCTTTGCTGACCATTCCCTTTGAGGTACTTTTTGAAGGCTGATCCCGCGCTTGCCTTCCTGCAGTGCCGTAGCCGTGCTGGATGTGGGAGCTGGTTTCAGACTCGCGGTCAAGGAGCCAGTTCTGCCGGCTCCCACCAAAGCTAACGGGAATTTTGGCTTTTCAGTCTGAAGCATCGCGGTGTTGCCTGGGAAATAATTTGGGGATTGGAGAAATCCCGTTTCATCTCTGGTCTTTAGGGGTAGCTCTAAGGCAAAACCTGCTGAAGAGTTGCTAATTTTGGGCGTACAAAGAGGCACAACAGCGTGGACTTGCCTGCTGGCATTGCTAGCTCAGATCTCTAACGCTGGATCCTCACATATAAAACCTCTTTTCAAGAGCAAGAGTAATCCAATAAACAAAACGGTCTTGGTGTTACTCCTACTGCTTGCAGACGTAGTCTGCCCTAGAACAAATAGGGAGGGACTGTAAAGGGGATGTGCATCTTACTTTGGGTACTGTCTCTGCCCCTTACATTTTGTTGTCGGAGGTGGACTTTTCAGGTTTGTTCCTTTTTGAAATGTAGAGCAAATGTAACTAGTAGGTTTCTGTCTCGTGATAACTTGCTGTCACACTATAGTGTTGCAGGGGTTGGACTCATGTCTATCAGAAGCCTTTGGGGTGCGACTTGGTAATGTGGCTCCTGCTCAGATCTCCAACTTGGTGCTGTGGGAGGGTGATGCTGGTGTGGAGGTGTGAGCCTTACTTAACTGGGCATACCCTAGTGGTGGTTCCCAAGAGATGTTAATTTGAGTGCTGTTTCTCTGTAGGTATGATACCAGCAGCTGCACATGTGATGATCAGCACAACAGATTTAATTCTGAAGTAGATTTTCTCAGAGCTCCAGCATGAAAATCTTTGCCACTGTCCCAGAGGCCAGACCCTTAATGGCATGTAGATGTGCTATTGCCCTTGGTAGCATGTGCCCAGTTGCTTTTCTTCTAACACTGAAGAAGCGGTCTGGTCCTGGTGCTGTCTGTCCATCTCTGCTTTGGTGACTCAAAGTTTCCCTGTCTGCCCTGCAGCCTGGTTTCAGGGCATAGGCTTAGGGTATGTGTTCTCACAACTGCTTTGAATTACAGATACAATCTTTAAGATGAGACAAAGCATGGCAACAGATGCTGAGAAGCAGAAGGCACTGCTGTGGCATATGCCACTAATGCAGAGGCATTTGTGTGAAGTACCATTTATAGATGCGTTTTAGGTAATCCGAGTTTTGTCTGGACTTCAGAAATAAATCTGTGGGAGTACTTTCCAGGAAACTGTTGTTCAGTCTGAGTTTTTTTCCTCTTCTGTAGAGATAAAGCACACTGGCAATTAGTTCTTTTAACACTTTTTCTACTTTTTGCCTTATGCCCTGATTCTTTGACCTGCTCCCTGTGCTCTCCCTCTCCCCGTGCTATCTGGATGCTGGGGCTGCATGGCAGTGCTGCCCTTCCCGAAGCAGGTGGAGGATGGATGCCAATCACTGTGTTAATGTGAAAGCCTCACACTTGGCGGAAGTCTGTGGAGCAATACTGCTGTGAATGCTTCCACACCAGCACATTGAGGATTAGGGGCTTTGTGGCCCAGCAAACCTACAAGGGGTAATGAAGGGAAGGGGGGACAGGCCAGCTGGCCCCTTCGGAGATGGTGTATGTAAAAAAAGTTCTCAAATGGGGTATCACCACGGTGATTCATGGTTTTACCATTTATGTGTTTGGTTGCCTGCGGATGCGTCTGGAGAACGGCTGGACCTGGGAAGAGCGGGGAGCTGAGCCCCCCGGGTTGTTGGATGGCAGCAAACACTGCAGGTGCAGAGATGGGTCCAGGACCTTGTTCAAGCGAGTGATGCAGGTAGGGGCTGCTTGGCTGTGAAGGACTTCCGAAGGGTTGAGCTAGGAGCCTGTATGGCCTGCTGATTGGCACTGGCATTAGACAGTACGGACCAGTCTGCGTACACTGTGGTTTGGGGTGGAGGTGCCCGGGTCCGGAATGATTTGGGAAGAGCGATTCCATTTGGAGCTTGTGCTCTGCTGTCGTGTGAATTGACTTTGAAGTGTAGCAGCCCCTAAGACGGGGGAAATCCCTGCTGCGTTACCAGTATAAATTTGGCACTTCATCACATATGTACACACTCGCCCCCGTGTGCTCTCGCCTGGTTTGTTTAGCAGGAGTCTTGTCCTCAGGATGCAGCTATCGTTCTGTAAAATGAGTTATTTTGCAGAGAAAGGTTTAAAACATTATTTGGGTTCTGTTGAAAACATGATTATAACTTTTCAATACCTAGATTTTGGTAAATGGAAACTGCTGTTTAAAATGGGAGAAGAATTGTCTGGGAAATAAACCAGGAATGAACCACAAAACACACCTCTTCTCAGACTTTTTGCATGTGGAGGAAGACTTCTTCCACTCTGTTCTCTGCTTTTATCCTGCGTAGACTTCTACTCATTACGTATTTAGGAAAGCCCTGACTCTGCTGCAGGTCTCTGATATTGCTGCTGTTGAGGATATTTTGGGAATGCTGAGGCCTCGAACAGTCATCTCCTGGAATTGGGTCAAATTTAAGATCTGCAGGATTTGTCCCACAGTGAAAGTTAGTGTCACCACAGAGGCATGTGCACACATGAGCTATGCTTCTTCTGGAGTTCAGTTTGATCTCTGCTGGTTTCCCTGCACTATCTGCGTAGGTCCTTGACTTTTAGCTTCTTTTTAGTATGGAATGCAACCATCTACCTTGGATATATGGCAAGTCTGATCTAAGCAGTAGGACCTGGTACTGGCATCGTGCTGGGAGACACATGAGGGGTTCCCCCTTGGATCCGCTGATGTTGGAGGGAGCCCCACGGAAGGGCTGATACAACCAAAGGCACCGCTCCTCCTGTGCTTCCTTCCAAGCTCTGGTTCTGCTGAGATGTGGAGGCTTCTCTGTGCTCGGTTATGTTCTTCTGGATCAGGACTGCTCAGTGCCTTTTTTTGGCTCTTGTTTTTATTTGGGTTTCTCTCTGGTTATGACCCCTTTGGAGTGCAGCTATTGTGCAGAGCTATCAGGAATAGCAGTCTGAAGGTGTTGGTCGGTTTTTATTCCCTGCTAATGGCATGGTGGCTTTCTGGGGAGGTTTTACAGAATGGAGATTTTTTTGGAAGGGAAACCCTTCCAGGTGGACGCTGTCTTTGCACTCTCTGGAGAAGGCGGAGAGCCTCGCATCTGTACCGGGGAAACAGTTTTGTTGCTGGAGTTTGGCTGTCCCCCTTTGGCTGAGCATTGGCAAAGCAAAGCAGTGTCCTGAGCTAGTAGCTTCGTTGTTTGGCTGTGGACCAAATCTTTGACCTGGGCAAGCAGAATGCAATCTTCAGACCCTTAAGATTTTTTTTTTCCTCCCTCTTGGTGTTGCCTGTTACCTACTTATACCTTCAGCTGTTGTTAATCTAGGCAGTGGATTCCCTCTCCTTTGCCCTCCTGGCTTGCTTGAGAGAGGTTCCTGGGATTGTCTTTTCCAGTTGCAGCCTGGCCTTGCAGGTACATCAAAGATGTTGTTCTTACTAGCTAGATTGGAGCTTATGTGATAGGTACGGAGTTTGCAAGCTGGCAGTTTTTCTTAAAAATAAAATAAACCTTTGTGTGAAACAAAGAAAAACCCAGTATGGGAAGAATGAGCAAAACCAGGAAAAAAGTTGATACATGAAAGAATGGAAAAATTTTGTTAAAATCTAATGTTATGTGGAAAAAACTTAGGCTGGCAACATGGTATAATTAGCCACCGGGTTACTGTTGGCAAGTTTCAAGGCTCTTGAAATGAAGCCTAGCACTGAGTGAACTGTCCAAATGATGCTGTGGTTTCTCTGTGGACGTGTCTGGAAAATCTTTAGAACTAAAATAAATAAATGAAGGAGCTACACAAAAGGCATTTTTGAGGTTGGTTGCTCCGAGTCTGGACTCTCTTTCTCTCCAGAAGCCAACAGGATTCTTAGCATCATCTGGAAGCTTTCACAATGTTGAAAGATGTCATTTTTTTGAAGCTAGGAAAATGGTATTAATGTATTTACAATGCCAGACTTTTCCTTCAAGATTGTATAATAAGCTGGAGAGAAAAAGGATCCTTTGGGGATTGAATGAGTGGAATGGGACTGAATGAGTGGAATGAGCTACATCAGTGCTCATTCCTAACCTCTGCTGCAGACTTTCTCCCAGCCCTTAGGCAAGTCGCTGTGTTTCCCATGCCCTGGGGCCTGATCCTGTCTCCCTGTACAGAACCTGGCATTCAGGTGTTGCTTTAACACAAGTTTAATGCTGATGCGCCAACAAGACGTGTTCTCAAGCACTGAAGTGTTCTAAGAGTCTCTTTTCATCTCTCTGCTTCGGGTTACGTTAGTGGTTGTGGTCTAGGAGTTTTCTACTTGAAAAATACTTTTCCTCTCTGGGATGGTGTTTTCCTGTCTAGCAACACTAGTGCCTCACCCTGCAAATCCAGAAGGCTATTTGGATTTTGTCTTTAGATTTGGACAGATTTCTTGCAGATGATATGATGGGGTACAATAACAGACCAGCATGCTGTTACTCTCCTGACTACTCTCAGAACACTTTGAAGCATTAGATCTATCAATGAAATCCGAAGCAGGCAGAGGATCTCTTAGGCAGCCACACACATGCTTCAGTTTACTGGGGAAAAAACCCCTTTGGAAGGTGGAGGGATGGAAATGGAAGCGGGGTGCTGGATCCTGAAGCTGGATATCCCCGCGGGGTTTTGCATGCTAAGCCTGTGCTGTGGGCATGAACAGGAGCTCTGGTAAGCTGATGTCAGTTGGTCTCTTAGCTGGCTTTGGGGTGGTGACATTCAGCTGTTTTGCTGATGTAAGAAGGTAATTCCACTGTATTTTGTTGCTGAGTGCTCTGCCCCAGACTGTGGGCTAACTGCAGTCATCCCTATGGGCTGGGTTTGATTTCTTGAGAAGCCTCCCATGCCTGATGCTATATTCCTTGTGGTGCTCAGCCCTGCTGCTCTAGATTCACTGGAGAAAGACTTGAAGGCCAAACCTTAGTCCTGCTATGCTCAGGGACAGCTTTCCTTTGGTCTGAACAGTGTCTGGATGTCACCCAAAGGAGCTAGGCACCCTGTTTCCCTAATGAGGGATTGGGGGTCTGTGTTTGGGGAACGTTTTGTTCTTCTTAGGAAGCTGCAGCTTGCTGAAGACCTGAATGATGCGCCCAGCTTAAATGCAGCTAAATCTTACTGTTAGCTTGGGATGACCCTGTATGCTGTCCCCGCCTGGATCAAGCTGTGCATCTGCAGCCAGGGAGATGCTAATTCTTTCAGAGTAAATAAAGTAATAAGTTTTTTTCCTGGCTCAGCTTTTAAGCAAACTGTTTAAAGCCCTTTTCTTTCCTTGCCTTTCTGCACTTCACTGCTATAACTTGCAAAGGACAGGGGAGTTTGCAGCTCTGCTGGAAATGCTGTAGGAGGTTGATGGGGGGAAACTCTTAGACAGAAGAGAGGTCACTAAGGGGTCTGCTGGAGTCCCTCCTTGAAGGGACTGTCAGGCAGTTTTAGTGGCCAGATTTAGAGTTTCATTTGCATGTCAGCTGGAGTTTCTATTTTTTGAGTGTGGATATACAGGAAAGAGCTGTGCTTTGGCTGAGCTCATGTATCCTCATGGAGAGCCTTGCTGGCTTCTTTTCCTCTGCTGTTCCTCCCTCCACCCCCTTTTTTGTTTCCAAGACAATACTTAAGTAAGAATTCATTGCAGCTGAATTCCTGGAGATGACACTGCCAGTTTCCCAGGATCTCTTGTACTCCTGCAGCATTTTACACCGTGATTTTTGGTGCAGCTCATTCAGCTGCACCCCTCAAATACGAATTAAGCAGTGGGTTTGTGTGGTCTTTGAGGGAGCTCATCCTAGGTGTGCTGGAATGAGATATCTATGCTGTGTGCTCTTTGCATGGTAGAGATTTGGTCTGAGGGCTGCAGTTCACCAGCTGAATAATGAATGCATTGTTTGTATGCCCTTATTTCCAGCTTGCACTGTTAAAAGTGAATAGAAAGGTCAAGGAGATGAGTCACTGTGAATACAAGTGTCATTCTGCTCAGAAGAAACGGAAAAAAGGAGCTTCCAAGTGAGGTGTTTCAGCTGGTGCCAAACAGCTCTGTTTCACTGTACTTTCAGAGAGTTACAAGAGTAAATCTCAGCTGAGATCTGAAGTGTTCAAGCACCTAAAAGTTAGCAAGGGGCTGGAGGTGGGGTTTGGCAGTTGTAGTTGCCAGGGGCTCCGAAGGCAACTGCTAATGTAGGCTAGGTACAGAAAATCAGGGTGGTACTGTGGAAGTGTTGGGCTCACTGCTGCCGTTGTTTTGCAAAATGAACAGCTGGAGCGTGTAGGGTTAGGAGCTCTTGTTCTCAGCTTCCTTATGTACCCAGTGGTACCCAGAAAAGGTCTCCTCCAAATCAGTGTGGATAATACTCAGGCCACTTTCCTCCAACACTTAGAACAAGAGTAGTAGTGTCGTGAAGGTGCTGTCATGGGACAGTATTATCTCTTGAAATGCTGGTGAGAAAATATGTGCCCCTTGAGCAGTGAGCCCCAGCAGGGTCCTGGCTCAGTTCCTGCACCATCCTGGGGGAAAGGAGCTGCAGCGTCGGAGCAGGGTGGTGGGATGTGTGAGTCTGCAGGGTGCCTGGAGGTAAGCATGGGCCCATCCCCTGCCCTGGCCCTCATAAATGCCCAGTTGTAAATTAAGCTTTTTTAATTTCCTGCCCGAAAGCTTCATTCGACAAGCCCTGGGCAGCTGGTTAACCACACTGGCAGAGTGCTGAAAATAGAAATGTGGCTCGTGGGATGCACGTGTGGAAGGGGGAGTGGTGAGCTGTGGATGGGTTAATGCCAAGTGGGTGGGATAGGATGGGGAGTTGGCCAGAATTTTCCTTTAATTGATACTGCTGGGGCAATTTCAATAAAACAGCAGTGGTGGCCAGGAGGCTAGAAAACAGAAGCCAGTTCAGAAGTTGTTAATGCTCTTTTTAATGGGGTAGAGTTTCTTTAAGTCATGAGCTCCTGTACCTGTGGGTTTCCTTTTTCACATGGCTGAAACACCCTCCTTTGGGGTTATCAGCATTTTGGCTAATTGCTTTTCGCTGTCCTGGAAAGGAAACATCCACAGTGCATTTGAGAGGGTGGTGCGCTGTGGCAGACACCCCTGCATATTGTCTAGCGCTGCTTTGGTATTTTAGCAGAATATGAATCCTGAGAGACGGTACATAGAAATATTTACATATTTGATTTCTAGCCATTGGATTTTTCTGTTCTGAAGTCACTCCTCTGGTATAAAACAGATATTCCTCCAAAAAATAACTACAGCTTTAGAATCTTGATTTATCCTTCCCCCATCAAAATACACCTTCAGTAGAAAATGAAGCCAACTATTTTTCTTGCCCATCTAATGCAAGATCATTTCCATAAACAACTTTCAAATGAATTTGCCAGTATAGCGTTGATCCAAGGTGGCTGGAAATTCAACACAAATTCCACTTGATATCAAATGACTGGGAACCGGGACTCATTTGCTAATGATGCAATAGCGTGATGCTGGCTGAGGGCCGTAGCGAGGCAGGAGTTGATGGCTTGTAACTCATGTGCGTGGGAGGGCTGTACCTGGCTGGTGTGGTGAAGCATTGGGTCTATAACCCTTGTGTTGGTATTGCACGGAAGTTAGATTCCTGTAGATAGATGAGGTGGGTGGTAGGTGTGTTTGGCTGCTGACAGGCAGGACACTGCTTCTGACAGCATGAGATGCGTGGGACCAGCAGAGCTGCTCTGCGCTTGCTGGTGTGTGACTCCATGGGACCCACCACGCAGGAGAAGCCTGCTGCAGGGCAGGAGACACGCTGGACATGCCCCTTGGAGGGTTTCCCCTAGAAGATACGAGTCTGTCCATCCCCTGAGTACAGCATCTGTTCCCTGACCGTGGGCTGCTCAGTGTCTCATCTTGGAAAGCTGTCGATTCCTTGAAGGATAAGGACTGCTCGCCTGGAGCCCTGTGGCTGCAGATGCTTTTCTTGATGAGGCCGATGTTGTTTTTCTCTTGATCCCGTTGGGTATTCTGCTTTTTGTAACAGGGAGGGCAGATCACTAAGAATCCCCTCATCATTTCTGTGCTCCAAGAGGGATGCGAGGGTGGGAGGAGGAAGTGGCTTTCATCCTGGTCGCTGCCTTTGGCACACGCTGGCAAGTGCTCACATAGGAAATCTGCTAGGAATGTTCTCTCACAAGGGTTTGCAGGGATCGGGAGAGGCATATTATCACGTCTTGTACACTTTGGGAGAAAGTCCCTCACTCTGCCTCTCTCAAATGTTTAAATTAAAACAATCTGTCTTTCTGCAACTGTTGGATGCTTTCCCTGCTGACCTCAGGAGCTGGGACTGGGAGGAGGAGCAAACAGACCCCAGCACTTCTAACTGGTGCTGTTTTGGGGTTGGTTTTTTTTAAGCTTCAATCCTGATTCCCTGCAGGATGCAAACCAGAAAAACAATAAGGGCTGTATCTGCTCTGGAAACGTCAATTTTCCCAGTGCTCTGTAATTAGAGAGCTATATCAGGAAGCAGTGAAGCCTTTATGTGCTGGAGGCCATTGTCTTACAAGACTACATACAGAAGAGGCAGCAGGCGCGCTTAACCCTTCTGCCAGAGCTGGCACGGAGGGTTTAAGCCCTCTGCAGTGTCTCACCATCTCTTTCTTTTCCAGCCACAGCCACATTCCCACAGCAGGGTCTGACTGTGAGATGTTCCCTGTGAGCAGAGCTAAGCGCTGGGCAGGATCAGCCCTTTACTCCTTAAATGGGAAAGCACAGCCGAGAAGCTTTGCAGCCTTTGGCAGACAGCAATGCCCAAGGATGCTGGATGTGGCGCTCTGTACCCAGCCTCCGAACGCAGCCGTAGTCCTTGCTTAGGGGATTCCTGTGCACCGAGGGGAAAGGCATCCCTGTGCATGGGCCAGGATTTTTTGGTCCCGACCCCTTGGCACTTACTGAGCTTTGTCTTGGCCCAGGGTCCTGTGGCTGGGCAGAGACGGGCTTTTTTGCTTCTTGGCTGTGAGTCCAACTCTTGCAGCACTGCACTGTTGCTGGAGTCCGTGCACGTGGAGCTGCGGGTGGATGCAGGGCTGGGACCCGACTCCCGTTGACCTTGGGAATTTAGGCAGTGAAGTAGCATAGCATCATCAGGCCTAAAACACAAAACCACCCTTCATCTCTTCTCTACCACAGCTTTTGACTTGCTGCTTTCATTGCCCATAGGCCTGCAATTTTTTGGCAGTTTATGGAGCATTTACAGTGCTGGCTGGGATTCAGCCTAGGAAAATGCAGTGTGATTTCTTGTGGCAACGGGGAATAGGCTTGAATAACACCAAGCTGATTAAGATTTTTCCTATGAAATGTGAACCAGAACCAAAACTGGAGCTTGTTTTGGGTGTGGAAATGTCTGTAAAGAACTTTGGGTTCCTTCTTTGAAGGTAGTTAAAAATTCACACCAATAAACCCAGATGCTCTGAAACTTTCAGAGTCAGAACATCAGTTAAAGATGTTCTGCACATTTAGAGTAACTGAGTAACCCAGCGTGCTTCCCTCCCTGCAGCTCCCTTCTCCAAAGCCTTGGCCAGACAAGCCGGGGCCCTCCTTGCCCTAGGGACACTCATCCCAAATAACGAACAGCCGCGCTGCTAAAATGAGCATGATTTCTGCAAGCCTGGAAATAGCTGAGTCTGCTGCTTGAGCAGAGCTGGCCAATTCGTGGCCTGGGACTAAACTTTTTATGGATGAAGCTGAAACATCTGCTTTTGGGGGAGTGAAATCTGCCACATCTTTGCTCTTGCTCCTGTGGCCTCTAAGGAACACGGGTGGGATTTGGGGCCCCATATACCTGCCCCTGTTGTGACTTGTGGGGTCAAGTAGATTATTTTTCTGATGGTGGCAAAATGCTCAGCCCCAGAGTATATTATAGGAAATTTTAGTCAATGGAAAGGCTGAAAATAGATGTGGGGAGATGAGGGGGGGCTTGTATGAAACTGAAATGGGTTCTCTTATGTGAAGGACCAAAAGCTACAGATGTGCCCCAAGAAATGTATTTGGGGGAACAGATCTGTTTCAATGCTTTTCTTTCCATTTTGTGAGCAATGAATGATAGCGGAGAGAGTGTTAATGCAGGCAGGTATGTCATGCCTGTGTAATGTCAGTCGACACAGGATTAAATAAGGCATGTGGAAAATTCTTCTAGGAAGTAAAGTCTAGTGAGAAATAATCATCGGAGAACTCGGGAGGTGAAATAACCTGCTCTAGACAAGCCACAGTCCTCATCTGTGCCCCTGGAAATCTGCCAAGCGATGGATCAGCAGTTTGGAAGTGGCATAATTGGCATGGATGAGGCTTACTGGTCTGAGAGCATCCTGCAGTGCCGAGAGAGCAGCTCTGCGTTACTGCACTCGAAAGTGTCTTGTCATGTATAAAGCTTCCCAGAGCGAGCGGAGGGAAGGGATGGATGTGGGGCAGGAGCTGCTCTGTAAGGCAAGATGGCATTCCTTCCTGGAGAGGAGGCCCTGGAGGAACTAATGCTCACCAAGGTTTGGGTGTGAAAAGCAGAAACCCTTTTCCTTTGTGCTGAGGGCTGCAGTAGCATTATTTTAGATGTTTGCAGAAACAACAGAGTTGAGCCCAATGGCAAGAGTGCAGGGCTGGAGCAAGGAGGACTCGGTGTGTGCGGTGCGACTCCAGCCTTGGGGGAACCTTTTCATATAGGCTGGTCGGTCCTGGCTAGTGTTAAACTCCTGTTTCATGCCACCAACCTCAGCAACGCTTAAGCTGGTTTTATGGCTGCTTTGAATTGACATGGTGGTGAATTTGACCTGTAATGTCCTGTTTTTAATGTGAAATTATTCTATTACCCATCCATGTAGCGATGGACTTGCAACTGGAACTTCTCTGCATGCATGTCCTGATGGTTTTTGATGGGAATGGACAGGAGGAGCCAGGATGGCACTAGAAAAGGGGCAGAGTTGTTTCTAGACTCTCATGGGTTCAAGTCTTGTATGCAGCTGATGTTATATTTTCTAGGATGTCTGTCTTAATGTCAAAGGGAATGTCTCCTCCCTTCTCTTTGCTCTGGAAAAGATATCTCAGCATGTTAATGAAGGGAAGAGGAACATACTGTAAGTGACCTCTTTGCACTTTTGTAAGGACAAAACTTGTTTTCCTGTAGCTATGAAAAGTCTGCCTTCCCTTTGAGTAATAAATGAGGGCATATAAAATGTATACAGATTATTTTTAAGCTATTGTGTGTACCCTAGTACAAAGTACTTCATATTGCTTCTTCTAGTGATGGAGAGAATATTGAGCGTGCTCCATGTATAAATCAGTCTTCTCAAAATATGCTGATAACTCTTGGCATTTGCCTTGTCTCCAGTTTCCCAAATATTTTCTTACCTCATTTGGCTGCTTCCGCTACTCAACATGCCTTTTGCTCATCTGTATGCTGAGTGGTGCTGGGCTGCTGTACTTGTCTGCACGGACTGATGCCTTGATGTGTCATTTACCTTCTCCCTATATATGTAAAAATACCAAACATTACTTATACACATTCATGAGTGGATGCACAAATGATTGGAAGTGTCAGCATGCACTTTTCCAGATGGTGGAAGCATGTTCCTTACTTAATTTATTTCAAATGTCAAACTCAATGAAATTAATTACTACCAGACTTGAACTGAAGTGATGGAGTGATTCTTGTCTCTGTTTCACCAGTGCAGGGTGAAGCTGCACACTCCATGGCAGGAACAGCCTTCAGGAGTTGAAATGCAATCACTAAACTATGACTCTGAGCAACATAAAGATCGGGATTTGCAGCAGGATGACCAGTCTTTATTTGGTTTCATGGGGAAAGCTGGGTTTGGTCTTGGTAGGGAGGGATGTCTCCTGGGGGAAGATGGCTTGGTGAATGAAAGACTAACTTTGTCTTGGGTTTCTTCTTTGCTGTGCATGGCATGAATGCAGTAGCTTGCCTGAGAAGTGCCTTGCTGTTGCCCTGCTTCTGATTGCAGTGCTGGTACCCTGGTGCTTGCTCTGGCATCTCTTGTTGCACCCAGGTAAGCTCTAGATCTATCCTTAATCTTTTGCCCTTCTATTTACCTGCAAGAGGATGCTGTTGGGTTTTTTATTTGTACTATGTCTTGGTAAGTTCTCAGGCTCTTTGGGCATAGGAATTGAAGTACTCAAGTTGGGCAGGGCTGTAGAGAAGTTGCTCTGGTCAGATGTTGGCAAAGCCCCAGGGATGGATGCTGGATTTGGGCACCCAAGTTAGGGCAACGAAGGACTGAATTTCAGCTTAACAGCTCTCTGAATGAAAGCTCTGAGCTCTTGGCATTTTTGGAGTCTGGAGTGGGTGAGTCTCAAGACAGGCCCACTGAAGTCGAAGCAGTAACAGACAGTGTAGTTCTTGGTTGCTGTTGTGTTTTATTCCCACTGTCTGTTTGTATCGTGGCTGTCCTGGTTCTGGGAACTGTGCAGAGCTCCAGGGAGTTGCTTGGTATTTCATGTAGCCCCTGGGTCAGAGGCAGAGCTGAGAGGCTTCATCCAGAGCCTCAGAAACAATAACTGTGCATGCATTTAAGTGTTTGGTTTCCACCCTGCATTTTGCTTCATATAAAAAGAGAGCGTGTTCTTGTAAGGGCTTTTCTAGGTAATTCCTTCTAACAGTCCTTTGCATTTCTCAAATGCCGTTGTTCTTTTCAGAAGAGATACCTTGAAGCAATTCTGTTAAGCAGATTACCAGTTTGCCATTTACCTTAGGGAAATAGCTGTTATCAGAGCATTTCTAACTATGCCTAATTTAGGATTCCCCCATTTTAACCTCATGGTCCCCATGCCTCTCAGGCTGTTATCTGGGCCTGATACTCTTCCTTAGCAGCCACTTCTTCCAGTGTGTCTCCCAACACTATTTGTGAGCCCTCCCTTGCCTACCATACCCAGAAAAATAAACAACCCTGTCTCCTTTTGCCCTCTATTGTTTCTCTCTTTTGTGCTAAGTACAGTAATGCCTCTGAGCTACCCCAGGGCTCCTGCGTTCCCATGCTTCCCCATCCCTCTCACAAAGGACCTCTTTTCTCCCTGCCTTCTGGGTGTTAGGGCTCTGCAAATACGTGCCAGCGACCCTTTGCTCTGTATGAAAATAGCCCCTGCCTTTTTGTAGCTGTCACTTATTTTTGCTCCTTTAATTAGACTTGACCCTGCTTGTATTTTTTTTCCTTTGACCTTTCTTTTTACTGCAGTGAGGTTTTTTGAAAAGTTTTTCAGCTCCCTTTCTACCTGTGCATACCCAGCTGTGCTGGCTCACACAAGTCTTCTCTCTTTGGATTAAGTTGGAAAGAACTTTAATTGCAAGACTCCAACCTTTCCCAAATGCTTCCTACTTGTGTGTTGTGAGGCTCCCCTGGCATGGGACTGCATGCTTGTACAGATCATCCTTCCATCTGCTTTTGCCTAAAGCTGGCAAGCTATTTGTGTGACTCCCTCAAATACTTGCCTTTGTGGGTATTTTAATACTGCTGTCATCATTGAATTTGAAATATTCTTACTCAGTGGCATCTTCGTTCATCCTGGCTGACTGCTTTTCAAAGATCATGTCATAGAATGGTTTGGGTTGGAAGGTACCTTAAAGATCATCTAGTTCCAACCCCCCGCCGTGGTCAGGAACACCTTTCACAAAATGTCCAAAGGACCTGATAACTTCTCAGGCGCCGACTGTCACATGCTGAGACTGTGGTTTTGCTACGTGTAGGAGAAGGATCTTTCCCTGCAATGAACTGCCCATTTCTGTTAGAATTTCAGCAGAGTGATGCTGATTTACACCACGTGAGGATCTGCTCTGTGGTATCCTGGTTATGTACAGCTAAGTTGTTTTCTCACCTCATTAATATCTCATTAATCAAAATCCCTCTTCTGCTGCTGATCAAAGCCCTGGCCTTTGCGCAGGCACAGACTCATCTGGGAAAACATTTCCAGCTTGGTTTTCAGGGCCCACCCTGGGGCGCAGGCTGGAGCAGCATCCCTCAGCCACCCGACCACCTTCACTGTCCCCAGCCGTACTGCCCCTCGTCCTGTCAACCAGCTTGTTTAGAACATCTCAGCTTCATCATCAGCTTCATTCATCATCAGAACAGATCCAGCTTCATCCCCTGCCACAGTTACTGCCTCTTCCTCCCTCTGCCTTCAACTCTTCAGCCAGCTGTGCTGCTGCCTTGAGTTGGTACCTGTGGTGGCTGCTGCCAGACGGCACAGATGCGATGTAGACTGGCAATATTTCCAAAAGCATCTCTGGGAGTCAGCTGTCCTTCCAGAGCATCCTTGTACATCCCTTTGCTTTGTGAAGGGCTCTTTCATTCTGGTGCCTTTGCCTGGATGGTGCTTTTATTTGTTTCTGAGTGCAAAGGTGTGCACAGCAGAGATCAGTGTCGTATGCTGTTTAACCGAGGCGCTTTCTAAAGTAAAAGAACCAGTTTGAGATGCCGTACAATTTCTCCAGGAGAAAGAACCAGAAAGTGAGTTTGCCACAGACAGCTCTCTGCTGCTGTGCAGATCAAGAGCCTGAAAGGGGATGTCTTCTCCCTGCCCTTTGCAGAAATGTGAGGAGGAACAAGGGAGCTGGGAGCACTGTAACTGGGGACAGAAGCGCTGGTTCCACTCACAGCTCTGCTGGAATGGGACAAACTCACCCAGGGGATAGAGGATGGAGCTGGGAAGGAAGGGTGAGTGTTGCAGTGGTGAGAAGCGGTTTCCAGTGTGCTTTGCTCTGAAAAGCAGGTGTGTTTCTTGCCAAACCTTGATTGATGAAATGGAAAGAAGCAAACAAATAAGAATTCCCCACCCAGGTCTGCATGCATGGGAGTAGCTCGAGTGGTTGGTGCTGCCCAGCTGGGCTGCGTGGCTGGAGGTGGCCAACAGCTGCTTTTTGTAGATGGTGTGTGCGAGCAGATTCCTGCCCTGTGAGCTTGTCTGCTCGAAACAGCCTGGGGTCTTGTTAAAAACTGTTAAAGGGCAATAGGGCATGTTAGTCGTCATCCCGATAGGATGACTGACACATCATTACGGAGGGTCTGCTGAATGGCTTGGGAGCTGAGGCAGGTTCTCGTGCATGTGCTTGGCGGGAAGGTTACGATGCATTTGGACTGAACAGCAGTGGCAGAAAAAACTTCCAGTTTAAGGCTTATAAAGCACATGCTTAATTAACATTTAATGTCTAACATAGGTGATTAAGGAGAAGTTTATTGGTTGGCCGAGTCAGCATGGTCTAATGTTCAGAGCTGCAGATGAACTGTCTCTTCATCTCTCACTGACTCCTGTGACCTTGCTCAGGGCCACTTGTCTTATTATCCTGCTTATGATAAAGGAAGAAAATAAATTTAACAAGAAATGTTGTGAGCCTTTGAAACAAGTAAAGGGGATAATGTCAAGGTAAATGTCTTATGCGACAGAGAACAGTTTAAAAAAAGTGGTTAATATATCAGGGTATTGATTTCTATGCTGCTTTTTACTCATCTATTTTTTTACCTGCTGCATTTTTCCACCCTTTGGAAGGGTGAGAATGATGTGGGCTCTGCTTGTACTGTAGTTGAGACATGGGTAGAGTACACATCAATACCAATCTACGTTTAGTCTAGCTATGCTGGATTGGTCATTTGAAGCCAAATGGCTTTCAGGGGCTGCATAGCTTAGTGCGAGAGCTGAGTGTCGCAGCCTTGGAGCTTGGGGCACTGATTTTGCTGCTGGAGGTGCTTGAGGTTGCTGTGTTGGGTGTCTTTAATATGCTGTGATTGCATTTCTCAGCATCATGTAAATGAATGCTTGTTGTGCTGTGTTCTCTTATACAAATTTATTTTTTGATTACCCATCTCTTAGGGGCAGATTCTGCCAGGCTTATCACCTTACCTTATTAAGTAAATTGCTACTGAACATATTGGGATTGTTTGAAAGCAAAGTAATATACTCTTCCTCGGTGGGAATAGGGCCTGGAAGAGTTATGTGGGGAGCATATGGCTGCGCTAGCCTTCTGCAGAAAACCTCAGCTCTGCTAAGCAGTTTTATTTACAAAGCTGTTTTAGTTGTTTCCCTTTAGAGAATTCAGTTATTTGATGGAAAATGGGTTCTTCAGTGTTAGCAAAAATCAAAACGAAACCAAAAAAGCCCAGCTTTTAGTGGCCAGTATATTAAGGTGTTGCTCTTCTGCACTTCACTGGCTTTAAATGGAGTATATCTGTATAGCTGTCTGTGATTTGTGTCCTGGAAACTCAGAACAATTTGAGAAGTATTTGTTCCATGATAGAATTCTGAATCCTTTCCAAATTTGGCACCATTTTAGGTTGGGGGACATCAGGAGAGTGGCCCTGCAGTGAAATTAATCTTTCAGCATCTCTTTAATCTATTTTCTGATTTTGGCCTGAAATGTGAGGAAAAGTCTGTACTTGGGATTCAAATTGCATTTCACTACTGCTGGCAGCGAGACTCAATTTTCTTCAGCAGCACCCGGACTTTGTTTCATATTTGCTGTTGTATCTGACCCCTGGTAGAGCTCTGAAATAGCTCAGATCTGGGTGCATCATCATTCTGTACACCAAGTCCCTATGTGTCTTCCTCCTTTATTGTTTATACTGCTAATTCCCCAAAATCCATGCTCTTGGGTTTATGCACTACGTGAACTATGATCTGAAGAACAAGTTCACTGGCAACCTGGGAGGGGAAAACCTGCATTGAAGGGGGGACGATATCTTGCTGGGCTTCCCTCTCCTGCCTACTGACCACAACTGAAAAGGCAGAGAAAATAAAACATGGTGGGAATTGCTGTTGAATGTGCAAAGGGCGGGCCAAGTTGCTCTGCAGAAGTGTGAAAGACAGACGTTAATCCCACTAGTTCCCTTTGCCAAGAGCGTGCACGTGCCACCCTTTGTCGTGCTGTTTGGTGCTTTATTTATTTTTCCTGCCTGGGAATGAGAATTTGCCCAGCTGCCTGTCAGGAGCAGGCAGTGGTGGTTTGAAGGGCTTAGCATCCTGCTGCTGTCAGGGTCTGGCTGTCTTTGCCAGTGGTGGTGCTCACCCCGTGGCAGTGCCAAGCACCTGATCTGTCTGCCAAGAGCCTTTTTCTATGTCACCTAAGTTATTTGCTTGCAGTTAAGAAGCCAGAAGTATCGTTTCCTGAAAGCACTTGGAGTATATATGTATTAGGATATGAAAAGCATCATTATAGTCTGCAAATATTACAGGCCTGATTGATCAAAGATGTGACTGAGCATTTTAAACTTCCGAGCATGATGAAGAGGTCATGCCATGAACTGCTTCCAGGCAAGTGAAAATAAGCTCGAGACTGGAACTGACCTCTCGCAGCTGCTGAGGCAAAGCAAGGTTGGTTTTGGGTGTGGTTTTTTGTGCTTCCAGCCTGAGAAAAGATGTTATGGAGATAGAGCTACTGAAATACAAAGCCCTTTTCTTACCTACAGAAAGAAATGCAGCACCGGTCACCTTGCTAGCTGAATATTGCATAAGGCAATCTTCAGTTGCTTCCATTCATTAGCTGGAAAGTAATCAGTTAGAGGAAAATATATTTTAATATATTTTTATTGGTGCTTTGGGACTGGTTCGTGGGAAGGTTGCGCAATGTTTATTATCTACCTTTTTACTCGGAGGGAGCACCAATTGCTTTCTTGCTTGGGTTAAATGGGCTTGCAGCAAGTCAAGTTCCTGCAAATGCAAATATAGAGGGTCACCTTTCCATCAGGCTCCCAAGAACATCTTGCACAGAGGCTGGTGTTTGAGCAAATGATAATGAGGCACTGGGTCTCAGCACTGCCTCCTTATTGTGAAGGCAGCAGCTTCCACAGGCAGCATTTGCTGGCTTTGAGGTCTTTCCTCTCTTCACATCTGTCCTGGGGGTGGAAGGATCAATAGGAGGAGTGAGAAATTTTTCTTACTGTTCTAGCTTAGCTTTATTGCCCAGGATAGCTTCATTTCTATTCTTTCTCAGCCATGCTCTGATGGATTGTCTTGCTTTCGGTAACTTGAATCCCAGCTCAAAAAGCCTCAGGAGCACAATAAAACTGTGAGAAAAGAGAAGGAAAAAGATACTCAGCAAATGATTATGTATTTCAGCTGTCCATTGCTAGATATCGGCTAGTGGCATGATGTGGGGGTGAGATGGACAGTCCAACCTCTGAGCTGCATGTGCAAAATGAGGGTCATGCCCAGGAGCAAGCATGGTCACTGGTCCCTCCCTGCATGCTGGGAGCAAGCCTGTGATGAGAATATTGTGTCTTCTCATTTCCTTTCTTAGAAAATTTGGCAAAGTTGGAAGGAATTTAGGAAACAGCAGCTGGAGCAGTGGTAGGGCTTGGAGGCTGGACTTGCAGGGACTCATTAAAACAAGTCAGTCGGGGAAGGTCCTTTCCAGAGGCTCAGGAGCATGAAGGGATTTAGGTGCTGAACTTGACTATTTGCTCAGATTGGTGAATTTGAGAGCTGAGTGCCTGAGCCAAGCTGTAGGGAAAAGGGGCCATGTAGAAAAGTCCTGAAGGACCTGGTTTGGGGGCCTTTACAGCTGTTGTACAAAGCACAGCCGGAAAGATGCCCAGAAGGAAGAGTGCCCTGGCAGGAGATGGGCTGCAGACCAGCAGATCCGTTGCTCTTGCAGCTTGTGCTCTGCTGTCCCTGGCTCTCCTGCCTCTGCTGTGGTCCCTGTTGAAGCAAGGCCCCTGGAGGCACCTGAGGAGCTGGAGGTGGTGTCACCATTTTGGTTCCTTTCTAGCAGTGGAAAGAGGCAATTTTAATAATGGGATTGATGAGAGGAGCCTGTGTGTGCGGGGAGCCCCAGGGATCTCCAGTGGTGTGATCTGGAAGCACGCACAGAAGTGTCTCCAAACAAATCTCTTGGTTGTTTCTTACTGCAAGCCAGGAGTTGGGTTTTCTTACCTTCCACTTCATCAGCATACTTGAAACCACCTTAAAACTGGGTCATGCACATTTTTATTCTCAGTAAAGACCACCATAAGTACCTTGACGTACATTTATCTTGATCTTTCTATGCTAAGTGGATTACTTTTAGCCACGTTGTTTGTGTGCTACAGTAGGACTTCAGAATTGAGGTCCACTTTGCTGGGTAGTCTGCATGCGTTCAGGGAAAGGCTAGTCCCAAAAGCTAATATGTAAAGCAGAGAAGCATAGAAGTGACTAGTCCCGTGTCATAGTGCAGTGCTGGTGTTAGAGCTGAGAAAACCAGGCATGCGTGGGCATTTCTGCCAGGAGACCTCTTACACTTTGCCCATCAATCTTCCACTTCCCCAGCATGCAGTCAGCCAGTCTCTCCTCCTTCCCCTCCCATCTGCAGGGAGATAGTCCCTTTCCTGACAGTCCCCTCTCCTGATTTCCCCAGCTGAGCAGGAGGGCAGTGGCAGCTCTGGTGCTGCCTATCACTCAGGTAGCCCTTCTTGTCAGTGCTGCTGGGAGAACTTGCTGTGATTTTTTTTTTTTTATAACTGTCATTGGCCTTTAATTAGATGGTTGATGCCAAAGTAATAATAATAAAAGGCTCTTTATTTAAAACAAACCCATGTGAATTATTATGTAAATATTTGTCTGGGCTAGTGTTAGTTTGAGTCCTGGGAAAGCTTTTTGGATGGGTATCTTGGATATTTCTTGTTAGCTTTTATAGTAGCATATTCCAATTTAGATGCTATCTTTGGGTTTGACTTCTCCTTCATGTACAATGGAAGACCTGAAATGACATTTCAGCTATTAAGTGCAGCAGATATTTCCAAGAACAGTCAATGTACAAATCACACTGTAACCAGTTTAATAGAAAATATTTGAAGGGGGGAAAAATGATCACGCAGCTGTGACCCAAATTTTCCAAAATCAGTTCTTGTCCCTGTGTGACTTGGTCAGTGCCGCAAAACACTATAGTGGCAGCGGTGGGTTTCAAGCAGATGAAGCCACAATCTTATAGAAATATTGGTACATGATGAGCAAAAATCCATCATCTCCTTTAAATCAGCTCCTGAAACAGTAGTGAGAGATAGTTTCTGATGGTGGCTTTGCTGCCTCTGGGAGGGTTTGTATCCCATCACAGGTAGGACAGTGCAGGGAGGAGGGAGCTGGTGCAGGGTAATTAGCTCCTGTTTGGCTCCTGATAGCTATTTGTAATGGAGATACTGCTCTGAGTGTACGAGGGGGTTAATGGGTTGGCTTTCTCCTCTAATGACCAAGGGTCAGAGATCACAAAGGTCAAGAAACTCCTGTTCAGCCTTGACTGATATTACCCTAATGCCACTTGATGTGCTCAGTTAATGGTAGTAAACCCCCTTCGACCATTTGGTGCTGCCCGGACCAGGGGGCTGTGGGTGGCTGGGGAGGAATCCTGTGCTTTTAGTGCAAAACCTCATGATGTGCCATTTCTTAATTTGGGCAGTAGGGAAATACACCATGTACTCGTGTTTTATTTATAATGGGACTGGAAATCGGAAAGGAATGGGAGCTGGAGTGTTGTATTTGGATGAGACTCTTCTGCGTGTTTGGACATCAACAGATTATATATTATTCTAGCTGGTCCATAAAAAAAACCCCTCCACTGGCCTAAAGTAAAATAACATTAATTCCCTGGTGACGTTAACAAAGAAATCCATTTAAACACCTAATCGGGAATAAGATCTGCTGAATAAATATGGATTAGAACGGAGAAAATCATTAGGAACTAGTAACTTAAGTGGTGAATTTCTCCCTGCTTGCAGACTTCCCTTGAGGGCATCCCAGCTCTTTGGTTTGTGGTGTTTGCTGAGAACTGATGAAACTCGTGGCTGTGGGTGATTAATTCAGGGCTGCATCTTCCTCCTGCTGTTCTTGCCTTGAAAGCAGCACCTGTGTTGTGCAGATGTGGGCTATCTAAACTCTCAAAGGAACTAATGCTCCTGAGAAAATTTTGGAAAACAAGCTTCAGAAACACTTTTCATGAAGTCAAGCAGATATTAATTTGAAATTTGCCTCTGGCTACATTCTTTGATGAGGAAAATCAGATATAGATATAAATGCTAAGAGTTCATTGATTTAAACATCTGAGAGAAAGAGTTGGTTCTACATTTCTTTCCTTGTGTCAAAATATTCAAGTATACAGTAGTGTGGGAAATAATTCAGTGTTGGGCTTTTTTAAAATCATCCAATTAAATATTTAAAAATAAAAATTACTTATGCTTGGTCCCATTAACTTTATGGACAACTAAAAACCCCACAGTGCATGAAAATGAGTCTTTAGCTCCTAAATGACTGTATTCTGGAAGCATCCCAGCTGGGCTACCTGTATGGGTGTGGGGTAGTGCCCTCCAATAAACTCCTGTGGTTTTGTTCCCTTTTAAGTGGCTGATGGGATGTGCCAACCATGCGATGCTGATTGCCAGCCTGACTGTAGCTGCAATGTTTACCACGGTGGAAATGATTGTAATTATGCAGGTGCTTGTGTTAATGTGTTTGATTAAGCTCATGGTTGGGCAATCCACTTGCAGCACCACAACAGAAATTAAAGGGCTGGGCATGGCTATAGGAAGGCTGTAGAGAGGGTATTATTCCAGAATGGCTAATGTTCTCCCAAAGCTTGTCCATTTTGGCTGCTCTTTCCAGACAGTAGTGGTCTAGCTGATAGAAGATGCTGTCTGTCCCTCTGTACATCTTGCCCCCTGTGTCCTTGCACCATAGCAGCTCCGGCCACGGTTGCTGGACAGCCTGCTCTAATGGTACCTCTTCAGCATCTCCCATTTTCCCTGAGTACCGCTGGAAGATGCTGAGTGGGAAGATAATCCTTTGCACTGCACTGGTGGTGAGGGTGGTCCTGTTTCCCTTGGCACAGACTTCCATTTAGAAAGTGGCCTGATGAGCTCTTTTTCTTTTTTTCCTAACCACAAAGTGCCAAGATGACATGTGGCATTGGGCATCCTATATGGATGTAGGCTGCTTTATGTGCATCCTGGTGTGTTCAGCTCTGCTTCCAGCCACTAGCATGGGGGGAGGAGGAGGAGAAGCCCTAGCCATGGCTTGTTCTGTTCCCAAACTGCCCTGATGTGTGTAGGCTGCTGGGTGCTTGTAACCATCCAGTATAGATGGGCTGTGGGGCTTCCTGGGTGTAGGGCATGACTGTATGTCTGCATATGGTGGCTCCAGCCTGCCTGATGCAATTCCTGTCCCATGTTTGAGTGCTCGGTGATATCCCTGGGATGCAATGAGATGGTGACCCACATAAAATAACCTAGAGGGCTGCAAAGTATTGCTTTTGCAGGAAAACCATAGTTCAGCTGTTTGAATTTTGTTTCTCTTTCTGGAAGGTTTTTGTTTGGGAGGTTTTGAGAGATGTCATGTGGAGGAGGCCACTGCCTTGATCCCTGTCTCCCTGGTCTCATCAAAGGGTGATGTCCTTCTTGTCCTTGATTCAGTGCCAAGTAGCTTTGGATGCCAAAAGGAGGAAGAAAGGTGCTCTCCATGATGTGCTGCAGCATCTAGGAGCAGCAGGCTGGAGCAGATGGTGGCCCTGGCAGTGCACTGCAGCTGGCTGCGGCAGTGGCTGAGGGAGGATGCTCACACTTGCTCTGACAAAGAGACTGTTATGTCAGGTCTTCATGTATTATTTCCCCCTGTCTGGGAGATGAGCATGCCTGCTTCTTTTTTCCTTGCAGCAGTAACTGTTCTGCACCCCATTAAAACTGGTTGCAAAACTTCTGTTGACTTTAATATACTGCAAGATCAGGCCCTAATTAAATCTTGCAAAGAGCATTAAGTGGTTGATCATTACAAAGTACTTTGAAAATGCAAATGCTGTCCAAGTGCCAGATTGTCTGGAAACACGTGGCACTCCTTAGAGCAAAGACAAAAGGTTGAACTTTCCTTTTCCCCCTTTGAATGCACCTGCTTGAGAGCAGCAGGAGCCCCTGTGTTGGCTGCAGCTGGCTCAGGTGTGAGTCCCATGGCAGCACAGTGAAACTGGGAAGGGCAGTGGATATCCTGTAAGGCCCAGCCAGAAAATAATGATCACTTATAGAAGCAGTAAATAATGTTTTGCTTTAAACTGTCATTAGCCTGAATGAAACTAGTAGTTCGGTTGGGTTGCCTTGACTGTGCAACATGGTCACAGTGGAGTGTGACTCGGAGGTCCCCAAGTGATGCTGACATGTCCGCAGTCCCTGCAGCACTCTGCTCTGCGGACATGGTCCTGGGCTGGAGCTGTGAGCTCTGCCTTGTGTCGGGATGGCTCGGTGTGAAAGAGATGCTGCCTGTGGACATCAGGTCCTCCCTGTCACCAAGCTGGGCCATGTGGTCAGATGTCTGCAGAGATACTAGCTGGTTCCTCATTACCTCCTGAAGAAAAGCATGAGGTGCCATAGGCAGAGAGGGGACAATTCTCACATCAGAGGTCCATACCCCCTGCCCCAACCTGGAAAACCTCAATGCTATACCTGCAGAGCTGCTCTCCAAAAGGCTGTGCCAAGGTTTTCCTTGGGAAGAATGACAGACTCCTTGGATGCAATTTCCGTCTTTTGCCGGTACATCTCCATGTGCCACCTTGGGGCTGAGGCAATCCAGGGGCCTCACAAGGATTTTAAAGTGAGGGTTTTGAGTAGAGGAACCAGAGACATGGGGTGGGGAGGAGAGGAGAGTGCCTGTTCATTTGCACATAACTTGCATTGCTTTATGGGCTGGCTTTCAGAAACTGCTCCTAAAACTGAGCTCTCTTTAAGACTTCTCAGTTAATCATTCAGAAGATGGAATCATGCTCTGTCACAGTTTCCTTTTGCAGATCTGCTGAGCGTGTGAGTTTGTAGTTTTAATAACTCTAAAAGTTTTAGACTCCATTCACCCTTAGTTTTTCTTTAAAGGGTAAGACTCCTGCCAGCAATCAAACTTCTGCTGGAAAACTTCCCAAAATGTCACAGTGACCCAGAAAGACTTGATCCAAGTGGTGGGGGATTGGAAAGCTCCCCCTGGATCCCGGCTAGCCGGGGAGCGGGGCTGGCCGGGATCGAAGCAGCGCAGGGCCGTGGGCAGGGTGGTATGTGAGGCATCCCTGCTGCAGCCTGGGCATGTGAGCAGAGGCAACGACAGCGACTGCGAAGCTGGTGATTCACCTAATTCTTTTGACCCTGCTGTCAGGATGGGCCGTAAAAACTCCTCCAACACTGAACAGTTGTGCTGAGTGCTGACGTGGGCTGGGGCTTTGGCAGGGCTTGACTTGAGCTCTGCCTTAAAAGGCTTTGTGCTTTTCTCTTGAGTGGATGGGATGGTTTGCTTCCGGGGGGAAGGGGGGTGGAAGGAAGAAGGGGTGCTGTGGTCCCCTTCTTGGGGACAACTGGTGGAACTCAGTGCAAATCCCATGGGCAGCCTCGCCCATCTGTGCAGGGATCGATGAGCAGGGAAAGGGATGGTGTGCGTTGGCTTTGCACCCTCAGACCTGGTCCCCACCACCACTCTTTCCCTGTGCTCTGGATTTTGTTCATCTTTTCCCAGGGTTCATGGGAATGAGGGTCAGCAGCTCCTTGAAGGGGGCAGAAGCCCCTCCTTTGGGCTATCTCCTCTGTGTGCTCTTGGCATGCAGCAGTGGGCTGTCCCTAACTTCCCAGTGGTGGATGTGTCACTTGGCCACCTTCTGGCTCCCACGCCTGCACAGGGCAGGAATGACCCCTGCCAGAGCTGCTCTGGTATCAGAAGAAAGCTCTCGTTCTCCCTGACCCTTTAGCACCCTTTTTCCTCTGCTGAGCAATCCATGTGCTCATGGAGCCAGCCCTGTATCTTCCCCCCCGCCCCCAACCAGGGGAGAATCTGAAATCCTCGGTTAATTAAAATGAATGGGATATTCGCTGCTCTTGAATGGGGCTGGGATTTCTCCCAAAGTTCTAAACATTTGCCTGTTTTCTGTGCATTGTGTCTTTAAGTTTTGCATGGCATTTGCAGCAGAGATTTTTTTTGCGTGGTTTAATTATATTCTGTGGAGGAAAGGCTTGCTGTTAGCTGCTAACACCACTGCTTTGTTAGAAACCTAAATGATAGATTATTATTTTTTTTTTTAAATTTACGCTCAAAGGAACAAAGATTATTTGATTCTTTGAATTTAATGTAGTCTTGCAGAGCTGCTCCAGTATCAGTTCTGGGTTTGTTTCTTTCCCTTTTGGGATTATGCATACGATCTTTCGAATCTGACTCTGCATAATGGTTTCCTTTGTTCACAGTTGGGACTATTTGGGCCTTTAAAAAAAACCCATAAGGGGATGACATGAGTCATTGGTGAAATATTCAGCTATCTAGAGCAATGTGAATTGACACAGCTCTGTTGCAGCTATTGGAAGGAGCTGATGTGCAGCAGATGAGTATCTGACCCCTTTTACAGCTGGCCTTTTTTTGCTGTATTATGCCCCTTCCTGGGGAACAAACTTTTATATCTTCAATCCTGCAGTTCAGATTCCTTGATTCTCCTCCTTAAAATGCCTTTCCTCTTTGTCCAAATATATCATTTTGTTTTATAGGGCTGCTGAGATGCTGAAGAATTCAAGAGGCTGTATTAAGTCCATCCAAAGGATGCTTGAGCAATGGCAACTGGAGCTTTATATTCTTATTTTTGTCTATATTTTGTCTTAGCCTCTGCTATCTTGTTTTAATCAGTTATCCAAGGGCTGCAGTGGTGAGAAGTGTTTAGATAAGGAGTAGACATTGTTGAAATCCCGCAGGCATGACCTGGAGAATCCAGGCTCCGTAGAAGTACATCCCTGAGTGAAGCAGCTTCCAGTTCTTATCTGCATTTTGGTGTCTCTTGTGGATCTCTGTACAGGAGCATTTACCCCTTGGTGTTTAATTCCTAGTATAAGCAGAGATGTCCATGTTGGTCTCTGGACAGCTGCCTGGCGAGTGAGAAACCCCAAGTCCAGTGAAAGGGCATCCTTCCCACTGCACACTCTGCTCTGTCTTGCTGCTGGTCTGCGTTTGGTCCTTCGAAATAGAGTGTTTATTTAGCACTAGGAATAAACTATCTTGGAAAAGTACTTAAAGAAGCAAAAGATGGAAGGGAAAGGGTCTGTGTGCGTGGTGCTGTTTGGAGTGGTGTTTTCCCCAGCTGGCTTCCAGGCAGGGCAGTAAAGCACCCAGCACATTGCCCCGACAGTAGCGCTGTCGGTGTGGAGGCTCAGCTCCCTCCTGGAGGGACCCTGACCTTGGCTGAGTTTCCCGGGTTGGGATTAAAGCATGGTGCTGCTGCTGGGTCACAGCTGGCTCTTCCTGTCCCCAATCACTGCGGTGCTGCTGTGCGAGTGCACCATGGTCTGACCTCTCACAGCTCGGGGGCTTTTTGGGCTTCTGTTGGAAAACACCTTTTCCCTTAAAAATGCGCAATAAGGTCTCTTCGTCTCTTCCTGGGAATGGGTTTTTGCTGTGCATTCAGGCAGCCCTGCAAAATCCTCCTTTCCTGTTTGAGAAGGTAATGCAGTGAGACAGGGCGGTGCTCTGCCTTGTGTTTTGTGCAGGATATGTTGACATTAATTGGGGAAAATGTGGTAATAACTTGATACTTGTCATCTGAGTACCTGGAAGTGCTTTACAAAATTCTATCCCTTATAACCTCCTCATCACAGATGCCAGTGACTTTCTGGCTTAAAGATGATAAAAATGAGAGATGGAGATGTTAAGGAGTAGGTTCTCTGGTGGCATAAGCAGACCTTGTTTCATTAAAGCTGGGAGTTTTAGATCCACCTTAGCTGCTGAGCTACCTGGCACTAACTGGCTTGGCCAAGGCTGTGCGGGTGAGACCGCAGCCCAGCTGGGTACAGGAGCCAGCTCCAGCCAGCCTGGATGCTGTCAGCAATCTGTGTGCAAGAGAAACAGGGCAATTTAGTTAATTGTGGGCAGGTTAATTGCAGTGCATCTCTTTGCTTTTTCTGCTAAAACTGTTCTTTCCACCTTTTTGTGGGACCCAAGGTACTTTTCAAGGAGATGCTACTCTTGAAATAATCCTTATTTACTGTCACTACTTGCTGTGGGATAAGATGGCAAGTTTGGTTTATATCGTTTGTTCTTATAGGAAGGCTTTGCTTCCCAGTAAGCCTGCTTCACTGGTGATGTGCCACTTGGATACAAATACCCAGGCTGCTGGGTTACGTATTAAATGATGAGAAAGTTGCAGAGGGCACCTGGAATGAGCTGGGTACATAAATGTTTATTCGTTCTTCACCTTATGGCCTCAAATCTTTGGCAATAATTGCACATGAACTATAGTATGACTAAGTGCTGTGTCATGAAGTCCTGAAGGTCTTTGGATGCCCTTTAGCTGTTACAAAACCAAATACAGAAGAATTGGTTCTCTGCTGTTAGAGGATGGTGACCTCTTCTCCAGACACCCAAATGTCTCAATTATTACATCAATACGATGACAGGTCAGCTGTGCACAATAAATGTGTGTCTCAGGATGCTGATTGGGTTTTTTTGCCCTTTGAAGGGTATTGTAAGGTGAAAAGTTGGAGAAAGGGGATTTTCTTGACTAAGTTCTAGGAGCGTGTTCAGTGAAGATGCTGAAGGTGTGCTTGATGTTGTCAGATAAGACTGAATAAGCTACAGATGTACCTTGAGGTGGCAGTGGTAGTTAAAGGCAAAGGCTTTGACCTCTTAAGCCCAATTTTGGACACAGCCGTAATGCAGCTGCTTTCTTGTCCCATGGACAGCACGTTGCACTGGGCAGTGCTAGTGGTGCGTGTGCGATTTTTGGTTGATTAAACTGTTCTGCTAAAACCTTTTCAGCTTCTGGTTCGTTGAGATCTTTGGGTGCCTCCTGACCATTTCGGTGAGATGAGCAAAAGGTGGTTGGAAAAGCAAATCTGTTTTCAGCAATACACCAAATACATAGCATCTTCTGCAGCCCCATGGGAAAATGGGTGGAGGTGTGTGAAGAGGAAGAGGTAGATCTAGGTCCTAAGTCATTTGGAGTATGCAAACCGCTGCAGGTACAGCTCTCCTCGCAATGAGGACACTGGCCTGATTGGGGAAGTAGTTTTCTTGTTGACTGGTGGATGTGTGGTCTTTCCAGGCCCTTGGAGGAAGGAACAGGCTGGGCATGCTGTGGGAGCTTGTCTGCTGCTCTTATTACTGCAAATGTTCTCAAAGGGTTGGCTTTGATCTTGGGGGATGTCAAGCCAGTGCCTTTCACTAGCAATCACATGAATGCAGCAGAGTCATTAAGACTTGGGGTAGGTTTTCCAGATGTGCTCTCCGTACTACAGAAGCAGCATTTCTGCTCCTTCCAGTCCCATGCGGCATACCCAGCTCTGGGGCACCTGGCACCGTGGTTGGTGGGTGGCTTGGAGAGTCTGGATTGCCTTTGACTCCTCGTTATCCCTGTGCTGAGTATGTACTGTTAAGTTTGCAGTTGAGATGTAGTGTTGTGGCATTGCCAGCTTGCTGGGATTTGTATGAGGAATCTTGTGGGACCTAGTGGGGTTTTCTTGCTTTCTTTTTCTGAAAGTTTCTGCTCTTGGAGCCATGTGATTGCTTCACTTTAAAAAAAAAAAAAAATCTTCCCAAATGACAGCTGGAAAAGCTTGAAGATCACACTGAAAAGCTGGGAGGCAACTTTCAGAACAGATTTATAAAATTTCTTGTGCATAATTGGACTTTAATAGCAGATTTATAAAACTGACTGTCTATAGTTGGGAAAATACATTTAAACCTTATAATTTACCGGAATCTAGACCGTACTCTTTTTGAATGCCTGGCTTTGCCTTTCGACCAGTGCATGTTGGTGCCGCTCAGTTCACCCTGATGGGCTGTGCAGGGTGGACCAATGCTGTGGCGTAAAGCAGGGAGGCCACGGAGAATGTCCGTCGCCACCGCTGCAAGGCTACAATAGCTTCAGCCTTCAATTCAGTGGCAAGTTTAAATATTGCAGATTTCCTTGGAGATAAGGATTTAAAGACCCTGAAAAATGATGGGAGAGAATTGTTTGAGGCCTGTTTGTTATTGTAACTTGATAATTTTTCAGACACTAGAAATGCAGATACCCACACTTAACATATAAGTGACTTATGAATCCTGACGCTTGGTAAAGTGCTTTGGGGCCCATTCAGTAGCTTTGCTTCAGGTGTTAAAAATGATTACAAGCATGAATATGGCTTAGATTAATGATTTCTGGCTAATGCTGTATATGCTGGAATTTTCAGCGTGGTCTACAGAGGCTGCAGGTCCATCTTGCACTGAATTTCAATAGCACCATTTCCATTAGGTTCTTGGGTTGGTTGTTTTCTTTTGGAGGGGGGAATAATGTCTTATTTTCCTGCTGATCCATCCTGCTTTTAAGCACATTAAGCTGGGGAATAGCCAAGGGGGTGATGAAATGTAGGAGCAGGGAACTGGTGGTGTGTGCTCTCTCTGGGCTGACACGCGTTAGCCCTTGCAGGAGTGAAGCGAGGACAGCACAGCTTCCCCTGGTGAAAGCAAAACAAAATGCCTTGGCCAGGGAAGATAAAATTAGGAGGGTCTGGGCTTGATATCAAGCTTGGAGAAACCAAACTGTTTAACCTTTGCATAATGGTCGTGTGGTGTAGATGGTGCGTGGAAAAAGTCTTTAACTGACCTTCACTGCAGTCACTAAACCGAGGGCTGGTTGTCCCCTTTTCTGCTCTGTCACTAGCAAGTGTAATGGCATTTAAAAAAAAAAAAAATCCTTGTTTATTATTGCACATGTCCTGAAGGATCAGCAGGGCTTAAGACCTCTTTCCCTCTTAATCTGATTTAAAGAACAGTCAGGGAAAGGAAAGGTGAGGATGAACAACACAGTCATGTTGGGAATGGGGTTTGCCCACAGGCAGGGGTGTTCAGTGTGCTCTAACGTTCACCTTTGGATGTTAAAGATGCTCTGGTTTCCTTTTGAGTTCCTTGGGGATATTTCTGCTCCTGCATCCCACAGCTGAGTCCAAGCAGGTGGTTTGGCTGTGGTCGAGGGTGGCAGCGCATGGCCACACTGACCCTGTTTTGGCTGGAGCCTGTGCCCAGCCCAAAGCCAGGGAGCTTATTTCAATGAATGCTGCTTGATTTGCTTTAATATTGATGTGTAAGAAAGAAAAAGTGGCTATTGGCCACTGCTGAGTGGGGTAGAGTTACAAACTTAATACTAGCTGCTTCTGTTCCAGGTTTTAACAGGTAATTAAGTAATTAAGAATCAGATTAACACAGAAAGATTGGTCTTGTGGTTAAAGCCTTGGTCAGACAAGGAGGAATTAGGGATGTAATTCCTCCTTTTGCCACTGTTGGTTCATCAGTGAGTCATTCATCTCCGCTCCCTTAAAATGGGAAGTAATGCTCCTTTTCGGTCTTGTTCAAGGGCTTTACACGCTGCTGCATGCGGGCTTTTGGGGCAGCCTCTGGTCTGATTTTGGTCTAATTTTGGCTATTTGGGGTGTGCATCTTTGTGTACTGGGTATATTGCCACCCTCCAGCGCAGCAGGGACTGAGCTGCCGGTCTCTTTGGGGAGCCCTGTGCCTCTCGAGTGAAAGAATGATCCTGTGTGTAATGCTGCATAGTAATGTTATTCATAAAATAGCAAGTAAAAAAAAAAGCTTTAATAAAGCAACAGCTAATTCAGTTCTAGGATGAAGGCCAAGCCCAGTGCAAGCTTGTAAGAAATACCCTGTAGGGCCTGGCTTTGGTCAGTCCGGTCTCTGTCCTTCTGTGCCACGATGCTGTCATAGCTCCTAACAGGAGATTGCTGAGTTTAGATTTGGCTGAAAAATCAAGGGGAAATAAACCAATCAGCTGGGCAGGAATAGAGCTGCTCCCGTGTGAAGCTCATCTTTCTGGAAAGAGCTGGAGACCTTCATGCTGCTTAAGTCCTACTCAAACCAAGGCTCTTAGTGATGAAGTGCAACATGAGTGGTCTGTAGGGCTTCAGCTGGCTCCTTGGCTCTCCGTTGATTTCCAGGAGCAAGCGGAGGTGAGACACTTGTGCACATCTGTGAACAGAGCTTATTTCCTCTCCTGCTGGTTACTTGCGTGGTTTGCAGTTTCTGCAATACCCAGGCTGTTATTTTACTTCAGTATCTTGCTTTGACCTAATCCATCATAGTCATGGAGGTATAGAGATATTCCTTCTAAATGAAGATGAATTGCATGTTGTGTTTTGAGGCTCACAGCAGCATGGAGAGGCAGGCAGATGCTCGAATCATCCTTTACGACTGAGAAGTGCTGCACCAGGGCACTGATGATGGGTGGGGGGTTCCTCAGAGGACTCTAAGCAGGGGCTGGAGCACTGAGCCTGCTACCTGCTCATGGCTGGTCACTTCTGGAGGAGGTCCAGCTCTGCCGAATGCCCGTCACCTTGCTATAACTGCTGCAGGAGCTTTTTGGCAAGCAGTTGCCACATGGTTTGCAAGTGGTGTTGTTCTATTAATGTATAGAGATGGCGAAATCTTCTGTTTTGATGTCACACTTCCTTCCTCTCAATGTGCTGCACAATTTTAGCTATAAAATAATGACAATGAGGAGCGTTTAACTTGTCCAGAACCGTATGCTTCTTTCCTATGAGATGCCCATGACTGGCGCTAGTGTGTGCTGGGGCTCCCTTGCCAAAGGAGATGATGTCCACGCAGTTTTTTGTCATAACAGCAACTGGCCTTTCGGACGATGCATTCCTTTGCAGATGTTTCTGTTCCTGCAAACACCTCAGCCCCACCGTGGCCGCTTTCTGCGGCTTATGTGCAGTGCTGTGAGCGAGACTCAAATCCCCTGGCACCCGGCGTGGGGACCGGGCTGATGTCAGGACTCTGGAATTCACATCCCCTCCCCCTTGCCTTTGCCTTTTCCCCCTCTCCTCCCTAAATAAATGTTGGAGGCAGCTTAGGAGCTGGCTGATTTGAATCTCTTGGAGCACAGGGAGGTAACTGGAAGCAGAGCTGGAGTTTTATTGTAATTTTAGTTGCTTAAATGCAGCTTGGGCTGTATGTACGCAGATATTTGTGTGAAATAAAACATGGTTAAAGGCAGTGGGAAGATCTAAGTGGCAAGGACAGCTTAGACAAATGTGTGTCATCCATATACTGTCTAACAAGAGTAAGAGAGATGAGGAAACATTACAGCTGTATGCTGCTTGGGCCAGACTCTCTCAGCTGGTTTATTATCTGCAGTGTTGACTTGGATTTGCCATATGTTTGTAATCCCTCACTGAGGGCCCAACTTCTCAGGATTGTGGAAACTCTTAAAAAGTCTAACAATGTACATGAATTTTCCATGCAAATATTAGGATGATCTTCTTGGTAACCAAAACTTTTTATATTGTAAAAGATCTGTTCATGCTATTTTTTTCCATTGCTGGGTGGTTTATTGTGTTCAGTGCTGATGTGCGTGCTGTAGCCCTTCCCCATATGCAGCCAGTTGCATATGGCATATCCCTTGCAAATCCTCTCCCTCTTTCTTCTCTGGTCTTTCTAGTAATATGCTTGATCCCACCATGAGGCCAATTTTTTTATTTTTTTTTCCTGCCCTTTGGGAGATCTGTCCTTTTTTTCTGCAGTAGCAGCAATGCCATGCACCTTCCTGAATGCAGTTCGGCTGTTTATGGTTGTTCTGGGAGCTGGTAACAAGCTTTGCATCCTTGGCCACGCAGTGTGGTGAGATGTCCCGAGATCCTGATGGAAGCTGGGGCAGGCAGCCCAGGGCGTTTGTCTTGGGTATCATTGTGTTATGGTTTAACCCCCAGCCAGCAACTAAGCACCACCCAGCCGCTTGTTCCCTCCCCTCGCAGTGGGATGGGGGAGAGAATCGGAAGGGTAAAAGTGAGAAAACTCATGGGTTGAGATAAAGACAGTTCGGTAGGTAAAGCAAAAGCCGCACACACAAGCAAAGCAAAATAAGGAATTAATTCACTCCTTCCCACTGGCAGGCAGGTGTTCAGCCACCCCCAGGGAAGCAGGGCTCCATCACGTACAATGGTTACTTGGGAACACAAATGCCAGCACTCAATGTGTCCCCCTCCTTCCTTCCTTCTTCCCCCAGCTTTATACGCTGAGCGTGACACCACATGGTGTGGGACATCCCTTGGGTCAGTTGGGGTCAGCCGTCCCGGCCGTGTCCCCTCCCACCTCCTTGTGCCCCCCAGCCCGCTCGCTGCTGGGGTGGGGTGAGGAGCAGCAAAGGCCTTGACGCTGTGCAAGCACTGCTCAGCAGCAACGAAAACAGCCCTGGGTTATCAGCACCGTTTCCAGCACAAATCCAAAACACAGCCCCATACTAGCTACTGTGGAGAAAATTAACTCTACCCCAGCCCAAACCAGCACCTTCTCCACCCCTTATTCCATATTATTTACATCATGCTCAGGTACCACACTACCCAATACAACCTCATTAACCACCCCCTCACTTCCCATCCTTTGATAAAATACACAGATATTCCCTTAGCTTATGAACTACTTCTATAGGCTACTCAAGAAGAGTACAGGGAGCTCGTTAGGTCATGCAGAGAGGAAATCAGGAAGGCAAAAGCCCAGCTAGAGCTCAATCTGGCCACTGCTGTACGAGGTAATAAAAAATGTTTTTACAAGTACATTAGCAGCAAAAAGAGAGCCAGGGAGAGTCTCCCTCCTCTGGTGGATGCCGGGGGGAACATTGTCACCAAGGACAATGAAAAGGCTGAGGTACTTAATGCCGCCTTTGCCTCAGTCTTTAATAGTCAGACCAATTATCCCCAGGGTACTCAGCCCCCTGAGGTGGAAGACAGGGACCGAGAGCAGAATAAACCCCCCACAGTCCAGGAGGAAGCGGTCAGCGACCTGCTGCGCCACCTGGACGCTCACAAGTCTATGGGGCCGGATGGGATCCACCGAGAGTGCTGAGGGAGCTGGCGGAGGAGCTTGCCAAGCTGCTC
>WAAD01027443.1:217939-342541 GCA_013389945.1 Fregata magnificens | reverse complement strand
AGTTGCATCAGGGGAGGTTTAGATTGGACATCAGGAAGAATTTCTTTACCGAAAGAGTGGTTAGGCATTGGAACAGGCTGCCCAGAGAGGTGGTGGAGTCATCATCCCTGGAGGCGTTCAAAAAAGGTGCAGACGTGGCACTCCAGGGCCTGGTTTAGGAGGCATGGTGGTGTTGGCTGACAGTCGGACTTGATGATCTTAGAGGTCTTTTCCAACCTTAATGATTCTATGATTCTATAAAATGTCTTTAAAATGTCCACAAAATGTCCACGGAGTTCATTTAGTCCATGACTTTGGGCTCCATCGCGTACGGTGGTCACTGAGGAAAGGAGAAGTGGTGTGTTGCATGGAGTTATTGGGCACCAAAGCCAGCCAGCTCAGGTTGGGTCACTGCTGCACTTGCACTGTTTCTTGTAAGGCTTCTCCTCCACTGGTTCAGGTGGTTCCTCCTATAGTAATTCCTATAACATGCAACTCAAATCCTGAGTTACAATGATTTAAAGGTATTTCCATTACAGTCTCCACCTGTGGTCCCTTTGGGCCAGACCATCATGTTTAACATTGCAACAAACTCCTCCGCTTGCCCCTGCTCCAGCTTGGACTTGGCCATAGACTGCAGTCCCTTAGGGGTGTACCTGCTCCAAGTGGAGCCTCATCTTTGAGCCACCGTTTCTTCAGGGGTATACCTGCTGTGATAGACTTATCCACAGCCACAGTCGCTTTGAGGTGTACCTTCTTCAGTGTGGACTTATCCTTGGGCCACAATGCCTTCAGAGGTATACCTGTTGCAGCACAGACATAACCATGGCCACAGATGCTTTGAGATATACCTGCTCTGGCATGGGTTTATCCATGGCCACAGATGCTTCAGGGTGTGCTGCTCCCACGTGGACTTATCTACAGGTCACAGTCCATTTGACTCAAGTTCACACTGGAGTTCCAGCCTGTCCAGTACAGCAGCACAGAAACAGCAGCGATGCCCTGGCCATCTGCCAGCCCAGGTGCATTGCCATTGCTGTTATCAAAATGTTCCCAGGCACAGCAGAGTAAGGTGATCAGCAGTACTGCAAGCAGCGAAAGCAAAAAGCAGTCACTAAAGAGCACTAGACTCTAATATACAGGAAGGCAAGCAAGCCTCATGGCAAGCCCAGGAGCCTGTCAATTAATAGCTAAACAGTAATAACAGCTATAAATTTGATCTGGCACATTCCAGTAAAACCTGTCACTATCTCCAACCCTTTGAGCCCCAGGTTGGGTGCCAAAAAGGACTGCTGCTTGCTCACTCCCCCCCCAGTAATAAGCTTTGCATCCTTGGCCACGCAGTGTGGTGAGATGTCCCGAGATCCTGATGGAAGCTGGGGCAGGCAGCCCAGGGCGTTTGTCTTGGGTATCATTGTGTTGTGGTTTAACCCCAGCCAGCAACTAAGCACCACCCAGCTGCTTGCTCCCTCCCCTCGCAGTGGGATGGGGGAGAGAATTGGAAGAGTAAAAGTAAGAAAACTCGTAGATTGAGATAAAGACAGCTTAATAGGTAAAGCAAAATGAGGAATTCATTTACTCCTTCCCACTGGCAGGCAGGTATTCAGCCATCTCCAGGGAAGCAGGGCTCCGTCATGCATAATGGTTGCTTGGGAAGACAAATGCCTTCGCTCCAAACGTCCCCCCCTTTCTCCTTCTTCCCCCAGCTTTATACACTGAGCGTGACGCCACATGGTGTGGGACATCCCTTGGGTCAGTTGGGGTCAGCCGTCCCGGCCGTGTCCCCTCCCACCTCCTTGCGCCCCCCAGCCTGCTCGCTGCTGGGGTGGGGTGAGGAGCAGCAAAGGCCTTGACGCTGTGCAAGCACTGCTCAGCAGCAACGAAAACAGCCCTGGGTTATCAGCACCGTTTCCAGCACAAATCCAAAACACAGCCCCATACTAGCTACTGTGGAGAAAATTAACTCTACCCCAGCCCAAACCAGCACGGATTGCAAACATCAGACTGTCTAATGGGTGGCTGTCCTTGAGGATCTGAATAATATTACTCTCTAGGGAAAATAATGGATCAAGTGGCAAAAGAATACTGCTATATTGTCCAGGCAAGGCTAAATGAAGCTGTCATGCAGACATTTGCTTTGGGCAGTGCTGGGGGTTTGCTGAATTGGGTGGTTCATCTTTCTGACAGCACTTTGCTCTAAGTATCAAGTCAAAATAATTTTTTAAGCGTTTCAAGTTGGATCTGGTTATTCCATCTTTGGAGACACCATCTCTCCTGACATGAGCAAGACAAGCTTAGGAAGTTAATGAGATATATCACTTGCATTATTTAATTGATGTTCTGAAGACCTGAACATCTGGAGGCGAACCAGCCCTGACTTTGCTGATGTGGGGAGCACTGGGTGTGAGGCAAGCACTCTCCATTAACTAGTTTAAAGTCTGCTGTAGTGAGAGCCTTAGTCAGGGTATGAGCCTAATGGAATGTGGTTGAGGAAGGCTATTGAGGAAAGAAGCCTTTCACTTCATGGCATTAGTCAAAATGCTGATGCAGATTTTTCCTCTTCTGTGAAGTGTATGTGTAGCGCTGGCCATCCAGCTGCACATTTGTAAGCACTGGTGGTTGTGCAGAAATCCCCGTGTGTCATGGGGGGAATACCTGGCAAAGAAGGGGAATTATTTGATGGGATTTGCCTGGGCTTGGGCTGAGTTACAGAGGGGGCACTTGGCTGCCTGCAGCGGAGTTGTGCTGCATCCCTGCCCTGTGCCACCTGCCTTCACCCCGGGCAGGGTTAGATGCTGTGCACAAACCCTCCCAGGGTCTGGGCAAGCCTGCAGGCAGTATGAACAACCCTGAGTGCCGAAGCACCATGCTGGGATGCTGCTCTGCCATAACTTGTTTATACCCTGAGGTATGGCTGTGGGTTTACCTGTTATCCCAGCTGGTGTGAATTTATATGTAGTTGTTCTGCATAGTGCATGTAATCCTTTGGGGAAGCTTGCTCAGGTATTTGCTTCAAAACAACTTTTTGGATCAACCAACTTAAGAAAAAAGAATGGAAATGTTTGCATCAGTGTGATTGCAGCTTCTTGATTTAAAGCCTTTCAGATCATGAATTTTCTGTCTTAATCTTTAGGATGTGCTTGAATGATGGAGATTGGGTGAAGATATCTAGAAAATATAACTACTATAGCTAATAAGGTAGTATATTTTCTTTTCTGCCCTTGTGCAGATAACTGATTAGCTGTTCCTCTCGGCATTGAATTAGCGTCTCCGACCATCAGTACAGCATCCTAGCTTTGAAGCTGGTATTAACATTGTATTTGTAGATGTACTGAAAACATATTTCATCTGTTTTTAAAATTGGAATGAATGATTTGTGTGAGGCAGGCTAATAATGATTTGGATCTGAGCAAGTGCTAGTTTTATTGCCTGCTAATTCTTGTTTTCTTGTTTTCTTTTTACAGCTGAACCTGCAGACCTCTTGAAGGTATTAGATTTTCATAATTTACCTGATGGTATAACAAAAACAACAGGGTTTTGCACAAGCAGAAGATCTTCAAAAGAAGCAGATGTTGCTTATAGAGTAACAAAGGATGCTCAGCTTAGTGCACCGACAAAGCAGCTGTATCCTGGTGAGTCTGCAGCTTTTTATTTGTCATATAGAAATATCTGATCCTTTTCTTGGATTCTGCAGGCGCGTATAGGGCAGTGCGTAATTCCTTCATTTTCCAAGTGTGCTTGCACGCTCCCTTGGCAGGGAGCGATTCTGCTGTTTCAGGGGGCTGCAAACTTTCAACCGTCAAATAACATGTAGTAAGTTGTTATTTTATCATTGTATTTGCACGTGGTGGGGGGTTTCACTGCAGAAGCTGTGGCCAATGCCTACATCTGTTTCCTCCTGTATTAGAAAGTTTCTACTGTCTCATTATCATACAGTGGCATCCAGCTGGGGAGAGACTTGGAAGATGCAAAGGAACGCAGACCGTGTTTTGTTCTGCGTTTGTAGAGTGCCAAGCACAGTAGGGTCTTATTCTGTGGCTGTGGTGTCTCATAACACAAATAATCACTGTATAAAAATAATAGGCTGCCCCACAAGAACAGATGTCCCAAGAAAAGTTGTTTGAAGAAATGGGAGGTTTATTAGAGAAGGCTGCTAAGATGCAGGAGTTCTCAAAGCCCTTGAAGAGCATGTGGGCTACTGACCACTTTATTTGTCACTGAGGATGTACTGGAGTTTTGTAATTTTTTAGGATAAGGGGCAATCACTACCGTAGAGTAAAATGTGCTTGTAAAAAGATTGGGCGCATTATGGACCCAAACTATTTATTGCCTAAGAGCTTCGGTCTTGAACTCGTAGTCGCAATCAGAAGTCTTCCTTCCAAAGCCATACAGAAGCACTGCTGTATCCCCGTTTTACACGGGGGGAGTGCAGGGATGCTGGGATTAGGCATGGTAGGACTTCCTAGGTTTGGTGAGAAAAGTGCCTTTGCTGAGGAAGGTTTGGCAACGAGGCAGAAAGACGCTGTGCGTAACTTCTCTGGGAAGCAGTAGGTGACTTAAGCAAAGGAGACAGACGCACACGTTCTCCTTTGGTGTTTGTGAGAGAATTAATGATAGAAAAATGTATTAGCTAAATCAGAGGTAATGTGGCATACCAGTACCAATGCTTTTTAATTAAAAAAAATTAGCTTGTCAATGGCCTAAATGAGGATTCCAAGGTTGGACTGCCGATGCGCTTGCATCTGCTAGTCCTGTGTTTCCTTCATTGTATGTGTTAGTGCTAAGGTTATTTTCAGGCTTCATTATTATCCTGCTGTGATGATAAGCAGGTGAATTATATTTAATCCATGGTGAGCAGGAGCATACCCTGTGTCTTGCATACGAACTGAGAGCCTGACATGAAGATGAGAGCAGCTGTGCCTGGGCTGTGGTCTGGTAGCCCTGCATCGCATGGTCAACCCCTAGTGAAGGAGCTGCTCAGTTTTGCCTAAAGCCCTGTTTCAATGTCTCTAGAAGTGCAGAACAGACCCTATATTTGTCTTTATGGTTGCTCAGGGCAGGACAGTCCTTTCTGATTATAGGTAATGCCATCATGTGCCCAACTGCACCCCTCTGCCAGGTTGTGCCTTCATGTCCCGGAGGATTGTGCCTGTGGATATGGGGAATATTCATCCCGGGGACAGGCTGCAAGGGCCCTGCAGTGGCCCCTGAGTCACCCACCTGTCCCAAGGCAAGATCAGCTCAACCTAACCAGCGTATTTTTAACTGCTTTCACGTGCTCTCTTTCCCTGTATCTGAAATGACTCGAAGTTTTGGCCCAGCTGGTGTTTTGAAGCTCAGAAGTGCTTGAAGGAAATGGTTCCAGTTTGCAGTATACAGCTGTAGCGGACTTGAGAGCTTTCCAGTAGTTGCTGTAGCCACTGTGAAATCTTGCCTGATCGCCTTTGTATTACGGAAACCAGTAAACAGTGGTGACCCCAAGATATAAAAACAAGGATGGAGCGTTCTGGCTAATTAATGTAGCAAGGAGACTGGATGACACCGCTTGTGATAAAGGTTGACGCAACAAGACAGCATCTAGAAATGAATTGCGGTTACGGGAGAGAACTCAGCATTGTAGGAGATTTTCTTGCTTTTGTCTTCCCTGACTGCTTGCATGTCCTCATTGAGTTCTTGGTTTGCATCTACTGTCTTCCTTGGGTGAGAAGATCTAGGTGGTGTTTCCTTGGTGTTATCAAGCAACTTTTCAATCATTTCATCACCTCGACAACCATGGGGTGATTGAAGCAGCTCTGTTCCTCTCTGGAGACTTCCAAAGTCATTGAATCTTCCCTGCTGCTTGCTAAGGAAATAGGAAGGGAAGAGCAAAGTGAAGAACACCCAGTGTTTTCCATCAGATCAGCAGATGTTTTCTCAGTACATCTCCGTAACTAGATGTGACTTCAGCTCACACCACCAAATGAATGAGGGAGGAGATAAAGATAACAAAGTAATTGCAGTGCAATGTACCAGGAGAAATGTGGTTTTAGTGATTTCACGGTAACAGGCGGGTGGGTTGTAGTATAACTTTTCCTCTCTGCTATAGAGTACCCTAGGCAAATGTATGCTGCACATAATATTTTGTGTTAATTAGAAGTCAGTGCTTTTCTAAGGTGGTAATTTTATGGGCTTTGTATTCTCNTATATATATGTAAAAGCTTGTCTGTTTTTTCAAGCCCACAAGAGTGAGAAAATCTGCTGAGATGTTCTTTGTCCTTGCTCCTTAAATAAGTTCTGCTTCCCAGCAAAACCGTGCTCTTCCAGTGGAGGCAAGAAAGACAAAGTTTTCAGTGGCAGCCAGCAAAATGTCATTTGCATTCTTCTAGCAAACTCTCTATTCTCCACACTGCTTGTGCATGTCTGCGTATGTATTGAAGAGCTTAGAAATCTCTATTGCAGCTTGAACAGGTATCTCTGAGGAAAACGAGCCATTCCAAAATTGAGAGTCTTCTCAGATGAAGAAAAAGGCTACAAGTTGGTGACGCTGTTGAAGAGCTGTTTTCCTTTGAAAAGTGGCTCTGGAAATGACACCACCTCGCACAACAGATCTGCTTTGTGTTTGTGTCAGGAACTGGATCAGCTCATTGTTTTTGTTGATTTTTTTTGCTATTAAGCAGCTAAAGCTTTCCTGTCCTTCCCAGATCAGCAGCGGGGCTCTTTATTTTAGGCTGTGTTTGGATACACCTGCAGGATCTGGGTTAGGAAGAGGTCCTAGCTGTCCCTATTTTGAAGACCATGAGATTGTACAACAATAATCCCTGGTCGTGGTGCTCAGGAAAGAAGAAACTCAGCCTGACTCTGCTGGTTTGCATATTGGGGCATACCACAGATGCAATCTGCTCAAGTGAAGCTAATGGCATCGGCATGTGGGGAGCTGCATGGGGCAGAGGGATCTTCGCCCACCCTGGACCTCCTCAGCTCTTTCCATGGCTCCATCTGCAGAATTGGGGTCTTAACCCTTTGCTGCCTTGCAGGAGGTTGCATGGAGTGAATTTGAAAGGACTCTGCCATGGGGTAAAAGAGCAATGCTGAGTCGAATTCAGCATCGGTGCAGTGCTATTAAGCGAAGAGATGGATGTGCAACATCTCTCAGTATGAGCTCATTTGAAGAAGTGAATGAATATAAGGGCTTAATCCCAAACACGTTGTTGGAGGGGTGTCTCCATTGTCTTTAGGGGGATTTGGGTTAATTTCTGTGTGCTTCATATATTTATTATGATGTATTTATTAGTATTGCTGTCTGTGTGGATGCATTTTCATACATCATTTAATAGCCTGGGTCATTTCTAGCTATGACAGTGAAGGCATTGTTATTTTGCCAGGACAGCAGAGCAGTAACAGAGTAATGTCAGCTATAATTCATCCATTATGGTTATTTGGGTTGAGAAACTCACATCACCATGGAGACATTTTAATAATAATGAAAAAAAATTAAAAGCAGCTTTTTAATGAGTTGGCAGCTTGTCCAAGTTGAAAGGTACTGTATTGTGGATTCATAATGAAATTTTGGACATGAACTATTTTACATAAAAGGCCCAAAACTGTAGCCTGTAATTGGAACCAGGAAGGCGTATGGTCTTGATTCAGTGCTACAGGAGGAATTGTATACAGCAGGAGGGAGATAAAGCTCAGTGCATCCTATGGGAGGCACAATAATCGGATGCCTGCCTTTGCCAAATATCTGGGTCTGTGTCCTAGGGTGAAATTAGGCTACAATCATGGCATTTAATTACTGACTGTGAGTCCTCTGTTCAGAATACTGCTTTACGCTCCTTTCCAAATGTTATTTAACTAAGGTAAGGGATATTAACTTGGTGCAAACGCAATGTGTCTCTGTAGGTGCCCTCAGATGTCCCACTTGGTGTCCTCTGTTTGCACAAGCTGTTTGTAGCAGTGCTCATTTTTGATGCAGCCCAGCCTGCTCGTGCCTCCTGCTTCCTCCCCTGCCCAGTGGTGTAGCCCTGTGCTAGGCAGCTAGATGCATTTTAAACACTGGTTTGTTAATAAAAGTTAAAGCAACTCCCAGGCAGAAGAGGAGAGGGCGAGCTCATGGCCTCTTTGCATTTGAACTTTCTAGCTTTGCTGTGGTTGGAAGAATTCCCCACTCCCATGTTCCTGGTCTCCTCCCTGGGTCAAAATCCCTTATGCAGCCCTGGGATACCATCTAAGAAAAGCCTAAAGGGGCGAAGGAAATCTATTTGAAGCTTTTGGGTACTGAGCTTGACATTTTTTTGTGGTTTTATATGGCTACGGATCTGCAGTTTAAAAATGATCCATTGTGTTGTTCCCTTCCCTGCATGCCACTGGCTGCCACACACGTAGATAGTTCCAGCCCACGCACCCTGCAGTGCCCATGGCAGGGCTGCCCCACTTTACCCTGCCGTGGTTTAAGATTTCCCAAGCAGATACCCAGCGGTACAATGCAATCCTTGTTTTTGAAAGCCTGGACCTTAAAGGAAAGATACTCTGCAAGTCTCATGCTGTTGAAAAGCAGTATCTGAGGAGGTTATGCCCTGTAGGGACCCTCTGTTTCAATAGGTCCTACTTCCAATCATAATTTAATCAAGAAAGCTCCTTTACTAATGCTTCTGGTGTTTTTAAGATATCCTGTTTGGGATGTGCATCTAGGCTTTTCAGTATGGGCTGAATGGCAGAGAAAACCCAATCAGAGGAGTTGTATCCTGCACGGGGTGTGACTTGATGCCCATATTGACCTGAAACTTGAAATGGATTCATCTGGTGTTGCAGGGATTGACCCTTCCCTTGCGCAGAGCATTGCCTCTGTACTGACCGTACCTGCTCTGTACTTTAACGGCTTTAATCCTCCAAACCTTGCAAAAATACAGACAGGAATCACCTGAGATCAGACAGTGCTGCCTTCCTGAGTGGAGAAAAAGCTAGGAAATTTATAAGATGCTTTTTAATATGCAGATAAATTAGCATCTTTTACTGATTGCCAGATTTATTTCTGTTTTCAGATTCTTTTTGTGTCTGCACCAACTCTGAAAGCCAAAGCCACAGTTCTCATCTCAAACAGACAAAACCTGATGAAACTTCTCTACTCCCTTAAATAAAACCCTTCAATATTGCATGTGCCTAACTGGCACGGGATGCTTAATTTCCTCTGTCCCTCTCACATCTTAAGTTAATTTGGGGACTTCATGGTATATGAAACAAAGTTTTTGCATTGTCGTCTTAAAAGCTCTAGGGCACACTAAGAAAGGGTTAGTTGCAAATAATACAGCTTTAAACCAACAGCTCTTTTAAAACCTCTGTTTCCTCAGCACTATGGTCTCATCCCAAAACAGCAGACCCCTCGCCATCCTTTGCTTGCAAGTTCAAATGTGGGGTGGCTTTTGGCTCTGTGACAGATTGCAATAAGGGCTGGAGAAAGGTTTTCTGGTCATGAGCGAATGATCCTCAGAGATGCACAGTTCTGCACTTGAGTTTCTAATGTGCCATTAGAGCAGGTAGCCCTTGGGGGACACTGCTCTACACTGGCTTTGCTGGTGCAGTCTGCTTTGGGTTGCAGCCCATCCCAACCCTGTATCGCAGTAGGCTTTGGGAGAAAGCCAGATCTTCACCTGGCAACTAAGATGCTGCCCAATCTAAATTTTTAGGGTTGATGTGTACATATCTGGAGGGATAAACTAGTGGTCTCCTCATGGGTTGTTAGACAACAGGACTGTTTCTGTAGGGTTTAATTTTCAAGGAAACCTGACTAACCTCTTTGCTTTTCCACTCCAGCTTCCCCATTCCCAGAGGACTTCTCCATTCTAACCACTGTAAAAGCGAAGAAAGGAGGTCAGTCCTTCTTGATCTCAATTTACAATGAGCAAGGGATCCAGCAAATTGGTGTGGAGATGGGTAGATCTCCTGTATTCCTGTATGAAGACCATACAGGAAAGCCAGGCCCAGAAGACTATCCTCTCTTTAGAGGCATTAACCTAGCAGATGGCAAGTAAGTGAAATTTTGTGCACAAAGGAAAAAACAGTACATTGTTTATATCGATACTAGCATGTTGAACATTGTGTAAAGTAGGAGTCGTATATATAAACGTATATACGCGCCTTTGACTACTGCCAAGTGTCCCATTCTTGAACTTTGCCCTTTGGTGAATAAATACTGCATATATAAAAAGTGTGAATCATACCAGTCAGTGCAAATTGCCTTAGATGCTTACGAGGATAGGAACGCTGTTGACTTTTGCTGTAAAGGGCCTTAAGAAATCAGTTTGTCTTGCAAAATCCCCACTGAGCCTTTTGCAGGACGTAAGGAGGGTGGAAAAGAGGGATAGCCAGGGAGTTATCGGTGTGGTTTTTTCCTCTGCCTCTCGTTGAAGCCAGAACTGGCACTCTCCTACCTGTTTTGGAGGGATGAGAAGTGAATGGCATCATCTGTCAGTACAGCCTTTCTATTTCAAATGAAATCTTTAGGGTTTGTCCAAGCATAATTTTCATGTGTTTGCATACGATGGCTGGCATGGAGGCCTGTAGAACATAATTTTATGAAAGTTTCATTATTATACAATAATTGGCTTGTTCTTGAAAGGCTAAGGCTCTGGTTCACACATTTGTGGACTGTGTTCTTCTAGGTGGCACCGAATAGCTATCAGTGTGCAGAAGAAAAATGTCACCTTGATTTTGGACTGTAAAAAGAAGATAACCAAGTTCTTGGACCGAAGTGACCATCCCATCATTGACGTCAATGGCATCATTGTATTTGGAACACGAATATTGGATGAGGAAGTCTTTGAGGTAAGTCATGACCATGAACAGCTCTGAAGACGTTCCACAGAGATGATGAGCTGGGTTCTGGTTGATGAGGTATTTACAGCTCATTTTTGAAACTTGTATTGGATTTTTGCATAATAGAATGCTGTCGTATGTAATTTAATTTTTTTTTTTAAAGTTTCTGTTTGGGCTAGGTAAATACTTTCTGTAGTAACAATGAAAACAGTGGGCCAGATGACCTGTTGGAGTGAGGTCCTCTAGTTCTCTGGTTTCACGCCCTTGCTGGGGTTCTAGACCAGCCCCTGCACTGGGATTTTGTAGGTCTGTAGCTCTTGTGCTCTTGGCCCATTTAGCATGGGAAGGGCTCAGAGGGTTTTCATTCATTCCTGCATTATGATTTAGATAAAGTTGCAGGGGCAGTAAATGAAGGCTGAGGAAAGCAGCTCCCTTGCAAGTCACAGTTCACTCTTGGGGCTGTGGGAGTTTGCTCTTTTTCCATGCGTTGGCCATTGATTCTTCGTTTCTCGCACCATGACATAACCATGACTCTCCTTAACAGCTTGTTTGGCAGCCCTGCCACCTCCCACACAGCGACTGCTTTTAAAAAGCAAACCAAAATCGCGATGGGTGGAATGTTCCCATGAGCTCCTCTGATTTAAGCAAAGAGATAGAGGATTATTTATAGGTAAGGTACATATGGTAGTTCTTCCCATAGTTTAGCAGCTAGTTTAATATATGCATTTCACTAGTGATCTCAACTTCTGTGGTCTGTTGCACTTTTGAGGCTTTCATGTGTATGAGAATCTTGTCCCTGATCTTTCTTGCAAGCTAGAATTGCTTCCCTGAAATCAGCGCCAGTGCAATGGAGTGTAAACTAAGACCTATTGATCTCTGTCTCCTTACTGTTATTGCATTTATGTGGAGGAAGAGCTGTATCTCATGGGCCTCCCCAACCTAGCAAAGGGATGGGGAACATCTCCTATTGGTGGATAATTAGAGCTGTAGCGAAGCCAGCTCTCATCTGCATTTTGCTGTCACTCGGAACGAAAGTTCCAGTCTGTTTTAACGTTACCAACATCTGGGAGCTGGTCTGCTGTAAACAGAGCAAGAATACACGGACTGAACGTTGCTGCTAAAATCCTAGTTACAGAGTTAGAGTTGAATCTCCAAATTGTATTAAATTAATAGACATTCCCTGGGAAGCTTAACAATTAAAATGGAAAGTAAAAGCTGGGTTTAGCAGGCATGGGAGTGTCTTTTGCAAGTGTTGGACGTTCTGCCAAAAATTTCAGCAGTCGCACTGGATGCTGTATTTTAAGTGGAGTTGTTATATAAAGTGGTGAGTTTTCTGGAGAGCCACTGGACCCAGGGATCTAGTAGATCCACTTAAAGAATTTGGCATCACATCCAAACTGGATAAGAAACCTGCACTTTGGACTGCTTCATTTTGCAAAGTAACGCAGTTTCCATAACTGCCCCTGAAGCTTGAGATGTTCCCAGGTGGCTTTTAGTGCTCACCTGGATTTAGGACTGCTGATTCCTCTGCCAGCCAAGGGAACACATATTTACGGGTGGCAATGCTCTCCCAGCTCCACTGTTAGCCCTTCCCATGGGGCTGGCCACAGCTCCCTTGCTGAAAAGGACTTATCTGGGGGTACAAGCTCAGAGGGCTTGTGAAACCTCCTCGATCTTGGGAGGTGGGGTAAAACGGGTGATCTTAAAGGTCTTTTCCAACCTAAATGATTCTATGATTCGAGGTGTTTCCCTCCGCTGGAGCCTGTTGCCTGTTCTGGGTACAAGATGCAGCTACAAGATCATTGCAGGCACTTTCTGAGAACTGGACAATTAGCAAGTATTTTTTTCTCTGTCTTATAACATATGTACTGATACTGTACAGCATGAATATAAAAAAACTCTCCAGTTCTGGTATTTGTCCTTTTTTCTTTTGTCATCCTCATCAGACAAAGAGGGTTTTCAGTGTATCCACACACAGACTAATCAAGATACCAGCAGCTTTAAACTGAATGTAATTAATAGGTTTCATGAAGGCAGTGGACTATAACCTAATTTCCTTCATATCTCAGCAACTTAATTTCCATTGGCCCCTCCTTTCTTCTTTCTGCAAGCCTAAGCAGAAACCGTGTAGGGGAAATTGTGGCTCAGAACAATGCGAAATAGGTGTAAAATGTTAAAGTTACGTATTCCTGGAAAGCTGATAATTTCCAGACTGAATGCAGAATGATGAGATGAAGCTGCTGCTGTCCTGTAGGCAACTGCTCTGCAAAGCTCAGCTAACGAGATGTTCCCCAGTGTTTTCTGCACCCATGGAGTTGCCTGGCTCTTACACGTTTGTTGCTTTTGCTGGAAATTAAAATAACCCAGTTAGCTGGGAGTGGGATGGAAGGCAGCGTTGGGGAGGGCTTAGATGGGCTGTGTCTCAGGACAAAGCAGCAAGAGCTGTAAGTATTGGGAATTCATATCCTCCTTGTCAGGACTGAAATCAAATAAAACCCCAAACGCTTTCTGTGTTTTGTTTCGAAAGTTGTAATTATTTAAGCTCTGGGTCTAGCTGGGGTCGCAAGTGGAGCAGCTCTGCTGTATTCGTCGATCGAGCACCCAGATGGGGACTTCCTCGCTCGTACTCTGCTGCAGAAAAAGCCTGGCAGGAAAGGTTAGAGGAATTTCAAAATATTTCTCTAGCACAACATTCTTCCAGTGGAAAAACAACTTCCTCTCATTAAAATTCAATTAGTTCAGAGGCTGTGTGGATCTCTCTGTACGGCTGGGGGAATGCTGGGTAGGTTTGAAAAGGGGCCAAGCCTGGAGCCTAGGTTATACAAGTTAAGTTTTGTGCTGAGCTGTTGTTCAAAACAGAAGTTTACAAATGTCAGGACAGGCCCTCGCACCGGGGTTGGGAAGTGGCGGCCGGCTTCAAGCTGTGACTGAGAGGATGCTGTTGTGAGACAGTAAAGGGCTTTTTGCAGCAAGAGAGGGAAAGAGAAAAGAAATAGCCCACAGTGCAGGATAAACACTTTCTCTCTGCTTGCAGGCTGTAGTAAGCAGTGTTCCTGTGGCTACAGCAGCGCTGGAAGGAAGTCAGAAGACACGTGAATGTATCTCAATTTTTAGAGGGATTAACTGTTTCTTCTGATGTGCTTTTTTTAAACATACATTAGAAACCAAGTCCTAGCACAGTCTAATGGTTAGGCGTAGGAATAGAGAGAGGCTGAAGTTTGGGAAAGTCCCTTTCCCAGAAAGCAAAGCATCTTCTGCCCGAAACCCAGGGAGACTTTCCAAAATGTCCTGGTGATGTGATGGCCCTGCTCCTGCCTCCGCTCTGCAGTGATGCGCCGCAGAAGCTGCCTGTTCAGTGCCTGTGATCTAGTGCAGGAGTCACCTTTTTGTGCAGGATCCCATCGGTTCTTGTGTGGATAACAAGAAACTGGAAGTGTGAGCCCATCTCTGCTGGCAGCAGCATGTCGATCCCAAGGCTGACCCATCAGCCTTTGTGCCGATCCCTGGTAGCCTGTGCTGGTGTGAGAGCTGAGAATAAGTTGAGCGCTTGTCAGGCCAACGCTTTGCTCGCTTGAAGGTTTACTTGGCTGTTATACACATGCTTCTGTTGCATATTGTACCTATCAGCTATGGCTGTGGGTTATTTGGGTGCTTTGTGGGCTTTCATCCGAGATTGTCCTTGGAAGATGCTCCATGCACAACTCATCACTGGGTTCAGGGAACAGCACCTATCTCCCTGGGGCTTGCTCCTTCCATCAGGGCGAGCATCAGGATCGAATATGGTCTCTCTCCCACCCCCAACCAAAGCCTGGCAAGGTTTTGACATGGTTAGCCAAAACAGCGTGCAGCTCACTTAATCCATTTGACCACCATGTCCCCGGACCTTGCGGATGGCACCTCCCATGGGTTGGCTTTTCCAACCTGCCATTTGCTGTGGTGGTCTGGTGGAAAAGCAGTTCAGCCGGCTCTGGGCTGAAGAAGTTGTTCTGATTTAGCAGATGTGGGTTGAAACAAAGTTCAGGTCCTGGCTCAGTAAGGTCACTGGTGCTGCGTTTCAGTCCCAGAAGTGGCTGTATTACAGCAGTGAACAGAAAAATCCCATAACCCACAGGTGGAGGATCTTTATGAACGGAAAGTGCTGCACAATGTCTGTGGCAGGTAAATGTTACTGTCTCTGGGCTGGATTAAGTGAACTTAACCCCTTTGCAATGGTGTTTTGAAGCATCTCATGTAATCCCATAGAAGTTTGCTTTCTGCAATAGCGTGTGGCCCAGCCCTGTTTTACTGCTTAGCGTTACTCTGTAGACCAGCATGTACAGCGATGGGCTGATGAACAAAATGAAACTTGTCCAGACCTTGCCAAAGTCCCAGATAGGCGATGTTTTCCATATTTCTGCTGCAAATCCCATTTTCTCTTCTGATCTGTTAGGAAGAGACTATTGCGTGAGGCTGCTGTGCTGATAGAAGTACTGTACGGCGCCTGGCTGGCAGAGCTAGCATTGGCATTGTTAAAATTGTGGTGTGGACATTGTTAAAAAAAAAATGAGCTGGTTTTGGTAAAACTGCTGAGGGTACCCTAATAACAAGTGAGTACGTTTGATGTAAATTATTTTTGGTTCATCTGTTTAAAATTTTGCAGGATTGTCCCGCAAGGTAACTGGTGTTTTGACCCTCTGGAAATAACGTTGGTCTGTAGTAGCATCTGGTATTGGTGTAGTTTTCCCATAAGTGGAAAAGCTCAGTGCATGTGTATATTGCTTTTTAAGGTTTATGTCTTTTACTGTTGGCTCCTCTGGAGACAAGAGGAGCTTATTTTGTCCAGCTGAGTACCATAACTGTGTCTCATCGGTCTAGTTGGTACTGTAAAACCAAGCGGGTTTCCTCTGATCCTGCCCAAACAAGGTGCAAAGTGAGAGGGTCTTGGACACCTGTGGACACCATCCTGCCAAGGCAGTGAAACCGTGAGGGGCTGACAAAGTCTTTGCTGTTAGCTTACGCCAAAGCTTGTCCTGGGATGAGATATGGCACGCTGCTGGGCTTTGGATGATGCTGAAAGGATGGTGCTTTTTATTCTCTTTCCTCCGTTGTGTTTTTGAAGACCACTAGTGAAATCAAGACATCAGAAATGGAGTGAAAGCAATTTGTGCTGGGGTGAGCCAGAAAGTCTGGGCAAGATGCCAGAGGTGCTCTTAGGGCTGTTGAATGTTTCAAGGCGCAACAAGACAAAGCAGAATAGATGCTTCAATCCTCTTAGCTGAGATATCGGGGCTGTTCAGGTGCTGTGTTGCTCTTGGGTTGAAATGCCAACTCTCTTTTCATCTTCTGGCTTGTTTATACTTAAACAATTATCCCTGTGGTTGATAATCCCAGATTTCATTTCACTATCGTCAGGGTTTTCTCCCTCCCTTCCCATGCTCTTGGCTGTAGCATTTCCAGCTCTGGAAAGTGCTCTTATTTTTAAAGTTTCTGTACTTCTTTTTTTTCCCCAGACACCTCTGAGGTTATAAGATTGGATCAGTAGCTTTTGCTTTAGCGAAAGATGTACAAATGAAAATAGGGTTCTTATGCATGTAGGTGCATCTTATGGTATTTTTTGGTGTTTGAGGATGGAGAGATTTATGGCTTCCCTTTTGCAGGTAGATCTGCTGTTAATATATCAAATAGCCTCTATCTACTATTGCAGGAGGATAGCTATGCTGCTAGTACAGTGGGTTTTGGGGAAAGCCAGATTGGTGGTAACTGCGATATTTGCAGACTTTCTCAGCTCATGGGTGCGAATGTACCACTGGAGGCCCAGCTCTGAATCTGCGTCTGATTCACATCTAGACCCAAGCTTGCCTCGGCACGGCTGTTGTTGCTGTTCCTGTTTGCAGGAGGCTCTTGTGCAAATATAAACAGAGCGGGAACACTTATATGATGACGGGAGAAGCAACAAGGTCCCCAATATCCTCAAACCAGAAGCGTCTTAATGGCTCCACTGAGCTCAGTGAGGCTTCTCATGAGTGTGGTGTTGAACTCATCATGTTCTTCAAGATCTGGGCTTAGTCCAGAGAATCAGGAAGGAACTGGGCAGAGCTCATGCTTATTAAGTTTTTGTTAACCTTCAAAAAGCATTTTTTAAAAATTAATTGGGGTTTTTTACTAACGTGAATTTCTCTGTCAAGATGCACTACAGATACATGCTCCTGTGTATTTTTCCCTACCTTGGCAGACTGCTGATAGAAGCTAATTTACAGTTCTGGCTGCCTGCTTTCCTGGCCCTGCCAAATCTGATTTCACCTCTTTTGCTGTAGAGCCTTTCAGGGAGTGCAAAGAGTCGATGTTTTACACCACCAGCATATACCGTGGTGTGAGATGATGGAAAATAAAACATCCTGAGCCAGCATTTGGGTTCTTTATTGAAGATGTCTGTAGCTTTCCCCAGTCTCTTAATAATTCTCCGTTTAGTTGCTGGTTTTCTCATCATTTCTTCTGCTTTTGTTTTTTCAAAGGGATCCTCTTTAGCGAAATGGTGCACTTGAGACGTATGGATTAAATCACAGAACTAGGCTCTTCCAGAAGAGCAATGCTGCCTAGAAAACATCCACAATTATTGAAGATTATGCCAGTGGATGGGTTTGCAGTTAATGGTGAGATTTTTGTGCCAGCCTCTAGGCAATGCAGTCAGTCTAATCAAAACCCAAATGTGATATTTGGCTCCAGCTGACAAGGTCTCGCACACAGCATCGTCTTACATAGGTGCCCAGGGACGTCATCTGGTTTTATCAGCTTGTCTGTGCTGAGGGAAGGGCAGGACCAGATCCAGAATAAGAGCTGTAAAACAGCTTGTAAAAGTTAGTCTGTGCTTCAGGTGGTTTCATTTGAATCCTAAACTGACATTGTTTCATCTGACCTCTATCTGTCAGGTGCCAGCAAGGAAAGTGAGGATTTGGGTGGAAACATCAGATTAATTGTTTGCATACACTTTGCTCAAACTCTTGTTTTTCATTTCGATTTGCTGGGTAATTGGCAGTTTAGCCATCTGGACTGCAGTCAAGCTTTGTGACTGGGTCAGGGTTGCCTGTAATGATGTAGCCTTATTAGTCATGATTACAAAATACACATATTTAATGTTTCTAACTTCTTTTGGGTTTTTTTTTTGGTCAGTGGTAAATTCCATTTCATAAACTGTAAAAGAAACTGTGCATTGGCATGTGTAGATAATTACTACAGTTCGCTGCTATTGAACACCTTCAGGCCTCTGATAGCATACAATGCGCGGGGAGACGTGCTTTATTGTTCAAACAGGAAATAAAAGTGCTTTTATTGATGTTTAACAGTGATGTAGTGCATCGTTTATCTTTTAATATGGCCAAGTTAAGCATCAGCCTAGGAAGCTGCATGGTCTTATTGCTGCTTGCAGTTTGTCCAGAGTCAAGCCCCACTCTTACAGGAGGACCTGCATGGGTTTCATCTCTGGATGGGTGCTGTTGAGTGTTCCCTTCAAGGCAGTGGATGTCTCTCACTGGGTTGGGGGCTGCTTCTAACTTCCAGTGATATGTTGCATCAGACGGGATTCTGACTGCTGGGAGTCCGGATTTCAATGTCAGACACTTCCATTAGTTAATGTGAATTACTCTCCTCTGCATCTTTGCACTCAGTAAAATACGGCGTGTGCTGTAATTTAAAAATAAGGTAGAGCGATGGCCCTTAAGCCATACTGATCTTACTTGAGGTAGCGATAAGGGGAAGCTGTGGTTATTCAAAGACTTTATATTCCCTGTGTCCAGTGGAGGAGATAAAAGGAGGACTCTACATGGAAGGAGATGGGGAGAAAGCAGAAATCCCAGGAAGCCTGGCAGTGTGTAACAGCGGGGTGCTTGGCTGCCTGTCCTGGCCTCGGTGCTAGTGTGTACTGTTAGTCTAGAAAGGGGATTTAGTCCTTTCGGTGTCATCCTGAGTAAGGGCTTTTTAATTGATGTTTCACCGTGCAGTCCCATTTGTGCAGTACCTGTGGGCAAGTGTGCTGCTTAGCCTGTTGTTTAATATAGAATTCTCTTTAGGTATAGGCTGAATATCTCGAGCGCTGGCAGCGTCAGCACTGAGGAACCTAGTGGTGAGACGCAACTTGCAGGGAGTCCTGCTTGCCGGTCATGAGCCTGAGTGCTGCAGCGGGATGGTGTTGTCTGTAAATGGGAAAAGGCGCCCAACCCTGAGCAATTGCTTGTTGAGGGGTCCCTCCTCACAATTTTCTTAGCAAAGCATGGTGAATGCTGAGGATATGGGGCACTCGGCACTCATGAAAATCCAGGGTTAATGCCTCGTGGGAATGGCTGGGGAAGGACAGGGGACCTCACCCCTGTCTGAGGAACCACTGGCTTCCCTGTTGGCTCCTGGACGGTGGTCACAATAATAGTGATGTGCCATGACTCCAGGGGCTACCGAAGTGGGAAATAAACAGGTCTTTTATTATTATGGTTCAAATAGGCGGTTTTTGGAGCCTGATGGTTGCCTTACTAGGGACTCCTGTGGGCTAGTTGGTTTGGATGAGCTCTTGCCATTTTGGAGGTCATGGGCAAGGATGCTGAGTGGGAATTGGGGAGAACTGTCAGTGGGAGGGATGCTAAGCGATACCATGCAGGGGTCTCCATCACTGCTGTCATCTTGGGCCACAACATGGAGAGGACAGACAGACTGCTGGGGTCTGGCCTGGGGTTCCTCCTGCAGAGTGGGGTGACCAGTTGAAACTGCTAACTAGGAAAACTGAGTGGTCCCTGGAAAGCAAAGCTCATCCTTCAAAACAATTTCGATCCACCACAGGGTTTGTGGGGTTTGAGGAGCAGAGTTGTGTGTGGTTGTTCCTGACATTCACCTGGCAGAGTTTTGTATTTAAATGCTGGCAGGCAGCAATCCAGGCAGGCTTGTTATACGTGATGGATGCTGCTAGGTGTAGTGTCATTACTCTTTCAGCTGACGGCTCTGTTTGTAGTTTGCTTCTCCCCTTGGATAGCGGGAGGGAGGAGGAGGGGGCTCGGTTTCTTCCATGGAAACTCTGAGGTGCAGAAGGCTGATTGCTGAGCCCAGACAGGGTGATGTAATGCTGGAAAGCTGCTCCTCTCTGGTGACATCATGCCAAGATTTACAGTGGTGGTGTGGGCATGGATGTCTGCTGGGTGCAGGCGGCAGGACAGGGCTTCAGGAGCAGAAAAGGCACTGCAGAGGGACCCGGAGTGTGTTAGAAAGGCACTGAAGAGGAGAGCAAAGGGACTTGTTTGGGAAAGATGATTTTCTTCAGCTTGAGCATGGGGGAAAAGCCAAATACTCATGCTATTGGGGAGAAGTTTCCAGCTGAACTTTACTGGCAGCATCACTATGCAATATGTAAAAGTGATTACTGAGAGCAGAGAGCGATAGCGTGCCACCAGCCCAAATCACCGCATGTTTCCCCTTGCCTGCTAACGTGGGAACCTTGTTCTGTGCGGAAGGTGACACACCAGTTAGTCTTATTTGTATAAAAATTAATTTCTGGAGCAGAAGTCTGTGGACAGGAAAACATCCTCTTTCTTCTATGTACAAAAATCTCGATTGATTTGCATTGTTGCAGCAAACTGTTATCGGAAGTACAGACTCATCTGAGCCAAACTTGTGGGAGAGCCGCTGTGCTGAGGAAGAGGATGGTGAGCATTGAGCTCTGCAACAAGCTGGTCAGGCAGGGAGGTGGGCTTGTGCCCCTGTTGACTTGGCAGTGCTCAAGCTGATGTTTCTTTGAAATTTAGGGCATTATTGCTATTGTCCTGCCTTTGCAGGACGCTGCTTGAAGCCTTCATTTCTCTAAGCTAGGGTTTTATGGACATAGCCTCTCATTGCAGCAAGGACAGAGTAAACCCAGCGTAGAAAAGACCATCCTAACTAGAAGCCTCTTAGTTGACATTGTGTTCAACCCATTCCCTTGTCATTTAGCTATGAACAAATGAAACACATGTTCCTTACACATGGTGAGGCCTTTTTTATTTTTTTTTTTTTTGAGGCAGTCTGGGCTGCTTGCCAAAACCCAAAGGAAAATCCTAGCCCACTCCAGACATCCCCAGTGTGCAGGTGTACTACTTACTTTGACAGAGCCGAGCGGGATCGAATGTATATGTTCACAATAAATACATCACCCTGGGGATGGGAGCTGGAAGAGGGTATTCCTAATGAGTTGTGCAGAATATTGGATGGGATTTGTGTATTTGTGTGTATGTGTGTTTTCTATTCCCTCCAAGAACACGGAAAAAAGTCTCTAACCGTGGGCTCATTGTTCTCCACACGTAGCCACATACTGGCTGTGGTTCAGGAGGTCAAGTCTGCTTGAACAAACAGTGCTTTGGCCACTGAAGCGAAATGTGTGGGGAGATGAGAGAATTTGTGGTGAATATTACTTTTGTGCACTGTTCTCTGCTCCGGAATGTCTGCAAACATAGCAAGGTTTTTCTGAGGCTTTGATGCCTTGTATGAGTAAATTTATCTGCAAATTATGTTTACCCTCTTCCAGCTTGCTGCTCAGGCTACCGAAATCTGAGCTGTGATGCTCAGCTACTGCTGGCTGTGCCGGTCACGCTGCATCCGTTCCTGTTCCTTAATGGGTTTTGTTCAGATAACCACATTTCTAGGCTGAACTTTACATCTGCTCTTCAGGCTGTAGGGTGTACAAACCCAGCTCCCTTTCCTGGGATGAAAAACTTGGGTAGTGCCCAATTAGCTTTGTTATGGGAGCTACGCAGGATTTTGCGTTTAAACACAAGATTTCTTGAATGCTGAATTTGAGATGGGAGATGCTGCACAGGTTCTCTTGCAGGAATAAAAAAACCAAATCATCTTTCATGGACAATTAGCAGCGTTGAAACGTAATTGCAGAAATACTTTGGAGCATGGTGGTGAGAGGTGTGTGAACATCGACAAAGGAGACAGTCCAGTTCCCCTGGAGAAAGAGTGAGAAAGGTGTATGGATGAGGTGTTACGCCTACATGTGCACACTAGCTCAGCTATCCATTTGCAGCTCTTTCCTGAGCAGCACTGGCCAACTTTGCAGCAATGGTGGGAAATAGCAATAGGAACCTGCACAAAAACTTCCTTCTCGGGTGGTCCCAGCAGATGTGTCCTGCTCAGTGCTCCATGGTTTGGTGATTGTTGCTGGCCAAATGCAGGAAAATTCTTTCCCAACCAAAATTTGGTGTTAAGTTAAATTATGACTGTGTCAGCAGATATCCCCATGGCTAAGCATGTAATCCCACTTATATCCTGAGATAACTTTGGCAGCCAGGTCTATTTTTCCCCCATTCCCTTTAATCCATAAAACCTGGATTCTGTATTTACCTCCTGGGGTAGAAAACATTCCAAGTCCTGATTAAAAGCCTCTGTGTATACAAAACCCTTGATCCTGAGCCACCTCAGTGTGGAGGGCTGAGGATAAAACCTCAGGGTGGATCTTGGGCTTGTGGCAGTCAGAGGATGGAAAGCCTGTCTGTGGGGCTGAGAAAGCAGCAGCTCAGCTTCCAGATTAATTCAGCTATGAGAAAAAAAAATGGACTAAAAGCAAGGGGTGTGCAGCTTTTAGGTACCTCAGTACTCAGAAGAGCTCCAGCTGTTGTGGGATGGGAGCAGGAAGCCCTGATGTGCTGCTAGAAGCACAGAGCCACCCTTCGGCGGTGGAAGCGAGCCCAGACCAGCGGCGGCTGAGGCTTTCCAAAATGAGCCGTGGGCTTTGGAGCTGCCTGAGGGCTTGCCTGGGCTTTCGCACTGGAGTTTGGGAAGTGTTTAGGGAGCGAGGAGGGGAGAGGATGGGAAATCCACAGAGCAGCAGTGTGGGGCTGCCCCTGGTTGCTCTTTCTGCCCTTGTAGCAGTGGTGTGAATTGTCTGACGGAGTTGCGAAATGCTGTCTGCTGAGTTTGACGGTCATGGATGGTCATGGCTAGATGTTTGATGGAGACCGTGGGTTGGATTTCTCTCCTGCTGCCGCCTCCTTTTCTGTACCAAGACCGGCTGCTCTTCAAGTCTCTCTTGAGACTGTTCACCACCTTCCCTAGACCCTCTCTTTCCCTTTGCGTCCCCCACCTCCATCGTAGCCAGGGGTGGGAACGAAGCCCAAAGCTTTCTGGGTCATTGGGACCAACACCTCGCAGGCAGACACCGCGACCCTCTTTACACAGGGCTGAGTAAAAACTGAGCAACTGCCTCCACTTTGGCTCAGCGCAGCTTCAACAGCAAGTTTTCAAACGTGTAACTTAAGCCAAGAGCTTCACTTTACTACATATTTTCCGCTGTGAGAGTCCCCCTTACAATACGCTGGCATATCCAGCTTCACGTGGGCGGCGCAGCCAGCAGAAGCTGATCTCGTTCCTAACTTTCCATAGATGAAAGGGAAATAAATCAATGTGAAACCGGAGCCAAGAAACGGCATCGTTCGGCGCGGAGGGGGAAGACACAAAAGAGCAATGCCGCGATGTGCTGTGCCGCAGCTTGTAATGAGGGAGAATCTGTTTTTAAACTATCCCTTATGGTTCACACATATGTCATTGAAAAATAACTTCTATAGGAAAAAGCCAGCCCTTTAGCTCAGTTATTAGTGGATTATTTGATTTGGATGGAGGGAGGAAACTTGGAACAGAGTGATCAGCCCTTGGTAAGGCGGTGACATCAGGAGATGAAGTTGGATGGGGGAAATGCAGCACTAAATGAAATGGTAAAGAAAATAGGGAACTTGAGTATGTGGTCAGGTCTGCACGACCACAAGGAGAAATGGGAAGGCTGGACAGCCTTTGGCAGCCTTGCGGGCTCTAATTTGGGTTTACGTGGAGTTTTCGGAGACTGCACGCTCCCCTCCAGGCTGCATCTCCTCTCCAAGGAAAATGCTGCAATTTCCTTATTTCGTATGAGAAACGTAGCCTGGATAAAAGGGCGCTGCCCAGAGCTGACCCTCCGACTGCGGATGGGGACACCAGTCAGGCCATGCTCGGGCCATGTGTGTTGGGCCCTGCTGCAATAGGGGTGACCTGCGGGTGGTGACAACTGGGACCTGGAGAGTGGTGGCACTGGTGGGGGAGAGCCAGGCTGCCCTGGGCTACCTGGTGCTCAAAGAGCAGTGGAGGACAGGGGGAAACGGGGACTTGGGTTTCTTCCAGGGGTTCCTAATGAACGCGATGAGGAAAATGGAGAAAACTTTTTTGAGCCTGTTCTATGGAGCGCAGGATATTGAGTGTGTGCTTCAGGAAGGCAGCGTTATTTGGAATACACCGGATGCAAAATGAGGGTGTTATTTCAAAATTGCTCATTGTTTCATCTTCTCTCCCTCTCTGCTTTATTAACTGCTAGTTAAAGGGCTGGCAGATCATGATAGACAATGACATCCATTCATTTTCTCCTATTCATTTCTCAGAGGCCTGGGCTGGGCTTTTGTGGTGGGGTTTTTTTGTTTGTTTTTTTTTTTTTTTTGTTTTTAATTTCCATGCTGGACAGTGGAAGGTCAGGCTGACACTATCCTCCCTTTATGTAAATGCCTCCCACAACGTGCAGGCTATCAGTTAATGTGGGCCTGAATGTGAGTTTTGTGGGATGCTGCCCATGGGGCTGGTGTCCCAGCAACGCTGACCTGCGCTGGTCCCCTCGCCCTGGCCTCGGGGCACCGCCAAAGCAATTAGCACCCTGACGGAGGGCAGTGCTGTGGGTGCAAGCTGCTGCCTGCTCCTCCCCTGCGCCGCAGGAGCAGCGGGCAGGGTGTGCATGCGGAGGACAGGAAAAGCTTGCTTTTTTTTTTTTTCACTGCAACCGCTGATGTGAAGCCAAACTTTGCCTGGTTCTGGTACCTTCCCAGATTCTCCCAGCAGTCGGCATCGCTGGTCGGCGCGGTCTGAGCCCCGCTGTGACACTGGGCGCTTGGATGGCTGTCAGGGAGAGCACCACCTTGTCACGCTGTCCCGTTATTTTATCCTTGCATGAAAATTTCTTTCCTTGACTGTCAAGAGGAGGCTGCAGTTGCAAAAGCCCATTGCCAGGTGCCTCCTGAGTTGCCCTGCTTAAGCATATCCATGGAAGCAAACTTTTTGAGCAAGTATTAAGAGATTTTTGGTTTTGAATAGTCTAATTTGCTGCTTGCAAGGGTTCACAAGCGTAATCTGATTTGATGCTTCAGTTAGGGAACAAAACCACACCGTGTGAATAGACCTGAGCCAAATCAGCTCCTATTGGAAAACAATCGGAAGGAACTGCTTGAAAAACTTCTGCTGCAGAGTTATTCACGCTCGTTATTTTGTGAACACTTTGGAACAGACTTGAAGAAAAGAAAAAAAGAAAACCATGTTTAAATTCTGGATAGATATCTGATAGATAGCTTCTGGTTTTTTGACTAATCTGTTGCTATGAAGTCACTCTCAGCTGGTGGTATTAATATTGTAAACAGATGGTGGGTGCGTCTATTCAAGAATACCTGTGAACTCGGCAGTACAATTTTTGAGCAGTTTTTAAAGCATTCCTTTCAAAGCTATCCTATAGATTTACACTATTCCTGGCTAAGCATTTGTAATTTAGAGGGGGAAAAAAACAACAGCCATACAGTGACTATGCTATAAAGGTTGTATTTCAGCTAGATGTAAAGACCGTGACAACAGCACATGGTGATTGTGGGGCCTCTATTTTTAGGGATCAACGCTGTAATTTGTGTGGAGCATGACATAAATGCTGATTTTAAGTTACCAAATGAAGAGTTTGAAGGCAGAAATCACAGAGTGACAAGCTGCTGTGTGGTCATATAGGAAAAAAAACCCCAAAACACTTTAAAGGTTTGATCCTAGTGTGTTTGCTGGAGAGCCAATAATGATTACAAGTCTCTTGTGCAGATGGATAAGCCACTCTCTTTGAGTAAAGGCTCATCCAAGGTTGCCTGGGTGGCAATGCCAGCCTGAACGTGGTTGGCATCTGATGACAGGTAGCAGCAAACCCTTGGGCTCTGCCATGTCCCATGATGTTCCTCTGAGAGCTGCCAGGGGAGCTGGCAAGCTGAGACCTGGAGATGCTTGGGCTTCTCCTCCATTCATCTTGGGTCTGGAAAATTGAGGAGAAGAGGGTGTTTTCCATGTATAGGCAGAAATGCAAGAACAACTGCTTATTTTGTGGTGCTTCAGCTCATCTTTTTCCAGTTACTGTGGGAATTGGGAATGTCAGAGATGCCTTGAGATTAGTCAGGTCTAGATTCCTTCTAATTTGTGTCTCGTGGTTGCTTAAACTTTTCTTAGGGTAGGAACATTAAAGAGATGTGTTCCTGTTGTGCATGCCTATATCTGATCTGATGTGAACTCGCTGCAAAGCCTCTCCTCAGACAATGAACTTGTATGATGCCTTTCTTTTACCTAGCTGTCTGTTTCTGTGACATTTATAGGAGTTTAATTATGTTGAGCCTTTTTCCTCTGTCAAAAGTGATTGAAATCAGCTATCAGATTCAAGAGTTATTGAGGTAGACGGACACACCTGTGGCTGCACAAAGATCACACATGGCTTGCTTTCAGGGGAAACCAGCCAAAAAAATGCATTGCTGTCCTAATGAATTCATTAGAGGAGAATGCTTCCTCATGTGTTAGTTTAAACCTTCAAATTAAATAACTCTCAGTGTGGTTTCTGGTATACACAAGAGACATGAATATTTAGTTGCTAGCAGTTGTAATTGCAGAGGTGGTGAGAAGGCTGGGTTTTTTCTTTGGTGAAGGTGTTTCCCTCTAGCATGCCTGCTATGCATACAACAGCTCTACTCCAAATATTTCCTCTAGGTAGGATCCTTGTAGGAAGAGACCCCGTTCTGCTCTAGCTCCTTGTGCTGGCCAAAATGCAAGAACTGGTTCTGCCTAGCTGAATGGAGGCAACATTTAAGAACCCGCGCAAGGAGCACGCACGGATCGGGTCTGCTAAGGACCTATACCAGCTCTGACCTTAACATCTCACACATTCCCTAGGAGATGGTGCAAGTGTGCCAAGTGCTTCTGCCAAGCTGGCCCTGCATGCAGAGTCTAAACCTGCTTTTCTCTCATTCCAGCTCTTCTCAGAATCAGGTTTCCTATTTTTCAGTCAAAACTGGAGAGGGGAAAAGAGAGTCAGACTATTTACCATGTTCATGGGAGTTTTGGAGCAGCCAAAGAAAACTGAGTCACTCTGGAAGGGTTCTCTGCAGTCAAGTGTTTTACCTTTTTTTTTTTCCCTACTCTTTCCCTGAAATAGAAGGAACACCTTTGCCCAGCCAGCAACTCAAAAATAAGCCAGCAAAGGAGTTATTTCTTCCAGTCAAGCCTGGTTAGTAGCATGGTCTAGATAGATCGCATTACAAGGTTTCCATCCCACAGCTATGAGAACCTCTGGGGCCTTTGGTGACTCAGTCCCAGCGAGCCAAGGGACTCCAGCTCCTGTCCCATTTTGTGTTCATGGGTTACTGCAGGAGATCTGTAAATGGTTTCTCAAGAGAAGAGTGTCAGCTGAGGACGGTCCCCAGCTGGCCAGGAGAGCCACAGCAGGCTGCTCGTTGTAGATGGACGCAGTTCTTTATCCTCCAGCCCTAAGGTCCTCCTGGAGCTGGTGTCCACCAGCTGAGGGTGTGGGCTTCTTGCACTGCTGGGGCTGAAATCAGAGCACTGGTGGGTACCATGAGCAGGTCTTGTGGTTGGCTTTGCATCTGCTGCAGGTGATGGAAATCCCAAAGATTATTAGGGCTTGGCTTGAGTGACTGGTGAGGGGGGTAAATGGCACATGCTCAGCTGGCTTCAAGGTGGTCCAGCTCAGCCCTTCAGAGGAGGGGTTCAAAGCTGGTGGAGAGCACTGGTGTCCTCCAAAGGGCTGCGTGGGACAGGGAGCCTGCCCTTGGCTGCAGGTTGCTTCATGGTAAGATCAGTGCCTCTGGCGTGGGCTCCCGAGGCTGTGCTGGCCGGGTCAGGGTCCATCCCTGCAGACGTGGCGGGTGGTTGGGCTCCAGCGGGAAGTGCGTGCTCTGCTCCAGAGGCGATGCCCAGGCGCTCTGTAAACACCCGGCGATAGCTGCGTTTGACATGTCCCAGCTTTTGCAGGAAGAGGCCAGGGATAAGGATTAAGTCCTGGCTTCAGGAAAGCCTCTAGGCATATGTCAGGCTTTAGGAGGGTGCACGCCCCATGCCAGAAGTGGAAACTAAGTCATGAGGAAGTTGGAGTCTTTCAAAAGTACTCAAATCTGGATGCTTGCCTCCTCTATCAGTGGAGGAGCTTGTTTAAGTTAGCAGTGCTGAACATCTGCATCTATAGATGTCACACTTAAAAACACACATGCTTAGATACACAGCATGGATGTGCAAAACATGTATGCAAGCCCTGCGGCTGCAAAGTGGAGCTTAGAGAAGCATGCAAAGGGCTGCAGAGGAAAGCGTCCTTGTCACTCATGCACCATGTGAGGTGGAAGTACTCTGGAAAAGTATTGTATTCCTGGGTAATAATTAAAGACTATGTGCTAATATGTCTGTACAGAGTGATAGATTTAGGGTATGCAACCTTAAATCTATATTTCTGAAATTTTGGAACCCTTGCAGCATTATTTTTTTAAAAATTGTGTTTGTGTGTGCACAGGCAGGTTGTTTTTAAAAGAAAAATTGCAAAATCACCTTCAGGCATGTGGTCTCACATTGACATCTATAAAGTTTATCAGCAAGCATGGGACGTGCATGTGTGGGCACCTGCATGCATGTATGCATATGTGTACGTATATGAAACATCTATTATGGGTAACCTAACATGCATCTGCTACTTTAGAGAGAAAATATTTACTTCAATGTGATGAAATTTGAACTAGAAGTCATGCAGCTCAATAAAAACCTGTGGTTTAGATTCCTTGTTCTTCACATATGTTTCTAATCTGCTGGGGGGGGTCAGACCATCTGCCCAGAACACACAATTTAAAAAAAAAAAAAAAAAAAAGTTTAAAAATGCTCATTTTGCAAATATAAAGACTGACTTTACAATAGGAAAATGAAATTTGAGAGTAATATCCTCTCTTTATTGGGGTGGAGAGAGGCGGGACTGTCAGGGGTTTCTTCTTTTCTTTCTTTTTTTTTCCTTTAAAAACCTGAACTGTGCGCTATTATTTTCCTCTCCTTGCGAAATAGCTGCAGGAACCTCTCATATTATTTTTGCCTACATTACCACAGTGCTTGGCCAGGCTGTAGAGAAGGAGTGAATATAAAGCAGCCTTTTGTCACACGAGTCTACGCAGCCCCTCTCCCTGTCCATCCGTCCTTCCAGGCTGGGGCTGCAGAGTAGGGGAAGCCGTTCAGTCGCATCCCACTTTCTGTGTCTATAACATTGTTTCACACCCAAAAGTCCTAGCAGATAGATTGTGGTTTAACAGACATAAATATATAAAAATATCCAGCGGAGCTGAGCGTCTGAGCGTGACAGTTGTTGATTTAAGGATATCTGTCTCTTTGGGTGTTTTTAGCAGGTCTTTGTATTTGCTTTATTTTTTAAGGCATCTTGGCTGCCTTTTCCTTTCCTGCAGTCCCTACTGCTTGGCTGCCGCTTTGCCCTGGGCATACCTTCCCGTCCCATCAAAAGAGTTTCGATGTTTGTGCTTGCTCAAAAGAGGAGGAATGCAGACAAAGCAACAGCGGAGCGCTGGCCCTGTGGAGGGCAGCAGTTTTAAGAGGGACTTGGGTTAGGAAGGGAGCAGGGATCTTGAAGTGGAAGGGAAAATCAAAGCTTGCAAATATTCTGTTCCAAAGGACTGCAGTGTGTGATGGTGATGCCACCACGTTTGCAGTGGCTGATGTAAGACCGCCTGCACAGAGCTGTAAGGCGTGAGGATAAACAGAAGCCAAGGAGTCATTTCTCCTCTGGGTGGGTCCTGCTCCCGTGTGCAATTAGCTGCAACAGTTATTAAAAGTACTTGTCTGCTTTTCAGTGCAGTCTGTGGAGCACGCAGCCGATGTCTGGTGGTTTGCAGCACCAGACATGAGTCAAGGGAAAGCTGGACGCGTCCCCCGGTATGTGCGTGGGACGGACGCTGCCTCCTGCTCTGCACTGCCTGACCTGGGATGCTCCTGCGGGAGCCTCTCGGCTGGTGTTGTAAGAGCAAGAGACTTAAAGTACAGTCCAGTGTCTGCTGTCTTGGCCACGTCTACCTGCAGATTTTTTTTTTTTCCCTGTTTTATTTCTAGCTTAAATTTTCCTGTTTGCTGGAGAAAATCCTCCTAGCTACCAGCAGCTGTTCCTCTCATGCAGCCTGGCTCCGCAGGTCCTGCCCCATCAATGCCATGGCTGGAGGAGGGATGCTGCGCTGTGTCCGCGGTGGCTTTTCCAGCTCTGATACAAAAACCTTGGAGAAACGCATTGCTATGATAGCCTTGCAGTAAATACTTTGTAGATTTGATGCTTTCTGTGCTTCTGCCAACGCCACCTGTTTTCCAAGCTGCCTCTTTCTTAAGGATTGTTTTTCTCTCTACCCTGTGTCCCCTAAGTTCTTGGATCTTAATTAAATGACAGGTTGCTAATTTGCCTTATCTGGTTTTTTTCATCCATTTGGTAAATTTTCGAACAAAAACTGTTCTCCAAGGTCTAGGCATCGGCTTTTAGCTAGGAAAGACACGTCGCCCACTGGAAGCAATGCTCATTTATGGCTTACGGTGGGAGCCACAGGGTAACAAACTGTGCGATGCGCACGTAATGGTTCAGCTGAGCACTGCGGCCCCTTGAGTGAGTCAGGGTCAAGGTTGAATAAGGTAAAGTACAATTGCCTCAAAGCATAAAGCAGCCCCAGAGCTTTTTGGGATCTTTAAACTGGTGATTAGATGTCTCTTCTGAAAGGACGGAGGTTTCAATTAGGCGAAGTGCCTGGGGATGAATCAGTGTTGGCAGTGAAGGGATGGGGAGCTGGTGCACGGAGGATGGGGCTGTGTGGTCCGGGTGGTGAGTCTGGAGCTCGGCTTGGGCTCTTGCCCCATCATTAAACATCCATTTGAGCTTGGTCAGGTTTTTTCATCTTGTCCCTTTTCCGTTCTCTTCAGGGCATTGCCAGTCCCTACATGAGAAGCTGTCGCGGCAGGACGTGGTGGTTAAGTGGACCGGGGTAGCAGAGGGCTGAGGAAAGGGCGACCGTAGAGATGTTACACGGGACTGGAGAGAGCTCTGGGGTGTCAGGATTTGGTGAGGATTCCAGGAGAAGCAGCAGAAAAGTTAACAATGATTAATGGGTTTGACAAACTCCGTCATTTGGAAAGGCAAAAAAAATCTTTCACCCACTTTGAATAGGAAACTGGAATGGTGGATGGGTCCGGCCGTTGCCTGTAAAGCGCTGTCGTGTAAATAATCCATACTGCTGCTGAATACTGTGTGTATTGTCTTTGGGAATTAGCTCTGCGTTGTCACTAAACAAAAAAGGACTTTGGCATAAGCTCTGGCTTTGCATTTGCTTCGGCGTTGCGCAGAGGGCGCTCGGCACTGTGCCGGCGGCTGCAGCCACTGCCGGGGGAGTGATTACATTAGGGTAGGGCCTTATTTACATTGCGTGGTTATCGGGGCTGGGGCAGGGGGAAGTAGCCGCCTGGAAATGAACCTCGTATTAGTGTCTCCTGCTCTGCTAATGACTTGAGTCCTTGACTGGTATTTGGGTATTGGCAGAGCGACAGCTTCTTCAGGAAAGCTTTCCAGAATTAGCAAAGCCATCTGGCTTTTGTTCTCCTCTTAGAGAATCGCTTGTCCTTCCCTTCCAGTAAGGAGTCCTTGCTAAACTGCTCATAATTTGTGTTGTGATATCACGCCAACAGACCTACAGCGTGCTGTGGTCTCTGCAAGCACATATGAAATACAGCCCCTTGTTCTGAAAAGCCTCTTTTCTAAGAAACAGCCATGGAGCGGCTGACCCGAAGATCCAGCAGTTACGGATGGAGGAAGCACAACGTGGCATCGCCCGACCGTGTTTCCATCCATCGGAGCAGGGCTGGGTGTTGAGACAGCTCGGAGCGGAGGGCAGCAGGGTTCGGGGAGGGGACCGCGCTTCCCTGCCCCGCTCCTTCAAAGCCAGCGGCCAGGGCTAACAGCGAGGTAACGGATCCTCGCGTGATAGGAAATCAGGTTCCTCCCTGGGATTATAAAATATAAAGGTTGAAAATTACTGAGGAGGTTAATTACCTTTGAGCCAAAGGGCTTATTTTCTTCTTGTTGCTGTGGTCAGGGAAGGAGGCATGTGGGTTGTCCAAATAATTACTGTAGTTTTGTGTTCCGTAAGTTTAATATCAGAAATGCTAACGGCTTAGCTTTGGGGTGGGGATGCAGGACTAGGCTGACGTGTCGTGACAGCAGGGTTTCTTAGGGTACCTCCTCTCCCAGACAGAGATGCTGTGAGAAAGAGAAACTATTATCAGCCCTTAAAAGATGTTTTTCCTTGAAGCCGTATTGGTTCTAGTGAAACTTCTATCCCTTTTCTGCTTAATTAAACCTGTTTCTTCTCAGGAAGGATCAGAACAGGCTCCTATCTGAGTGCCAAAAGCCAGAGGGAGCCATTCTTGTGGGAACTGGAGCCCAAGAGGGGAAATAGCAGAGGTGTCACAGCAAAGCTGCCCCGTCCGTTCCTGCAGCCCCTCTGCGCGGGATGGGGAAGCAAACATCCGGGTTGGATTTATCCAAACCACCAAATATTTGTAGCTGACTCATGACTGCATGTGAGTCAAGCTTTTTTTTTTTTTTTTTTTTTGCCAGACCTTCAACTATTGCCTTCCCATTTTGTAGTGCAAAATTTTGGAAGCCCAAAGCATGCCTTTTAGGTACCAGTTGCTCCGTCTGGTGAGCTCGCTCCTGTCCGTGGCTGGCCAGTGAGAGGGGTTCAGGACACAGGCACAGGGGCCGGTGGGGGTGACGAGGCTTCATCTGACCCCATTGCTGCAGTTTGGCTTCTTTTCTGGAGCAGCCGTGTTTAAACGAGGCACTCTGGGATGATGCCAGTACAGCAAAGGATGCACCAATGCTCTGAGCACTTATCGTACCTCTGACTTGGGGTCTCACTACACTGGCAGAGCCGGGGGCACGGTGAGCTCTGGGTCACCCCTTGCTTCCCTTCTTCACTGACTTCTCCGGTACCAGTCTTACTCCAACCTGTGCAGACAAGGAGCTCTCGGAGCCCTGGAGCAGGGCAGCTGCTGTGTCCTTAGCAGAGAGCTTCCGTCGATGGGCAAGTGCTGATGACAGCTTTTATCAAGTGGAACATCTGAGGGCTGGCAGGCTGTCTTTGAGACAGGGATTAGGTTTTTTGGAAGCTTGCTGGTGGCTGGGATCTCTAAGCTTTCACTTCGTAGAGCTGCATTGAACCTCTGCCACTGTTAAGCCACCCGACTGGGTTTGCATTTATGGAACTAGTGAGTTTGTCATAATAAAACTCAGCAACATCCCGATTGCTTCCAATAATTTTTCAGATTTTTTCGTGTGTGTGTTACAATTGCACATCCTGGGCCTGTGGTTATCCAGTTTAAATGTAGGAGTTTAAAAAAGCACATCAAGCAATATTTATTCTTATGGATGTTAAGAGTCTCTAAGACTTCTGGGGTAACGCACTAAAACAAACAGTCCAGTTAATTATCGGTGCGTTGCAGTGAGAGCCCCGAAGAATCCCAGTACTTATGGAGCTGCTGCCAATGCCAGATGAAGTCACTCGGATTATCCTCGCCAGCTGTTTGTTTTGTTGAACCACAGCGATTTCTCCAAGTTACTGAAGTTGATGCCATTGGAAGTGATGTGACATTTTTGCACACATATAGAATAAGTGTTAAAAAATTGTCCAGAAGAGCTTTTCCAGTCTTGTCTGGGAGCTGTCTGGGGAGTTGAATTAAACTGGCTTGATGGAACTTAATCCATAAAGCAAATGAGTCATCAGGCATAAATGGCTTTACCATAAATGTCAGGCAGATTCTTACTGGTCCTGACAGTTAGCACTTACATCTGTTTGGTGGAGCAAATAAAAGCCTCGCAATTCACAATCATTTTCATAAATGTGCTGTCCTGCTTCTTCCTCTTCAGGAAGCTCTAGGAATAAAGGTCAAAATGTGATTTATTCCTCTTTTTAAAAACTAGCTCTACTGGTAGATGAAATATTGATTATTTTCAGGTAAAAATTAACCTTTTTTTTTTTCCCTCCACTTCAAACTTTTTGTCAAACCAGGAAAGCGCAACTGTGCCTTGCCTCTGCATGCGAAGAAGTACCCCAGTTACTGGAGCGCTTTCTTGAGCCCTGTGTGCCCAGTCGTGCCCAACTTGTTCACGTGCCAAAAGAGGACTTTACGCACCGTCTGCATAGATGGCTGGGGCTGGAGGACACCATGCTGGTGACCTTTCCTTCGAAGCAATACCAGCGCGTTACTGACTTGCTCCCTGACTTAGATACCTCTTTACTTGAAAATAAGTCTTAAAAACCCAAGTGACTTGGCTGGTAAAGTCTTTAAACCACTCTCTCAGTGTAGTTGTAAGTTCTCTGTCTTACAAAGGCTTCATGGAAAATCCGTAGCTGTTGCATGTGTGTGTGTGAGGGGGAAATTAATGGTATGTTCGTTATCGCTGCTCTTGCTGAAAAAAGCAGATGCTGACATAGGAAGGAGAGCGGCTTGGGTGTTTTGTGTAACCATAACAGTGAAACAAGTAGAACTTGAGTGAGGAAAGGGAGCGGAGCTGGCTGCCGCCTTTGTCAGCCTGCGCCGGGGCTGGGGGCAGCTATCTCTTGGTGAAATTTATTAGCGGCAACACACTTGAGAGGACACAAAAGGCTTGCAAACCTCCCAGCACGGCTTGCTCTATTTAAAGTCGGCTTTTTAAATCAAAGAAATGGGGCTCTTGACAGCAGAGCTTTGTGCATCTTTTGTGAAGTTCAGATAGTGGGGCTTTTTATTATGGCCTAAATTAGCCCATTTTATTGTTTTGCACTGAGGGATGAGGTCAGTTGACTGGGAATCTTGCTAACAAGGTTTTACTCCTGTCTGCTTTTTACAAGTGTTAACACGGGGTATCCACCAGTGCCGTGCACTTGCTGTTAATGAAACAAAGATGAATGGTCTAGCAACCCCATGAGCTCTCCTCCTTCCCCCACCACTGAGCTGCTCAGCCCATGTCAGTGTGCTTGAGCTCAGATGCTCCCTGGGGCTCTTATTCCTCCAAAATTGGGTGCGTTGGTTTTCCTTCTGATTTTTGCATGCTTGCAACGCTGCTGCTGGAACAACAAGAAAAGGATGAACTCTGCTGGACAGGGTGATTGATTGGGTTTGAAAAGGAAATGGGAAAATAGTAGGCATGTTGAATGATGCTCATGAAGCGTGGTGAGCTCTGAAGGAGCTGTCTGATGCGGCTCACGCTTTTTCCTGGCACCCTTCACATACCAAACTTGTTCATTTACGCACTGATTTTCTCAGGTTCTCGACCCAGAACTAGCAGGAAGCTTCCCTTGTTCATCCTCCCCCACTCACTGAGCAGCAACCGTCAGGAGAACGCTGTACTTTGGTGTGTTGAGTGAGGTTGGGGTTTCTGCTGTGGCTGCAAGACTTGAGCCTGTGGCTCCTGGGACTTGCAGGTGATGTCTTTCCATGTACTCAAAGGCGCTGCTAATGCCTGAGCCATCAGACCCAGAGGATGCTCAGCTCCTGTTGTGCTGCAGGGAAGCAGGGTGGGATTGAGCCAGGGTTTCTCGCCATGTGTAGCTCAGGAGCTGCCATCAGCTGAGACTAAAAGGAAACTCAGCTTCAGCAGATTCTCTTCTGCTTAACCTTTTGCACTGTGTTTAGCCAACGTGCCTTGCTTTGCTTTATCTATTCCTCGAGGAAACACAGTTCTAGTCCTGGTCACTTATAGGATGTAGACTATCAGCTCTCCTTGAGGTGTAAATCCAACCTTATCAGGAAGAAAAAGCTTTCAGCCTTCCTTGCCTCTCGGAGACAAGTACCAAGTCTGCTTCTGTGGCTGTTTTATTTCAGCTTACCCCAACAGTGCCAGACACTCCCCATGACCCTGTGGAAACTGGGGAGCTTTACTCACCTATGTGAGAGAAGGGCATAAATGGCTTAACTCAGGTGTCAATGAGTGGCAGGGGTGGTTGAGGTCCTGTGTGCAGAAATAGCAGCTGGAAGGATCTTCGTGTCACCAACTTCAGGCAATTTGTCTTAGCCAGGTTGGGCATCCTCCACTGGAGGGATTTTCCAAATCTGGAAAATCTGGAGGGTTCCCCAAAGGGGCACCCTGTTTTGTTGCTCTGAACTGCCTTTGAAGACAGGGATGATAATGTATGGTGTGAGTAACCCCGTAACACCCCCCAGCTCCTTCAAGTCTCTGCTTAGGGCTGGGCAATGTCCTCTAGGTCACACCACGGCCGAGTTCCCCATGCAGGTCACATGGTCGGGTGGTGGCCAGAGCTGGCTGGAAATGGGAAATGTTCTATGAGACAAAAACTTGGCATTTTCTGTTTTCCTGATACTGCATCCCCATTTTTGGTGGTCACACTGAAAAAGAAAAAGCCAGAACAGTAATGACAGAACTGCTCTATGGATTCATTAAAAAAAAAAAAGGGAAACGGAAGGAAAGACTATTTCTCTTTCTTAAAATAGAAAACCACTTTGCAGACATTTCTGTTAATTTTGTAAAGGTTATTCACAGGAAACAACTACTAATGAGCTTAAACCAATGCCCAATTTTAGGGTCACTTGCATAGCATCTGGGAGGTGCCCAGACGTTACGGTGAGCTGCTCTAGAGATGGATGCGATAACCTGGACATTGAGGAGGGAAACCCCAGGCAGCTGTAAGCTGCCCCTGCCCCTCAGAGCTGGGCAGGATGCGGCCAGGTCCGCATGGTCCTTGCAACCTTCTTTCCCGGTGGATCTGTGCCAAAAATGTAAACAGCATATTTTTTTTTTTTTTGGTGAAGTTGATGGTATGTGCTCATAGGAGGCTGAGCTCCCCACGGACCCAGCAGCACCCGCGGCTGGACTGTGCGCAGCTTGCATGCAGGAAGGCAGATTTGGTCCATAATTTCAAAAATATCCTTTGGTTTTCCATGGAGCTGTTTGCTGGTCTGGCCAGGCTCCGTTTGGAGCTTCTGGTTCCTATTACGTGCCCAAGTCATCCTCCCAGTTTTGCTGTAATCCTTCTTCTTTTTCCCCTGATGCCTTAGCCTGTGTTTTTCTATTATTAAAAAAGATTTTTTCCCCCCTAATTAAAGTGTCAGCTCTAATAATCCAAGTAGTAAAGTCTTGTCTTATGTAACTGTCTACTGAATAAACTGGGTTTTGGCATTATGGTTAAGCAGTGTGGTGGTTCTTTAGGAAACGAAAGAGTGATTTCTGCTCTGACCTTTGGGCTGTGGCTGCGTCGTGCTTCGTTCGCTATATAACAAGTGGGCTGTTAAGCAGCCTCAGTGCCTAATGAGCTTGCTCTGCACCTGGTTTTCAATAAGCCACTGCAAACCCCCTCCGTCTTTTCTCTTTTTCTGATTATCAGATGCATTTCTAGTCTCTTTCTATGTCTGCTGCACTGTTGTGCATGGAAAATCAAGGTGATGCAAGATGTAGAAAGGGGGAGTGATGTCTTTTATAAGACCAACTGATGGGGTGGGAGAAGCAGAGAAGTTTTGAGGCCAATAAGCAGCTTTTTGGACTGGGCAGGGCAACTCCGGAGCCCTGCAGAGCTGCACAGGACCAGACAGGAAAGGAGGTTTTATGCTCCACAGGACGCTGCTGATTTGGGGTGCATAGAGCCCTTTTGTCTTATTTTTACTGCACCTGCCTTGCCCGGGGTTGTCAGTGCTGTTGTATTGTAGGTATGGGGGTGACCTCTCTGCAGATGCGGTTATCTTTTGGGAAGGTGCATTTGGGACCGGTCGTGAAGCACAGTGGCTTCACACCTCACGGAGCAGCCCAGGATAAGCATCTGCTTGCCTGGGCCCTGGACACGGAGGGTTTTCACCCGGCTCATCTCAGGAGACATGCCCGTGTCAGGGAGGTGGCCCGGCCAAGTGTTTTGCTTTTCATTTCTTGGTGGTGTTTATTCCCTTGACTGCAATCTTGGGCTGGTGGCTCTACGTGCACCATCCATCCCCCTGACGCTCTGTCTTTCGTTCCCCACAGGGCGACATCCAGCAGCTCCTGATCGTGGCGGATCCCCGAGCAGCCCACGATTATTGCGAACACTACAGCCCCGACTGCGACACTGCCATCCCTGACTCCCCCCAGTCCCAGGACCCCAACCAGGATGAATATGTAAGTCTCTTGCAGGGTTTGGGGATGCTTTGGGGGCAGCAGCATCCAGCTGCACGTTGCAGTTGCAAATTCACTCAGCTCCTTCCTCCTATTCAGCTTCCCTGCGACTCATCTGTAAGGGCTGAGACAGAGCTTGTTTTTAGGATTTGCAGGTTTTGGTCTTGGCTCTTGCCCTCGGGAGTTTCCCTTCCTTTCTGCGCTCCTCCCATTTCCAGAGGCTGAAATGAATATTTGCTTGGAGCTCAAAAACTTGCAGGAGAGACAACCTGAGCCGAGTGTGACATACTGACCTTCCCTGGCAGGTCAAATCCTGTCCAAAACAGGCACCTGTTTCTAAATTTCAAATTTTACTGTTGAACTTGTAAAAAGATTAAGCAGTTCTTTTTCAGTATTCTTTGAAACAACAGGTGTGAAAGGAGGGGGAAACACTTTTGCCCATGTATTTGATATTTGAATTTCATTTTGGCAGAAATGCTCCCAGCTCATCTGTATAAGCTGCTGTGCTCAGGGTTTTTTTCTATAAAAGAGTTAGCCTGAGACCTTTTCTTTAAAAAAAGAAAAGAAAGAAAAATAGACTGATACAGGATAACTTTTTATTCCTGCTGCTCAATTAGAAATGTCTGGGTGTGGCTGATTTCCAGAAGAGCATCATCTGAATTTTACACATTTTTAAGAGGTCTCAGGCTCAGCTCGTTTAGTGTCTGGCATCCTCAGCCGCTTCTCAGCATCTTGGCTACTCTCTTGGTCTGATTTGCCTGTCCGTGCCAGTCTTGCTTTCAGCTGGTCTCGGATCTGTGGGCTCCTGCCGAATCCCCACAAAGCTGTAATGCTGTCAGCCCGCTCCAGCTTAGCTTTAGGATTGAATTAAAAACCTGAGCCTAGCAGGGCTCTGGGAGCAGAGCGATGCTCACAGGTGAGGCACGGCCACCCAGCCCTGGGGAAGTGCTGTAATGGCTCCGCCAGCACTTCTGGAGAAACAATAAATAAGTAAAATAAAATAGACTTTGGTATGGTCAAAATATGTGGTAGTAGGCAAATAAAACTCTTCTTTTGGAGCCAACAGTTCAACAAGGGCTGGCTTGTCTTAGGGCTGTGTTGCTCCATGTAAGAATAACTCTTCCACGTGCTGGCGTCTGCTGCCAGTGAGAGCGACGGACTGGTGAAGAAATTTGCCGTGGCCGGCTGTAACCAAATGTTTTGTTTGTATTGCATTTTGAAGAATGACTGACGCCTTGTGGAAAACGCTGAAAATATCTTGTTTTCAAAGCCCTTCTGCCTGCGGGCCATGGGTGGGTGGGAAGTCACACGGGTGCTCTTGATGCGGTCAGATGAGTGCAAACAGCATCCCCGCTTCTCAGAGTGGCTGTGTGATTCAAGTGTTTTCTTCCCCTCTCTGTCAGATGTGTGACCTGGGGGGTCTCAACAATCTGAGGTTAAAAAAAAAAAAAAAAAAAAAATTTTTTTTTTTTTTTTTTTTTTTTGGGGGGGGAGNNNNTTTCTTCTTTTTTTATTGTGTTATCGTGGGTGACTGAATTGCTGCAGGGTAGGTCCATCCTCTCTGATAAGGGAGAACGTGCTACAGGACCGGGAGATGATTGGGAACCTCCTCAAATCACAGCCGTTGCAAGAGCAGCCCAAACAAGAGGAAGGGAAAGATTTCACTGCATGGACCTGTATCACGGCATGGCCCCGTTGACAGGAAATAATGTCTGAAAGAGCTGGCAGGAACGTGCTTGGGTGCTGCCGGCTTATTTTCTGCTTCTCATCTTCTCTTTGCAGTACACCGATGGGGAGGGAGAAGGTGACACCTACTACTATGAGTACCCCTACTATGAAGATGTTGATGAAGCTGTAAAGCCAGAAGCACCCACCACCAAACCTGGCACTCCCGAAGTGGCTGCTGGAGAGACACCTGAAACCAAGCAGGTACCAACGCGGGGTCCTGGCAAAGATGCGTTTGATAAACGGCACCTTTATAGAAGGGGAGGTGGAAGACGGTAGAGAATTTTCTTTTTGTTTCTCTGATTCTGGCATTTTATTTCTGCAATAGGACTATCCTGCCCCCACGCCATCACCTGATGGAGGGGACCCCGGCAAGCAGACGAAAGGGGATGCTGTGGTGGATGACCCCCTCGTGGATGAGTACAACTATGAAACCATTAACGAAGAGTACTTCACGCCTCTCCCCTATGAAGATGTCAACTACAACGAAGAAGTAGACCCCCAGGGCGGACTCACTGAAAACGCCGTGGAAGCTGAGCTCCCCACGAGTACCGTCATCACCTACAATGAGACCGATGTAATTTTAACGAATGTTTTTGCCTTCCACTTTGTGTCTTATTAATGCTGGTATTTCATAGCCCTGAGAGCAAAGGAGATGTGATCATCCATATGGTAAATCTGTAAGTGGTTTGGGCAGCTGTTGGAAGAGGAAGTTTCTTGTAAAATATTTTCACTCCAGATATTTTGGGGTGTGGAACACAGATATTTAGAATTTGGTTAAGGATTATTCCCCTGGAAAAATCTGTTCATATTGACATCTGCATTTCCCTGTGCAAAGTGCTTGTGTGACAAAAAGAAAAATGAGGGTTGGTGTTAAAATCTAAGTAAAAGCATTTGATTTCAAAGCGATGAATATAAATCCTTAAAACGTTGATTTGATGGAGAACATCAATGTTTTTCATTTTGTCATTCCCACTGAAGAGCATCTTTACATTTTTAGGATTGTAATTTAAAAAAAAAAAAAAAAAAACAAAAAAAAAAAAAAAAAAAAAAAAACAAAAACAAAACAAAAAAAAACCAAAAAAAACCACCCCCAAAAAAACCCCACAAACCCAAAAACATTTCAACACTGGGACAAACCCTTGATTTCAAACTACTGCATTCACCCAGAGAGAGCCCCTCCATTTTGTGCACAGATCTGCTCAAAGATGAGATCAGTCCAGATCCCACAGCTGACATTTCTGTTGGAGCAATTACATTTTTAGTTAACCATACTTTAATATGCTTCAACTGAAGTATGTTGCACTTGAAACTCTTCTATCCTTAAGATGCCCAGTTCTTGCCTTTTATATTGGTGCTCAAATAGATGAGTGTTGGTCTCATCCTTAGATGAGACTGAGATAAACTGTCGTGCAGCTGAGTGCTGTACAGCTCACTATGGAAGGAAATAACTATGCTAGACGAGGCAAATTCTTTATTATCCAGGAGCATCAGCAAGAGGAGTCAATAGGGGGGTAACGTTTCCTGGGAGGAAGGATGGGACTTGGCAGAGTTTTGTGGTTCCTCCTCAGAGAAGAATTACTTAGTTATGGGACTTCCTGGGCTTTCTGGAAGGCACTGGAGGGTGGCAAAAGAGACAGCAAAAGCTGGCCAGCGTATTTGGAGTTGGACCTTGGAAGCTTGAATGAAAAGGTGTCGGGGAAAGTGTCCAAGCAAAGAGCTGAGCAGCTGGAGCGAGGCAGGAGGGGAGCCAGCCGCCCCCAGGGCTGGTGGCATGGCGAGGATCGAGTCCAGCCAACTGGGGATAAAAAGCGTGGTGGAGGAGGAGGAGGTTGAGCAGCCCAAAGTGATACACAGAGAGAAACGGAAAAGGCTCCAGCGTATCAAGGCAGTGAGTGCCGACCTGAGGGAACTCACGGATGGGAAACTTTTCTGTTTCCTGACAAAGAGCCAGAAATCTTTGGCCGAGCTTGAACTTTCTAAAAGAGAGGAATTAAAGATTGGATAGAGTGACCTTAAAAAAAATTGGAAGAGGAAGCAAGAGGCTCAAGGATGAGGAAAAGGAAATGGAAGAGAAGGAAAGTTCAGGCAGGGAAACACACGGCAAAGCTTTCCTATGTGAAAGCTCAGCCTGCTCTCAGCAGAGCATCTCGTGGGGAGAGCGAGCAAACTGTCCACCTCCGGCAGCTCCAAAAGAGACAGCGTTGAGATGGGGAGGGCTGTGGGGCTGCTCCTGGGGTGGGAGGTTGCTCCACTGAATCTTTTAGCTGATGAGCAGAGAAAAGGACACAACTTGCCTGGCTGAAGGAGATTCCCGTGCATTGAGGCGAAGGCTAATGCAGTGTGACATAGGGAAGACTCCCAAAAAGTGTCAGCCTGAGGGACAAATACCCAGGACGATATGGATTTCAGGTTTACACCTTGGAGTGGGAGTTAAGGGCCCTGCCTGCAGCCATGAACTCCTGGGGAAACTGAATCCTTTAATCCAGCAGCAGACCAAGCTGCTTTATGAGCAATATGGAAGTGAGGATCAGGAGCTCGTGTGTGTAATTGCCTGCCTAATGCCTGTTATTAGAAACAAGGTTTCAGTGGGAAATAGACTGCTAAAGTGGTTGCAGAAGTTTATTTGCTCTTAAAACAAAAAAATTTAAAAATCTCATTAGTTTTTTGGCTAATTTAGGAAAAAAAAAATTAGTGCTCATGGTCACGAGTAAGTGTGGTGTAATTTCAAGTAGTCCCAGGTTTCTGCCAGCAGCCGGAGCCCTGGTGCTGTTGCACAGGGATGCGAGCATGCAATGGGGGAGAGGTGGGCTGGGAGACCGGGCGTCCCCCAAGCTGCCGGTGGTGCCAGCCCTGGCACTGCTCGCTGTAGGTCGTGGGATCAAACAGGATAATGTTGGTCTGGTGCAGAATGGTAATTTTTAGCATCCCTTCACAGACCTGTTGCAAGAGCGAGAGGTGTCTGTCACTGTTGAAGTTCACCTGTCTCTCTTTTGGGAAGACTCTAATTCCTACAACGGGAATTAAAAGGGGATTTAGTTTTGCACAAGTGAAACTCTGCGGAGCCTCTGTGAGAGGTTTTGGAGGCAGGCGTAGTCACTGAACTCTCCTGGGCTTGGGTTTCATTATGGCTAATAACTCCGTGATAAATGCCAGTGAAGCATTTCCGAGATTTAGTCGGCAGCAATACTCCTGCGAACAAGAGGAGCTGGGGACAGATATATTTTGTTCATTGCCTGCTATTCATCAGGCAGTTTGCTTTACTTGTCCAGATGCATATACCAGGGCTTCATATCTGCATTGCCTCTCAAAAGGGAAGACTAAAAAGTGATTTAAATGAAGCAGTTATCAGCAAAGGAGAGTCACAGTGTTTTGCACCCTGATTTTTGGACCTCCTCTTTTCTTTGTGGACTGTTTTCTGATTCAGGTTGTCTGACAGCTTTGTTAAGGAGATTATTTTTAGGCTTTTGTTTCAGTTTTTCTCCAAAGCACCTGCAAATCTCAGCATGGAGAACTTTCCTCCTTCTCTGCCCAGTTATTCAAAATATCTTATCTTTCCATGCAAATTGACTTGGGGACCTTAATCAAAATATCGAACCAGACATTTTTGACGTTCATTTCAAGAAATGCAATTTGGAAAAAAGCTTGCTACCTTATCCCGAAAAGCTTTATAGCAAGGTAAACAGGTTTTAAGGTTTCAAAGTGCAAACGTAGATAAAAGATTTTGAACGGGATGAAAGATGTGTGATAGCACTAGATCCATTTGAACGGTACAAAGGAAAAATAATGCTAACTTTTCCAAGTTTTCTAATTGAGTAGTTGCCAAACTGTAATTTCTGCAAAGACCAGTTGGTATTTGCAGAGGTAAAAGAAGGTGGGGTGGCAGAGCGATGATTGCCTTAGAACTAGGCTTATTCTTACTTTAAAACCTCTTGAATTTAGATACAGATGCTCATGCTTATGGGTTCTGAGCAGCTTTGGCACAGAAACAAAGTCTGGAATTGGTGGTGGCATTTTAAGTGATTTTGAATTCATGATAGTGAGGAGATAATTTCTCTGGAAAGCACATAATTTAATTTATGGACCATTTTGGTCATTACCTGGATGGGAAACAAACAAACAAACAAAAAAATCAGCAGCACATGTTCTTCTTTATAGTGCTGCTCAGAGTAAAGGATGCCAGGAGACGGTTGCCTGCCAGGCTGCAGAAAGCACGGGGGTATGGAATGAAGCAAGGAAATTCTGAGGCTTTTCTAGATGTCCTTGCTTGTGGTCCATAACATCTGTTGTAAGGATTCAGAAAGGATTCAGGGATTAATGCATCAGATTTGTAAAAATTTCTGCTTCTGCTCTTTGGACAAGCACAATTACAACTTGGATCCCAGACTAAATAAACAGGAGGTTTTTGTAGAAGCGAACTTGGATTTTTCCACATTTCCTCCTGTAATTGCATATCCATAATGACACATAGTGTTTCTGATGTGCTTTTTAAATACGGGACTGGATGTGTGACTTTTTATGCTTAATAATCCAGTGTCTCCATTGTTGAGGCTGTGAGAGGTGAGTAGGGCTTGGAGTCTGAAACTTCCATTCCCTCTTTCTTTAGGCCTTTAGAGTTTGCAGGATCCTCCTGACGTGAGCTGTTGCTTTGTGCTGTGTTTTGTTTTCCTCGCTCAAACTTTCACGCTCTCAGCATTATTTCAGGGATTGACAGAAATCCCAGGGAAAGCTAGGGTGTACGCTTTGACATAAAGAACCTCCCATCCTTCTTCCCTGCCATTGGAGAAGACCCTTGGAGGTCACTGGAGACCTTAAAACTCCAGAATTTAACTTTTCTTCTGCTTTTTATTTGCAACTATTATTATAAAGCATCCTCACTTTGCAAAAACCACAGTCTTCCGCTTGTATTTCCAGTGTGTGCAGCCTAGAGAGATTTGCAACCTGACATGTTGCTGCTCTTTTGCTTCCAGGCTGCTCAAGGAGGAGACGACCTGGATAAAGATTTCACTGAGGAAACAATAAAAGAATATGATGGGAATTATTATGATAACTATTACGACCGAACAGTCTCTCCTGATATTGGCCCCGGCATGCCTGCTAACCAGGACACCATCTATGAAGGGGTAAGAGAGTTAATTTTCCATCGAGGGTAAGCCTAGTTCAAAATGTTTGTCTTCCCGTAATTTATAGTGCAGAGATTAGCAATGCAAAAACCAGTGAGAGCATCTCGCTTGGATTCATCCACCTGCAACGCACGTGCTTTGCACAAGGCGAGGAGGAGGCGCCCCATTTCTTTTCTACACGAACATCAGCAATCCTTTGGTTGCAGAAGTTGTCCCAGGATCTCCGGTTCCTGCTCGGAGTGGTGATGCAGGTGACTCCTCTTTGACTGTCTGGCCTTGTGTTTCCTTTGTGTGCTACAGATCGGTGGCCCGCGGGGTGAGAAAGGACAGAAGGGGGAGCCTGCGATTATTGAGCCGGTAAGGACCATCTGGTTTTTTGGTGGTTTTTTCCCCCTTTTCCCAAGGAAAAAGGTACAAGGGGTATGTTCGGTATGGCTTGGTGCTCTCAGTGGTACAGCTAGGGGGGAAATTTCCCATGGAAGAATTACTTGGTTCATTTAAAAACTTTAAATATAAAATACTGGGGTTTTCTGTTTTTCAACTTCAAGAAGCGACCTAAATTATGAAGGAAGTGCAACATTTCCCATGAAATCTCTCATTTACCAAAATAAAACCTTAAGCCTTTTAGAAATGAAGCATTAGGCAGAGGGCATGTCTCACCTCTCCGGAGGTTTTGAAGAGCCCCCAACTCGGCAGCAAACGCGCTCCCCCGAGTGCCTGCAGCTGGTGGCCAGGTCATATCCTGACCTGAACTTGCAGCTTTGGGCCAGCTTTAATTGTGCAACTAATGGGTTCATCTCTGTGGGAATGAAAAGGGTTCTCCCTGCACACAGCTGCGGGAGAGGAGAGGTTTGCTCCTGCGCCTGCTCCAGGGTCCCACCAGCTTTCCACTTTCAGAGAAACCCTGTGTCGTCCCGGGAGTGGAACCCGCCGCTCTTTTTCTTTATGATTCTGCCCTGGCCTGTTTCTGAGGTGGTTTTTCTTTCTAAACTGCCCTTTGTAGTCTGCAAAAAATGTGGGTGCCCAGCTGAGCACCCCCATAGGTGAGGATGGAGCTGCTCCCCAGCTGCCCTCGCGGTGGGGACGGCTGGTGTTTGCTCAGAGGTGCCTGTTGAGCAGAGCAAGAGGCTGTTGGTTGGCGGCCGTTTGTCTGTCCCTCGTTGCATGTCAGGATGCAGAGGTACCGCCATGCCTGCTCCTCCCCGGGCTGGAAAACGGGGCTTTGGGTCCTTGCGACCGTCTCCCCCGAGTCTCGTCCCCGAGGGGCCGAGCCCACGCTCGCTGCACACCAGCAACTCAATTAACCTAATTTTCCTTGGCAGAGGGCCAGCACGGTGCCCAGTGTCGTGGCAGCCCTTCCCATCACTCAGAGGCCATTATTTTTCTTTTAATTCTTCCTCCCTTTCCTTCTTTGCCTGACACTTTTGCAGATAGCGGTGAGGGGAGGCCAGGGAGAAGCTGGGGTGCAGCAGCGGGGCTTGAAAAGCCTGAATGGGTGCCTTATAAAAGCATTTCCGACCTTTCCTTCCTTCTCTTCCTTTCTGGGTCTTGCTCTCAGCAAACAAAAGGAGGAGCGAGCAATTTGCTTATTGGAGGTGTGGGAAGGGTGGGGGGCAGCCAAACCCCACAAAGACGACAGCAGAAACCCAGCCTGCCCTGTCCAGAACCAATCTGAAATGCTACAAAGCGAACAAAATAGTTAAGTTTAATCATCCAGAAAGAATTTGGCCGCCTTCACTATTTCAAAACACTGGAGCATGTATAGCTTTTGCCAGAAAGTAAACAAGACCAAATGCCGCCTTTTCCCTCTCCGTGCGGTTCCTCTTCAGCAGAGAAATTCAGATTTGCTGCGCTCTTTAGCTCTTTTTTTTTTTTTTTTTTTTGATGGGAGCTGCAGCAGAGGAGGAATAAAAACCAAATGCAGAAGTCAGATTCTGCTGGATTTTCTCTCCTTTTCATTCAAACCGCCTGTCCTTCAATCCTTGCTCTGTGCTGACGCTCGCTGGAGGCAGCGGGGCAGCACAGGCACAGGGCAAGGAGGGATGCAGCCAGGGATGGCTGGGACCCCCCACATCCCAGCTCTGGAGGCACCAGGCTGCCTTCGCCTCCTCAAAGCCCTCTGTCCTTCGTGGGGGACCCTGGTGCTCGCACCTGCCTTCGGGGAGGGTTTGCTCAGCCTTTGCATGGCACCTTTGTGTGTTGCAGCCAGCTTTTAGGCTGTTTCTGTGATACTAACTTCGCTTGTGGGTAGCGCCTGCATGTTGATTGAGTGGAAACAACACCCTGTTTTCCCCTGGGACAGTCCCAAATCCATGGTTTGCTTGCTACCCCCAAGGCGATCGCCGTCGGTGGCATCCCCCCACTGGTCCTGGTCCCAAAACCCTCCCACGTTTCCATCGCTCCTGTTGATGAGCAGTCATATAAACAGTGGAGGTTTCTTGCCGAGAGTCTCCAGATGTCCCTAAAGCTAGAGCTCAACATAAACCAACAGATAAATATGGGAAGATGCCAAGGATGTTTGCATCGCAGATTGGCTGATTAGGCCAGACTCTTCCCCCATGCAGAGGAGCGGCCATGGGAAGCAGAGCCTCAGTGCTGTGCGTGCTCCGACCATAGTAATTCTGGCACCCACCAGCCCAAAAACGTCCTGAGGGACACCTACACGGGCTGTGGCTCTCTGCACCAGCCCAGAGACAATTATTAGTTTATTATTAGTTTTGGAGCCTGACACACCGAAACGTGCCATCGTTGGTCTCAACAGGGATGGACCTTGGGGTGTCCTTACGGTGAAGGGTTTGCTGGGATCTCTGGGGTTTCCTGTGCAATGTCCTCATCGTGTGTCTGAAAAGGTGCCAGTGCTTAGTGGATGTCCTGGGGGACACCTCCTCCATTGGCACAGCTCGCCTCTTCTTGGTAACCTCCCACAGCAAATAGCTCGTACTTAGTGCAGGTTGGAGGAATGTTGTGTAGGGTTCACCGCTAATTCCCACCCAGAAGAGAGCAGTGTCTCCATGGCAGACAGTGAAACTGCTGTCAAAATGGGCACGGGGCGAAGTCCATGACCTAAATTCTTTACTGGTGAAGAACGACTGCACGGGCGCTTCTGTGATGACAGCAGCAGAAAATTTCCCCTCACACATCCAAATGAAACGGAAGCCAGATTTGAAGCGACGCAGTAATGAGCAGTATGGATACTGGGAAAGACAGAAATAGTGCTGGCCATGCATTAGTGGTGCAGAAACACTGCATTCCGCTAATGGAAGCAGGAACGGTTCATGGCAGCATGTTTTACCCTATTTTTTACTCCTCTGGGCTTAGAGACTGTGGCTTTTGGGGCAGGAATGCCTGGATTTTCCTCTAGACATCTCAGAGTTGTTCAGCTCAGCCCTGTCTGCTGTAGTGGCTGCCGTGGGGTCAGCCGAGGCTTTTAGCACTGGAGCCTGCACCCAGGAGACCAGCCAAGGGTGACCCGAGACCAGTCCCTGCACTTGCTTCCTCCGGGCTTCTCCCGTATGAGCCGACTGCTTATCCACAGATTTTTACAGGCTGATTTCATCCAATAGGAGAGGTGTCCCTGTTTGCTACAGGTGAGCTGGCAAGCGCTGGGACTGCTTTGGCTCGACCTGGGTGCTGCTGGGGACACGGTCGCTGGTCCAGAGATAAAAGGGCAGCATTCGCTGTCGGGCTCTTCCCAGCAGATCATCCTGATGCCTTCTGGAAAGCATTTGCCAGGTTTATTGGGAGGTTTCTTTCCTGCCTCTTACATACCCATGAGGGGGAGGAAAAAAAAAAAAAAGCTCAATTCTACTGCGTACATGATAGACCTGATTTAAAGTTATGACAAAATATTTAGATTAAAAGGAATGGAATAACATTATTCTACCATTTTGCCCACACAGTGATTTCCTAGGTACACAGAGTAAATCACAGCATGCAGTCTGCTGGGAAAGTAATTTTAAAAAAACCTTGCAATTTGATTATTAACTTTTTTTTAAGCTGCTTGGGTCTAGAAACAGCTTCTTCCTGAAGAGGAGCTCTTCTCCCGCTCCACCACCATCAAGGCTGGATGTGCCCCAGGGTTTGCCCTTTGCCTGGCCATGAGCTAAGGGAGAAGGGTTGTGGTTAGGAAGGTGACCTTGTGCTGGGGCGAGGGTGGGCTTGAAGGGCTGTTTTGCCGTGCCCTGCATGATTCAAACAGACGGTATTTGGCTTTTCAACGGGCAGTGCCTTTTGTGCCTCTGGCAATGGGGACACAGGAGATGGAGTGGAAACCCTTCAGCTCTGGGATGCCTAGACCTAGCAGCAAGACCTGAAATATTTAAGAATAGATAAAGCATTGGCCTTTCCAGCCCTGTGGTCAAAATGGCTTTGAGGATGTGCCTTGCTAATCCCTTTTTTTCCTTCCTCTTGCTTAGGGTATGCTGGTGGAAGGCCCACCTGGTCCCGAAGGCCCAGCAGTAAGTGGCACTTTGTCTATACCTTGCACCGAAGGATGCGCGCGGCTCCAGGATGTTGGATGCACATGGAGGGCTCAGCACACAGCTGTTCCTGGGATCTATTGCTTCCATATGCCATGCATGTGTACAGAATGCTTCGGGGTTGATCTTTTGGTGCAAAAATAAACAGAAAGCTCTAATTCTTTTCCTGCTCGTTGTACAAATATGTTACAAATAATAACACATTTTCCTTTAGTGGCTTGGGTTTTTTTTCTGTCTTTTCTGTGCTAGGGCCTTCCAGGACCTCCAGGACCAACTGGACCCGTGGGCTTAATGGGTGACCCTGGGGAGAGAGTGAGTACCCATGTTTTTCTCCTCTTTGGCTGAAGCCTTGGGTTGTTTTGTGTGTGCAAAGCGGGACTGTGGTGTATCACTGGAGCCCTAAAATACTGCTTATCCTGTAATAGCAATCTCCTCTAAGTCAGCCCCAAAAGGAGCTTATGGTAGGGTACAGGGCAGACCTTTGCATCCAGGAGCAAAGGGCTGGGGAACAGCCACGCTAGTCAAATGCATTAAGTGGTTTTCTCCAGGTTAAAACCATGAGTAAGGCTGACAAACCCTCTGCTCTCTGCACCCTTTGGCATCTGGCTGCTCGTTCCGATGTGGGAACTGGGTTGTGGCACTGGGAAAACAGGATAAGCAAACGCACAAAATAGCTGTTAGCACAGTAAAATGAAGTTCAACAGCGATTCTGTGTCCTCATTCCAGCTGGTGGTGTGAGTCCTGGTAGAGGGTTTGGTTTTGTTTGGGTCCAGGATGGTCCCAGGGTCATGCCAGCACCTCTGCTGCGGGTCTTTCCTTATGCTCATTTTGTGTCCCAGACTGCTCCGGGTGGGAAGGTGGCTCTTGTGCAGCACCTCGCCTGTTCTGTAGGTGGATTGTTAGTCTGTACCAGCGAGCACTAGAGACTGATTTATGTGCTTTAGCAATGCAGTAACTTAGGTTTTGCGTATTTGGCTTTGATGCTACTTTAAATCAGTTTTGTCCCTAGCAGCCACTGCTTTGTAAACTGCTGCCTGAAGAGGCCTCCAGCTTTGGGGTGTCTCGTTGGAGGCAGCTGCTCCCAAGCACTTTGTCGACGGTGACCTCACATCCCGTAGTTCAGCACCGCACCTTGGTCAGAGTTGCATGTTTACTTACTATTGCTGAGTCCTCACCTGGGATCAGGAATAACCTGTGTTTTGGGAGCTGCTGAACTTGAGCCTCGGGTCAGTAAGTGATGGGCAAGCACCATTTGAGCGGCAATCTGTGTGCTTGGCAATGCTGAAAATTAAAACCCACTCTCCTCGCTCCCTGAGCTGAGTCACTGAAATGATCCTCGTACCAATATGCACCTCATTTGCTTTTGTTCACCCACAGTTCAAGCCTATTCCCCCTCCCTGGCAGAAGCAGCCAGGCAAGCGTGTACCCATGCGCAGCTGCCCGGGCAGATGGGGACCAGGCTGCACCCGCTCCCAGCCCTGCACCCAGCAGGAATTTTGGCCTGACATCTAGCAGAAGATTCACCGTAGCACAAACGGGCTCTGGCTTTGCACAGGGGCTGAGGGGGGATCAGCCTCAGCTGCCAGAGCAGCTCCGTTTGGGTCTGAAACTAGAGAAGTGCACGCAGTGCCCTTGAGCAATACTAATTTGGGTGATGGAGCACCAAAATGGGGCTGTGCTGGCAGGAGAGGAGGGGTTCCTGTCTTGATGCAGCCCAGCGGAGCAGCGTGCGGGGCCGCAGGCTGGTGTAGCAGCAGCACGGGGAGACGTGCACCAGCAGTAGTCGTCTCGCATGAGTAAATTCATTGATTTCGGCAGGTTTGTGCGAGCAAAACAAATGGAGCTTGGGGCTTGGCACCGTTTCGATGCCTTGGCGCATCTTGATGTTGAGTGCAGTCAAATATGCTTTCAAAATAGCTTCTAATGTACCGCTGTTTCATCTGGGGAATGGGGCTCCCAGCAGCCCTGACGCCAGCATCCACCTGTGGCTCGCTGTGGCCTGAGGCATCCCGATGGTCCTCTTAGCAAAAAGGGCAAAAAAAGGTGCCTACAGGTGGGTTTCTGAAGGCAGGCTTGGTTGGAGGTCTGTTTTTCCAGAGTTTCCCCTGGAAAGCGCCGGAGGGAGGAGAGCAGCAGCAACACAGATCACAGGAGATGTGCCCGAACACACAACATCCCACTGCTGTCAGTGCTGTCCCCCAGCAAATGCAAAACACCTTTCCGAGGAAGGGAGCGCTTATCAGCAAATGTTTCCCTAATATGATCACTGAGGTCCTGAGCACGTTTTCTGGTAGATAAAGCAGCCCGCTACCCGTGGCAGGCTCGCGTGCACCGCAGCATCCTCTGCTGATCCAACAGTTGGTTTCCAGATGGGCAACCACATCCCGTTTGCCTCCTGGGTGCCCGGGAAGGAGAAGCTGGGGTGACCCAGGCACTCTGCGTTTGTAGGGCTTCTGGCAGATTTTGGTTGAATTCTGCCTGGACAAGGTGGGAAAAGCTGATGACCAGGTTCACATGGGAAGGTCTGGATAGACAAGGGGCGTTGTGCTGCTCTGATGTGTGTCTTAGCATAGCTAACTGCTGTGACTGCTCTTATAGATTCATGTTGTGGCCTTGCTTATCTCTCTCTTTTTTTTTTTTTAAACTTTCTTTTTTGTCTTAATTGAGTAACCTAAGACCCAGAAAGAATAGGAGGGAGAATTCACTCCATTGCAGAGGATCAGAACAAGATCTCTGCGCTACCAAGGATCTCACCTTAGCCTTGTTTTTAATGCTGGAGCAATGCCACAGGTTTGCCGTGGCTTCCTCTGCGGTCGCCATCAGGTGCACACCAAACCCTCCAGTTTTCGTTTCTTCTTACTCCTGACCTGGCTGCGGGCACAGCAATACCAGCTGAGGCACCTCTGGAAGTGACCGAGCACGGTTATACACCAGGACGCAGGAAAGGATGTACCAAAATATGACAATGCCAATTAGATAGAAAGGCTGAATATTTTTCCCTAAGTCCTTCCTGGCCCGGCGCTCTGCATGGGTTAAGTGGAGACTGAACCACTGTGCCTTAGCTTGCAGAGGCCTTTTTTTAAGCTGGTGTTTACCCCTCCCTTATCCCCTCAGCTTTTAAAATCCAGCTGTGTTCCCTTTTCTGTCCTATGTACCCCTGAGCTGTTGTCCTTCCCTAGCGCTGCCCTTACCCCCATTCCTCTCCCACCCATCGAGGTGGTTCTCCATCCCACCTGCTCGTCAGTAACAAGCAAGAGATGGGAAACTGCCCCTCTGCACTTTGGTGCTCTTCCAAATTACCATCCCATTGGGGTGGATTTGGGACCCCCCGGGGCCTGGCTGCCTTCCCCAGGGGCACGGGCAGGAGGGGTTGCATTCCCAGTTTTCCTGCCCACTGGAGGACAAAGCAACCAGCTGGCTCCAAACCTTAATTATTCACCTCCCAGCCCGATGACATGCATGTTGCAAAATAGAGCCACCGAGAGAAAGAAAATCATTGCTGGCCTGCACTGGGAAGTGTCTGCTGTGGTTTTAAGGTGTACTTGAGGAGATTACTCAGGCGTCGGGGCATTCTTGTGGCAATGACCCTAACCTGGGCCCTGTGCTGTGTGGGTTGTTTTGTTTTGTTTTGTTGGTTTTTGGGTTTTTTGGTGGGGGTTGGTTTTTTTTTTTTTAAATTAAGGCTCTTTGTTGCCTTGTTGGTCCCCAGGGACTTGGCTGGAGTCTGCTGTCTGCTGCGCTCCCACATCCCCCTGGGAGCATTGCTGTAAAGACCCCCGCCTCATTTACACTCCTGGTGTATTTATTGTTTTTTGATGGAACAGCAATAACGTTTCTGGTGGTTGTGACATGATTGAGAATGAGAGGCCCTGACTGTGCTCCATCGATAGGTGCCTGCAAGCTCGGAAAGTCAATACGCAGCTGCGGGCTCAGCCTATGGCGCGGAGCCAGGGCCACTGCTCAGAGAGGTTGGCTTAACCCTTGAGACACCGCGGTCCTGCTTCCTCCTGCACTACTCCGGCAGAAGGACCAAGGGAGGGCTCTGCATCCTTGGGTGTCGGACTTCATAGAGTATGGGCAAGCTGGGCATGGTCCCAGCAGTGGTTTGCATCTTGCAGTGGTCTAGGATTAGTCAAAAGAGCTGTGTGGCATCGTCAGGCTCTTCGTGGGTCTTCATCCTGCATGGGTCCTACATGTTGCCCAGCTTTCTCCTCTTCTCCCCTTGATGCGCTGCTTCTGCTTCAAAGAATTCAGTTGCCTAGCAGGATGGATGCTGACCTTGGTGATGAGGGACCACCTCTGTGACAGACAATCTGTCTATACTTCTGCTATTTGTCCAGGCAGATGCAGACATTTGCTGTCCAGGTTCCTCTTGAACGGCCATGCAAAGCCAATCAGCAGCAGCCACGCTGTCCTGGATGATGTTGCTCCACATCCTGAAATGAAAGGTGCAATTTGCATTCTAGCACAGACGGCACATCCTGCTTTTCTGAGTGTCCAGAACAAAATGTGATACAACATATTGAGCATACAGAAGTGATGATCTTGCAGAGCCAGGAACTGCAACTGTATTAAAATACTCCTTTTCAATTAGAGCAGCTCCTCTTTTAATTTGTTTATTATTAACCCTGTACATAGCTCATGAATTTACATGACACTTATATGTATACAGTGAGGAACATCTCCTATGCCTGCATCTGATAGAAAGACTTTTTATTTGCAATCAGGCAGGTGCACTGAATTAATATACCAACAATATTCAGCTATGTTAATATTGGCCAACACTCATTTAGCTCTGTTTTATTCATCATGTCAGTTTGTTCATTTATCCCAGTTATTTTACAATGCAAAGAAGAACTTGCGTCACCGGCAAAGCTGCAGAGCAGCCTGTTTGTGGGAGGTTTCAGAGGACTCATCTGGGGGGGAGGGTGGTTTAGGATGACTTAGGCAGGTTTCTTTGAGCAGTGGGAAGAAGAAAATATGGCACTTAGGAGACCAGAGAGCTATTTCTTGGGTACTACAGACCAGAATATGGAGAAAGTGGGAAAATGGGCTCTTTTGAACGAGATGAGCTGCAGCATTAGAGCAAACTGCAGCTCTGTCACCGACCCCGCTGTGTGTTCGGAAATCTGGGGTTGTCTGGGTGCTCTGGGCTCGATCAGCATGCCTCTGGGGGAAGGCTGGTTGCAAAGCAATAGCTATATTTTCCAAGACCGTACAGTCATTGCGTCCCAAAGGACTTATTTCCCCTGAGGACAGTTTTGCATCTCAGAAGTGTAACAGGATCCCTAAAATCCTTACTGGGGTTCTGAGAGGCTTGACGTTTTCCGGCTGCCCTTTTTTCCATGAGATGGCAAGCGCTGCCTTACCTAGAAGACCCCAAATACCAGGAGAAAGATCTTCTGTTGCGTAATTTTCTGACCAGGGCTGAACATGGCAGAAAAATAATCTGAGAGAGAGACACTTAAAGCAAATTTTGAGGCTCAGTACTGTGGGCTGCTGGGCACCACTCTGTCACTGTCTCCTACCCAAGGAGCCCGAGCACCAACGCACCAAGGTTTCAGTTTAAACGTTCCCTTGAAATATTGCATTAGCGTTTGCACTCAGCGTGGCATTTTAGAGCACTGCACCAAATGAAAGTTGAAGTCCCCATCCCTGGCTGCTATATATCAGCAAATCTCTATTTACATAATGAGAGTGACACAGATTTACACCAACTGAGAGTCTGGCATGCTGCGTTTCCTAAAGGCATTCATGAATTTAAATTTACAAAGTGCTTTATGGGTTTGATTTTCCTCCCTACCATTGCCCCCTGCTGCTCCAACCCCACAAGGAAAAGACCTCACACACCCAACCTGAAACAAAATGAGGCGTTTATGTATAAAAACATTGCATCAATATTTGTCAGGCAGAGTACACACGGAGAGATAAACAAGCTCATTCCTGATCCATCATATGCAGGACCAGAGTTAAGGGAGAATTGAGAGAGGGAAGAAAGTTTATTGCATAAAAAGAGTCTGGCCTAAATTATTTATTGTGCTTCTGCTCCAACAGATGGGACTGCCCTCTGCACCTCATCAGCGGAGTCAGGGACTCTGGTGTCAGCCAGGCTAAGTAAACAGCATGAATGTAACATCATGAGCTTGTCTTGAAAAATGGATGGGCTGGTGTGTTATGCAGTCTCCCTTTGGCGCTGAGGGAGCTGCTGGTTGGTTTTGGTTTTTTTTTCTTTTTGCTGATAAATCACTGGCTGCAGCGCTGTCTGCTGCAGCGCTGGGAGCAGTGTTGTTATTCCTGGCTGGTTGCGGTGCAGACCTCGTCCGCAGCACTGCTCTGCCCTGTAATTGTGGTGCAGGTCCAGCCACAGCCCGGCCGGAGCGATGCACGGGCCGGGGCAGGGTGGAGTAGCGGCAGCTCTTCTCCCCCACCCTGGTGCTGGGCTCTAATTTAGTGCTTCAAACTTTGGCTTGAAAGGTTTGGGTTCCTTTTTAAGAGAGAGACGACGAGGGAAATGTTAAGTTGAACATAGCATAGAGGGAATGGAAGCAGAGGGAACAAAGAGATTTGAGGGATGCAAAGAGATGCACCAAGATCTTGCTGGAAGACAGTGGGGCAAGGATAACACGTCAAATGTTTTGGTTTGGTTGGTCGTTTTTCTTAAATGTTCTGATTTTTAGGACTTTGTTACCTATTTCTCTTCCCCTCCTCCCTTTCCCAGCTTTATGCACCTCCCTTTGCCTTGTGGTGTGAGTGTGCGACTTTCTGGGGCAAGGTCTGGCTCTTCTGTGTCCCTGTAGCATGTCCGTACGTGTCTGTGATTTGTGGCAGGGTTTTATTTTTACTTTTGTTTGGTGTCTGCGTGGGCTGGAGGGCTTCAGGCAGGTTGAAGAGAGTGAGAACTAACACAGATGTTTGTTGCTTGCCCTTCCAAGAGCTTTGGTTTACCACAGATGGATTTATTATGATGTTTCCTAAATAGGGGAACGTCCAAGTCCTCAAGCTTGAGCTGTTGGCCAGGCAGTCCTGTCTGTCTTGCCACGAAATGAGCACCAGGGCTCCTCTTGGCCTTACTGGGACATGATCAAGTCACTCTTGCCTTCGGCTCCTTGAGCTGGTGTGAAAATTGCAATTAGGCATGCACATTGAGTAGTTGGATGTCATCCTCATTTACATGTAGGATTGCTGGATGGATGTGCAAATTTGGGTTAACTTAAATTTTTTGCCAAGTACACAGTTGGGAATACAAATAATTTATGGGCTGTCTTGGGAAAATTGGCCATATTTGATTATTTATAGCTTCATCAATAGATCTTTTACTGCCTACTCGTTTCTTTAGCGTAAGTTAAAGATGTGCTGATGTTAATCGGCACAGCTCCACTGAGATCCTCAGAGTTTTGCTGATTTACAGCCACTGACAGGATCACTCCCTTGTAGATGGAAGTAGCCTCATAGGACTAAAAAAAAAAAAAAAAAAGGCAGAAGAGAGAAAAATGGAATGACCCAGATGACTGAACATGTACAGAAATGTATTTATCTTTCCACATTTCTATCTTGCTGCCCTGAGTTATGAATTTTCATATACTTTTTTAATAGGTTTTAACAGGCCCAACTAAACATCGATTCCATTAACTTGGAACATTGCAGAGACTTTTATTGCTCACTCGAAAATTACACATGGCAGACTCTGGAAACGTGGGGGCCAGGATGTAAGAAGAGGGAATTACTAAGAAAAATCGTATGCGCTTACGGATGTGCTTCCACAAAATTTGCCATAGCGTTGGGATGCCTACATGCTTAATGCCTGCCTGTCAAGATAGGGACCCTTTTGTATTGTGACATATGCCTTTACAGCCATAGCTACTTATGTATGGACGTGACTAAAATGATGCTATAGAATTTTATTTTTATTTCTTCTTCCTGTAGGGACCACCTGGTCGCCCAGGTCTTCCAGGAGCAGATGGTTTACCAGGACCACCAGGGACAATGCTTATGTTGCCCGTAAGTAAAAGCGTAACTAAAAAAGCATTTAAATGAGTCAAGCTTCTTGGCTTTGCTGCTGCTTAGTGCCTGTTCTTGCAGAAGTACCCCATCTCTTTTACACCAAGGACGCATTTTCCTTGGTATAAAAGATGGATCTGGATGGTTCCCCTTGTAAATTTACTTTTTGCAAAGCACTGTAACTTCTTCACTGGTCAAAAGCAGAGGGGCAGGTAGGTTAAAATTTCCAGAAGTGGTGAACAAACTTAAGTGTTTCTGTCTGGGCATGGTGTTGGAGAGTGAAGTCATGAAGAACCAACTGAAGATACCTTCAAGGGGCCAATTTCCAGGCAGAACCCTCCCTCCTACAGTGAGGAACCTTTAACAGCTCTTCAAAGCAGGTGCCAAAATTCTAAGCACCTGAATGAACCCATCTCTTTTGATGACCAGTGGTTAATTTGCATTGGTTTTTTTTCTCCTATATGAAGCTAGCAAGTAGCGAGTCAGCCTTCTTGGTCCCAGGATGCTAAAGGAATGGTTATATCTTGTGTCTGCTTTGATGTGAGAAAAGCCTAAGGAAACCAGCTGCTGAAAATAAGTGGTTAGGTACCAAAGGGAAAGACTCTTTAGTGAAAAACCACAGCACTCTTGTACAGGCTCCAAATGGTAGGGTGATATTGTGTAGGTTCCTGGCAGGGTGCCTAGGACAGCCTGGGCCAAGTGCTCAACATGGAGCTTAGCTGGACATTACAATACATTTGTTGGCCCCTACAGTAACCAATCGTAGGCCTATAAACTGCATCTCTTTGAATACGCTTGCCAAGTTTGTGTGGTCATATACTTAGTGCCAACCAAGTGAAACGCAGAGGTGAAATGGAGGTGAAAGAGCCGTCCAGGAAGGTCCCGCAGCCTGGAGAGTCCTTCTTGCAAAACCCCAAATGCACATGCAATTAAGGCAGGAGAAGGGTGTGTGTGCTGGAAAGTGGGCTTGTAGCTGTTGGGGGTGGAAGAGGCAGAAGAAAACATTAAACTCCTTCCCTTTCAAGTTTGGGAAAATAAAACATTAATGCTTGGGTTTTTTTAAATCCTTTGTGTGCTGAAGGATTCTAGCTTGAACAATAGGCCAAGCTCTGTTCTTTGAAGCACACTGCCACACTTGAGAAATACAGCCTTTGTCCCGAGGCAAACGGGCAGCTCCAGCCAAATAACCTGATGCAACCCCATCTCCGGGGGTCTCCTGGCCAACAGCATCCGCACGGAGAATATCAGCCCCGTGAGAACTTTGTGTTTAGTTTTGAACGGTGGTGTGTGAGGTCCTCACAGTCCAGAGCCTACAATCCCTCTTATTGTGCATTACTTTGAGCTGGCAGAATTTGCTGTGTGGGTACGGACGTGGGAAACGATCGGTTTGTGCCTGTGAGCTGGGTGACCTGAGAGCGGGATGGTTAATAGGATGATCTGGAAGGACAGCGATGGGGTTGGGTCGGTCATGCTGAACGGACTTGTTTAGGAGTCAGGCTGGTGTGAGGGTGGAGGGACAGCAACCCCGTGACCTGCTTTCTCCATCTTGTTCCCATCAGTTCCGCTTTAGTGGAGGAGGAGATGCTGGCTCTAAAGGACCTCTTGTGTCAGCCCAGGAGGCCCAAGCCCAAGCCATCCTGCAGCAGGCCAGGGTAAGTGAAGGGCAGCGGGGATGTCTTTTGCAGCAGGTGCCCGAGGAAGTGGAGGAGGACCAGAAGAAATGTGTCAGAGGAGATGTCTTTATACTTGCACCATCCATGGTGCTGCTGGCGGTAGCAGCCTCTCATCTGAGATGGTGTTGGTTGTGTGGCTTGAGGTGATGACATCTGGATGACTTGACCTTTTACTAATGGCCAGCAATAGGCCAGGCCCTAGAAACATGGTTTTAAATTGCCTGCAGACCTTGGACCTTCTGCTGGTGCCAGTAGGCATAGACCTGTTGGCTTCATTAGCGTTTGCTGTTTATGCTGACAGTTTTGAGAGTCTATATCAAGAGTTGTGGTATGTGCTATAGGGGATTTCTTCCCCCCACCCCCCGCCAGTAAATTGTAATAATTAAATGTATGTCACAGATGTAAGCTGTTCGCAGCTCCACGACTCTACAACTCTCAACGGTCAGACTGCAATTTTCTTTAATGTATTTATTTAGAAATACATGATGACTATCCATGCAACCTTTTCTTCCTCGGATGACCTTATTGATTGATGATCAGATAATCCCTGGCGGTGTTTATTACGTAGGCCTGCTGGTGAAACAAGATCAGCCATGCACGTTCCCAGCACAACTCCTGTTCCCTGCCTAGATGAGTACCTTAGTGTGTAAGGCTTCATACTCATCTGTTCAAAATAAAACTTAATTTCTAGCCAGTACAGCTTTGAACATTTTCTTCTCTGAGTGCTTGTGTGTAGTTACCTTTGATCATTGACATGTTAAAAGCAGCGGTGCAAGAGGCACAATTACAGCAGAAGGGGACACGTGGGGACCCCACCAGTGCCCCCCTGCTATGTCTGCCCCAGTCTTGCCCAGGAAGGACCAAATTCTGGCTGTAAGCAGACCCTTGCAGTAAAGGGGAAAATATAAGATAGTTTAGGGAGGCAGTTTGCAAAGGGACACAGCTTTGGGGGCATTGCTCCTCTCCCTGCCAAATGCAGTCATCCAGGGCCAGAGCTGAGGTGTGTTCCTCAGGTCTGATGCCCACATCTGTCTGCAGCTGGGATGGGTGGCTTGGACGTAGCCAGTCTGTTATTCAGAGCTGTCGGTGATTGCTTTAGCTTTTTGGGTCTGCTGAAATAGGTTAAAAGGCAATTTATTTCACCCTTGAATGAAATAAAGTCCATTGGGGTCTCCACCCAGCTGGGTGGCACATGCCCCTTTTAGGTTTATAATGAGGGTTTTGGCTTAGCTGGGGCTATTCTGGTTCCCGTCCAACTCCCCTTTTACAAAGGAGTTTGATTTTATACATATTCAAGTAGAGTACGGGGCCCTGATGCCACCAGCCACTGCATTTTCCTGACCATTAACCTTGCCCTGAGAATAATATGGTGGATTATGTTTCTGGTGTTACCTTGTCAGTCTTAATTTCAAGGCTGCCTACAGTTTTTCCATCAGCATTTTATTTTGCTGGGAAATAGGGGTTTTGACCAGATGAACATTTCATGAGAAGCATCTGCTTTCTCAGACTCTCTGTTTTTGTTCTTTTTTTTCTTACTGTTGAAAATAGAGACTGTTATGAAAAAACAAAGAACCTCCCTCCCCTCACTCAAAGTCCCTTTTCTCTGTGTTTTTAATTTTCAGGTTTTGGGAAAAATTTAAAAAAACAAATCAATCCTGGGTGACTTTTGGGCTGTGGATGAAACGTTGAATATTTCCATAAAGGGAAAAATCCATTTCTTGGTTAACTTCAACCTATTCTCAGACAATTTCAGCTGAAAACCCTGATACCAAAGTACAAAGGGAAATAAATGACATTTTTTGGTGGGGAAGTTACAGGATATGGCAGGAATGGAAAAGGAGTCCTGCAGGGGGGAGAAGATCTTCCTTCCTTTTTTGGAGTTTATTTTTCTTGTTATCATTGTTGTTAATTGCATTATTAGGTTGATTTATTCCCCTAAAATTTGGCCTTTATTAGACACCGAACATTGTCCCAGCCGGCAGTGTTTCAGAGCATCTCGCTTTTGATGGGGTGTTGTAAAAAGATGCCACATAATCTAGCATTTGTGCAATATTTATGCCATTCCAAGTGCAATCACGGGTAGATTTTAATTACTGGAGTACACAGATAATTACAACTCTTTTAAAATGTTGAATTGTCACAAGGGAACAAATTGTCCGAGTGATGTTCTAAAGTGTGGACCAGTCCCATTACCCACCATGGAAATTACTGACTTGATGCATGGTTACATGACTCCTTAATTATTGGGCTAAAAGCCCCCTGGTGCAAATAGAATTGCCGTTCGCTTTGCAGGATATTAAATAGTAACCTAAAAAAAAAGGAAAAAATTCCTCCAAAATTGAGGATCATAAAGAGAAAATCCTCCTAAACTGAGCTGGGATCATAAATATACGTGAAGAAACTCCTGTAGCCTGTCCAGGCAGAGTTTTGACATTTACCTTCAATAATTTGTTGCCAAAAGTGTCCATTTTATTGTGTCTGTACGTGGTGATGGGAAAGGGGATCTGATCTGCAGAGGCAGATTCTTATTTGGTTTAAATGCAGGTAACTCCTCGCCCCTCCATCTGCCCTGGGTCTGGGCCAGGGTGTGTCTATACGCATCTGTACAGGGGTTTTGTACTTCACGTGCACGGTGCAGAGTGGGTGAAAGGGGGGAGGATGCCTACAGGTAGACGGGGTGTGGGTCCATGTGTCCTCTCAGCAGACCCATGCACCATCCGGGGGCTTTCCCCATTTGTGGATGCAGAAGGGAGTTGGTGGGGCAGCAGGTTAGATGTTCTTGGGTAAATTGACTGAGGGTATGGACATTGCTCCAAGGATTTGTGGTTCTCGGGGTGCGGAGAGAACATGTGGCTGGTGGCGCGATGGTGGCTTTGTCCTCTTAGAGCAACGAAGCAGAGACACCAACTGAGCAACATTCCTCTTTCTGTTGCAGCTGGCGCTGAGAGGACCAGCGGGTCCAATGGGTCTGACAGGGCGGCCGGGCCCCATGGTAAGTGAACGAGCGAGCAAGGACGGAGCAGACCCAGCTGGCACCGGCTCCGTGGATGCTCTGGGTTACCTGCGTGAATGGCTCTTTCTTAACATGGTATGAATCTTCCTTCTGGCTCTGTGGTGGAAAAATGTAATAAATCATATTCTTTGTCCAAAGGGACCCCCGGGCAGTGGAGGACTAAAGGGAGAAGCTGGAGAAATGGGACCTCAGGTGAGTACGGGCAAATTGGGCGACCAGTGGGAAACAAATGCGTGGAGCAGCCAGTCCTGCTTTAGAGGCTGTTGTGAAGGAGCAATTCAGTAATCCAGTGCCAGCTGAAAGTAGGAAGGAGTGGGGACATATGTTTTGCATATAAATGTCCCTTCAAGTATCCAAGTGCAGACTCGAGACATAATTTTAAGCTGACGGTGTAAAATTCTGCAGGTGGTAGTCCTTTCCTGCAAACACATCCGCAGAGGAGTCCTGTAAATATGGCATAGGTTGGAGTGTGGGGAGTTCGCTAATGCTCAGGAAATTGCTCTTCCAAGCAATAAATCCTGCATTAAGAGAAAGTTCCCATTTTTCTAACGGTGGGGGAAGTGATTTGTCTCCACCCTGTGGAGCTGCTTGCAGGGCAAAAGCTTCCTCGTGGATAAACCAGAGGTGCTCAGTCCTGAGCCTTTCCTGTGTATTTTGAACAACGGGCTGTGCTCGAGGGGTTCACATCCCATTTTGTAGCCCTGGTGACCCTGACAGCCCCAGCAGCGCCTGATCTGTGATGCCAGCAAGCACTGGGGTCTGTCTGTCGTGCCTTTGGGTGATGGCATTTCTTCCTCTCTCCTTAATGCCTTGCAGGGTCCACGAGGCATCCAGGGTCCTCCTGGTCCGGCAGGAAAACCAGGCCGCAGGGTGAGTGTCCTGGGAGCCGCACTGATGACTACATTAACTACAATTTCTGCTAGAAATTGTTTCTGCTGCCAAACAATTTCTGAGCACCGAAAGCGTTGCACAAGAGCAGGCTGGCAGCCAGCCGGTGGCTTGTCCAGGACCTCTCCATCCATCTGGGCAGACACAAATGAGAATGAGAGTTAAAAGCCAGGCAGTGTGGGGAGAACTGCAAGTCCACACTTCCCACTCTTTTGTCTTAATTCTTTTTTTTTTGCTCTGCGGCATTGAGGTTGTAGCTGCATAAATGCTCTGGGCTGGTTTGGACAGTCCCCAAGTCTCAGTAGTGCATGAGGAGGATCCAGTCCCCGGAAGGTTTCTGGAGCTGGTATAAATCGTGCTCACTTGCTCTGTCAACATCCCCGGTGCTGATTTTTATTTTACTCCGTCCTCTGGCTCGTTGTGATTTGGCTTGCCAGAAGAAGAAACAAGAAAGTCTTTTGTGTGGCCCACTTCTGGCTTTCTTAAAGAAAAAAATTATCTCATTTCAATTTGCAGACGTTGTCATTAGCATATCTTAAAATGTGCTGGAAGATAATTATTTCATATTAAAATCAATGACCGTGTCCCAGCATCCCATGTAGCAAAGCAGCTTCGCTGCTATTTGTCTCCCACCCCTCATTAGCACCAGGCTGAGCCCGGGATGCTGCTTCAAAAACACACCAGCGTTTTTTCCCTCACCAAGGGAAACCGCTCCCCAGCCGGCGAGCTCCGACTGAAATAAAACTTCACTCGGCCGCAGACCAAAGAGCAGATGTCCCTGCGGTCCTGCCTTACCCTTTGTATTTGACTTTGCTTTTCTCTGTTGCAGGGACGAGCTGGCAGCGACGGTGCCCGGGGGATGCCAGGCCAGACAGGACCAAAGGTAGTGCCACGTGTTTACGTGCTTTTGGAATCTGCATCCGCTTTTTAGCAAGCGTGAAGTGAGGGACCTTTGGCAGAAGGAGCCCACCTTGCTTGGAGGGGGTTGTTGAAATGGTCGAGCGACTCCTGTGAAGTCATGGGCTCCACGTTTGAGAGAGGGAAGTGAAACACACACCTAGAAGGCAGAATAGCAATCTTTCTTTTCTTTTCCTTCTTTAAATTGCTGGATCCTCTTAAGAATGAAATATGCTCCCTTGGCTGCAGTTGTAGAACAAATACTTTGGAATCCCAATTATGAAAAACAAACATGAATGAGTGGTTGGAAACGTCCTAAAATATAGCTACCAAAAAAATTACCTATTAACTGGGTGAGGAAATGTAGAAGGCGTGGTGAGGAATTTTAATGCCCTGTATTTTTATTTGAGACAAAATCCCTTCATTCAGCTGTGATCTGCTGGTATTATCAAGCAAGAAAGAAGCTGTTCCACTGAAATTGAATGCAGAGAAAGTTTGCTCAGGGAATCATGTATTAGAAGGTGTAAGTACTTTATTATGTAGATACTTAAAGCTGGAATAGATGGGGGGGTTGATACAGAGACAGGAGGCTGCAAATCATTTATCCAGTAAAGTGCTTTAATGAGCGTCGACTGCCCTCAAAGGAGTGGATGCCAGGGAAGAAGGGAAAACAGAATAACAAGCAGCACTGGGAAGGAGAAGGAAATTTGCTGTAAGCAGAGAGAGACAGAGCGATGCTCTGGGACCTGCCAAAAGGAAAGAGCTGTTGGTTACCTTGGGTGCGCCTTGGCCAGACCAGTCTGTCCTCCAGTCTGCTCAGGTGTAATCGACTTTCCTTTTCTTGCTAATAGGTAAAGGATTTGTGGAAGGGAGGAGCTGGTGCTATTTTCACATACCATTAGTACGTGAAAATGCAAGTGGCTTCACCTCTTCACAGAGAAAAAGGGCTTTTCTATCTACTGGGTGGTGCTCGCTGCCTTCTGCCCTGGGCGTTAGGGGATGGTGGCACCCACGATTTGCAAACACCTCTGTGTCTTCTGTCTTTTCCAAAGGGTTGAGGCTTTTGGGAAAAGGCTGTCTCTGTGCATTCCTGTCCCCATTTCCCCCCAGAACACAGGAGACTGGAACAGGGTACAAGTCTGGAGAGAAACCCTATTGTGGCTTGCCGTGGTTCACCATGATCTCTCCACATACCGACCCAGAGGAGCTACGTGGGCAAAAGCCCTGGGAAGGCAGGCTCCTACTGCCCGCCTGCTCTAGGACTAATGGGGTTTTGCTTTTTATTCCTCACACTTGAATTTCTCAACGTTGCCTGTTTCCTTTGGGAGCATCCATGGACCTGGGCAGGGACATGAGGAGCGCACTTAGGGGATGTTCGCGTGGTCATTTGCAGGCAGATGCTGGCAAGTGCTGCCTGCGCTCTGCCAGCGTGAGGTTGCATGACTTTCTCAACACAGTGCCAAGCACAAATTAACACACCTGGCCTTTTAGCAGAACTCATTGTTTTGGCCTTGGCATCATGGTCCCCAGAAGGATGCCCAAAGCTCTGTTTGGCCCAGAGCTGCATTTAGAGCACTAGGCAGTGGCAGAAGCTACTGGAGATGTGTAAGAAAAGAGGTATGCTGGGAGCCATCCTTGCCTTGGTTTGCCTTCCCAGTATCAGTAGTTTGGGGCTATATATCCCCTATACATCCAGGTCTCACAGCTGGCTTTGTGCCTGCTCAGGCTGGCGTCAGGCAGAGTAGGCTGCTCTTTGCAGGGTAGCATGGAGACGCCCCTTCCGCATACCCTTAAGCATCCATGTTAAGTCACCAAATTTACCAGCTGATGACATTCCTTTTTAGGTCAAAAGAGATCTGTCTTCTGACCTTGACTTCATTAAGACAGTTTCTGGAATTTAGTTGTATATGTATTTCTTTCCTTGGAGTGTCCAGGATGGTTAAATGGATGTATGGGCTGGACTGCGGTAAAGCTCAGGGTGGTGTTTGGGGACCTGTTGGCAGGCGTGGGAATACTAGTGTCCAGTTTGCTCACCAGTGGATTGTTGTTTGTAATTCCATGGAATTAAAAATAAATAAATAAATGGGCTAGAAGAACCTGTCCAGAAGGGAGATGCTTTAGATTGTGGAGAAGTCACCCAGGGAAGCTCTGAAATCCACGTGGAAAAATATTTAAAACTGTAGGGGCTGGGGGAAGAGGGAGGAGGTAAAATGCCTTTGAGCTTTTTTTCTTTTTTTAATCTATAACTTTGAAATCATCGTTGGTCTGATGGGAGGTGAAGGCTGAATGTCTGAGGGAGAAAATCGATCCCTCCTTGACACAGAAAGGAAACAAATTGGAAAGGTATTCAGCAGCAGGTGAAAACGTGTACTAAACTGGTTTTTCTTTTAGGGTGACCGAGGGTTTGATGGCTTGGCTGGTTTGCCTGGCGAGAAGGGAAATAGAGTAAGTTACCTTTCACTTGTCTTCTGGCCACGGTCTGTAATGAAGCCTTGGCAGGAGGAGGTGGCTGGGAGGCACTGGGTGGAGGGCAGCTATTGCTGGGGACGAGCCACAGTGGTGCAATTAGGAGAGGATGAGAGTGTCCCATAAGAGCATGCGGGATGTCACAGCATCCCTCCCAGGCACAGTGTTTGCATCCCAGGAAGCTGCAAGGTCCATCTGGGGGGTTCAAGGGACCTTGAAATTGGAAAGGAGGTGGAAAAATTACCTTAATAAAATGCAGACTAAAAAATAAAGCAAGAAGCAAAACCTGCTTTTAGACAGTGCAGTTGTGGATGGAAATTGCTAAAAAATTATAATGGGATTCTTCTCTTTGCTTTATAATTAAACAATGGGGAAAAAATGCAAGAAGCCGGTTATTTTGGCAGGCTGTTCGTGCCTCCCCTCCCTAGAGAGTGCAGCCATTGCTTTATAAAGCAAGGGAGTGTTTGAACAGCGGAGATTGCATCGTGATTACAAGCTACACAGGAAAGGGAAGACGGTGCCTGAGAGAGATGCTTAATCAGCCAGAAATGGAATAGCATGCCTTGGGTAAGGCAATAACTGCCTGCAGAGCCCGAGTCCCTCCCCTGAAGGAGCTACAGCGCCTGCTCAGTTCCCAGACCCCTGCCAAAATGTCACCAGTAAATCCCATGTGCTCTAGCCCCTGGAGGACATTAGTCTGTCAGTGCTGGAGCCCCCGCGGGCCCCTGAGCAGGTAGAGAAGGGCTGCTGCTTCAGAGAGCACAGGGAGACGGGATCCGTGAGGGTATGAGGACCTTCAGCACATGGTGCAGACAGAGAAGTCAAGCCTGTTGCTTGGTTTCTCAACGTTACCCAATGTTTTCTATTGCCACAGTGTCTCTGCCTTCTCTGAAGCTTTTCTGTTGTTTCTTTATAGGGTGAGCCAGGCCCTCACGGACCCCCAGGGGCACCCGGAGAGGATGGGGAGAGGGTAAGTCTATCTCTGGATTTGGCAGTCCTTTGAATTCATAACTAACTCCTGTAAACAAGAAGCAGATGCAGTATCAGCCAGAGACGTGGCAAGAGCAGCCAGCACCGGCGTGTCGTCTGCTGCTGGTTGGCAGCGGCAGCACCCCGTCCTTGTGTCCTGGGGATGCTGCGGGTGGCCGTGGCGAGAGGGAAGCAGAGCAAGGGGATGGGAATAAAAGTGAAAAGAAGAATTTGTTTTTAAAGGTCTGGTCAGAAAACTCAGGTTTTGTTAAAAAACAAAACAAAACAAAAACCACAAGAAAAATGTTCATCCTCTAGGTGTGCAAACTATCACTTCTGATTTTCTAAGATCCAGCAGATTGCAGCAAGACTTGGGAACAGAAATTCCAGACAGCTGTGGGAATCAAAGATTAAATTGTTCACTTCTCCTTCCACACTGTTTAGTCAATAGTCAAAGGCCTTTAGCAAAGCTCAAGCTAAGTGATTACAGGTCTAGAAGGGCTGGTTTAAGAGGAGAGATTGAAAATGCTGAATCCGTGGCTGCGAGGAGCATGTGGTTTAATCAGAGGAGCGAGTATGGATTTCCCAGGCTCTAATCCCCTTCCACGATGTTTTCTTTCCACCTTTGGCTATTTGTTTCCTCTGTAAAGCACAGACAATAACACCTTCCTCACCACGAGGTCGTGAGGATTAATTAGTTGCGGCTGTAAAGTGCTTTGAAGTTGAAAAGACCAAACCTGTCTTGTGGGGGAAGAATGAGTGTCTAGAGAACTTTAATCCTAAAGAGAAAAAGAAACCATTCGAGGTGTGCGGGGACAGAAGCTCGGAGGGCATAACTGGGAAGAGGAGCATGAATTTTTATCAGCAGAAGAGGAGGGTTTACAAGGGCTGGCTGCTGGGACTGATTTCCTAAGAGGGAGCCTCAGGTTTTGAGTGATTTAAAAGCAACTCAGGGGAAGCACCACCTAATACTCCTGGGGGATCGGTGGGGCATCAGCAGGAGATGGGAGTGGAGGGGGGAGCAATTACCCCTTTGCTGCCTCTGGTTTATCTGAGGAGCCTGTGGGCTAATTTGGCTAAATCACGTTCCCAGGGCGGCGCTCCCACGCTGGCTTCCCGTGCAGTTTGGTACTAAATCTTGCAGTTATTGACTCATGTGCCCTGAATTGTTTCTACCATATCTTGTCTATTAGCAAAGTCCATCTTTATAAACATCGACATGAATTATGAAGTATCCTTCTAGCATTTCTAATTGTGCTGGTTTGGGCTGGGGTAGAGTTAATTTTCTCCACAGTAGCTAGTATGGGGCTGTGTTTTGGATTTGTGCTGGAAACGGTGCTGATAACCCAGGGATGTTTTTGTTGCTGCTGAGCAGTGCTTGCACAGCGTCAAGGCCTTTGCTGCTCCTCACCCCACCCCAGCAGCGAGCAGGCTGGGGGGCACAAGGAGGTGGGAGGGGACACGGCTGATCCCAGCTGACCAAAGGGATATTCTGTGCCACGTGGCGTCATGCTCAGCAATAAAACTAGGGGGAAGGTTGGCCAGGGGGCCGCTGCTTGGGGGCTGGCTGGGCATCGGTCAGTTGGTGGTGAGCAATTGTTTTAATTTGCATCACTTGCCTTTCTTGGTTTTCTCTCTCTCTCTGTTTTATTTTCCTTTTAATTACAATTTTTTTCCCAATTATTAAACTGTTCTTATCTCAACTCACAAGTTTTCTCACTTTTACCCATCCAATTCTCTTCCCTCATCCTGCTGGGGGAGAAAGTGAGCACGCGGCTGTGTGGTGCTTAGTTGCCGGCTGGGGTTAAACCTCGGTAAATTCTGCACACGCAGTATTAGTCTCCAGGCTTACGAGGTCTTCCTTATGCATGGCTACCCTTTTATTACACCAGGGAAGCTGGTTTTCTGTGTGATTATTATTTAACAAGAATGAAACACCTGTGATGTGACTGAAATATAACTGGTTTGTTCTGTCTCTTTTGCTGCCTCTCTCTGTGCCTTTGCTGCTGAGCAGGGAGACGATGGAGAAGTTGGACCCAGAGGTCTACCTGGAGAACCCGTGAGTATCTCCTCCTTTGGCTTGACGTACGGCAGCACTGCTTTGGTCAATGTCTTGATATGATAACGGTGTTTTTAGGAGTCCCGTGGGGCAACTCTTCAGGTGCTAAGCAAGACTGAGGTCCTGCAGGGACTGAGCTTCTCTTGCTTGAAGATCCACGTGAACTGTTTAGAGAGTATCTGTGCTGTAACAACTCTGGTTTGCTTTTTTTCACTAAGATGGCTACCAAGAAGAGAAGATGCGTTCTGGGATTTTTTTTGTTTGTTTGTTTGGGGTTTTTTGTGTTTGGTTTTTTGTTTGGGTTTTGGTTTTCTTAATGAGCAAAATTCTCATTGATTTTGTTTTCTCACTGGCTAGTCTTTGAAAAAAATGTAATTGTAAATGCAAAGCTTAGCTTAGATGGGTCTCATACCTTTCCTGCATTTATCCTTCTTCCTGATGTGTTATTTAGGATTCAGGTAAGTAGGCTGGGGTAGAAATTACGCATGGTAAACCTATGTTAAATACAGTTTTTGTGAGTGTTCATAGCAAACTCCAGTGAGAAAAGGTTTTGTCTGCTGTTGCGCAGGTAATGGCAGCAATCAGCCATGCACCTCCCCTGCCCACACATTTAGTTTTGTGCAGTGTGAGTGATCCCTTTTAAATCTCAGGATGAAATCCTGGCAGGATTGAGCTCAAGGAGACCTTTAGCCATGACTTCAGTGGGGTCAATATTCTTTTCACAGTGCACAAAACTTTGTAACTCTGCAGAGTTTGTCAGTGTTTGGGCCTCCACATGCTGCTAACACCGGAGCAGCTGAGCCAGGGCTAGCGAAGGAGGGAGTTCCTAGTATGAATGAGGTTAGAAGGAGATGCTAGTGTTGTTGGACAAAAATGTCTTGACCAACCCAAAGAAATGCTTTCAGGGAGTATCCCACTGAAAAGAAACAGTTGGGTTGTCAATTTGAGACTCTGAAAGCACTTTTTCCCCCAATACCAAGAACTTTTGACTTTATTGGTGGTGGTAAACTCTGTTCCTGGCTGTAGATTTTTGTGTGTAGTACAGTTGCTGGCTGCTTATTTCATCCAAAATGCATTTCCTTTGTTATGAAAAGAACATTAACTATCTATCATTTACCCTTGTCTTTGCTTTCGAAATGTCTTATTTTCTTGTTCTAAGGCCCAGCGTGGTGGCCTGAGAGTGATTGATGAGAACTGTTGGACACACTTCATGTGAGAAGGGGAAGGGTTGGCATTTACGGACTCACTGGAACTAAATTATAGACGAGATGTCTGATTAACTTCTGGGAAAGATTAATCAACTCAGCTATCTCTTTAGCACATGTCTAAGCAATAACTTATAGGTTATTAACTTCTTAAGAGCATTTATGTGCTCAGGTAACACAGCAACAAAAGAGGAACTTAAATGATGATAATGCATGCAGGGAAGTTTATTTTTATTTCAGCAACGTGAGTAAAAATATCTGTGGTGGCCAGAGTAAAGGTTTAAACTGCATTACAGGAAACTTTTTATGCTAAATGTATACCCCCTAAATCTGCATGTTTGCCTCTTTCTCTGCCCTGAGATTCTTACCAAATTTAATGGTAACTGAAACTAGTGGTGGGGCTTCAAAATTTCTTTCTCTTCATCGTGCTCTGTTTCCTTCCAATTCCCATCGCCAGTTGATACAAGCGGCGTTTCTGCTCTGCTGGGGCTCAGCGTGCAAAGCTTTAGCCCATGAAGGTCTCCGGTGGCTGGGACAGACCACTGGGTCGATCCATCCAGTTTGTGCTGCAAACTGCATTTTTTGCAGGATCAAAATCCCCGCAGCCTCCAAGATCAGACACTTTCTTAATGTCTCCTATTTTATCCTATAACATTTCATTTTAATTCTTCTGCCCTCTCTGCATCATAAAAAGGGATGTATAATATTTGGGTAGACAGATAAAACTGCCCACCACTCAAGAACGATTTTCCTCCATGACAATGAACGAACACCATCCTTGTAAATACCCAGAGTCCCCCTACGGTCCCTAGTTTAAGAAAGGGCCTGCATTTAAAAGGTGAGCTTTCAGGTCTGCAGCTGAGTGCACACAAAACCCCATCCCTTTCCTTTTGCTACAAACCCACCCGAAGGCTCAGGGTATAGGTGCCAGGGTGTGATTTGCAAAGCTTCCTATTGAATGAATACAGTTCTCCTGCCACATCTGTGCTTATTCAGTATGATGCTCCAATCCTACCAATTTCCCTGAAGATGATGCAATGTTAAATCTGGTGAGAAAGCTAGAAATGGAAAGAAAACACCATCACACCGGGAGTCCTGACTGGTTAAGGCCTAAGAACCAAATACCTTTTAAAATGTACATTTATGCTGCAGGCTACAAACCTTTTCCAGCCTTGCTGAGTTGTATAGGTTGTCAATGATAAAAATTAAATCTGGAGAGATTTTGAAATGCTAACCCTAATGATCCCTTAGCAGTATCAGGTCATTCTTCATAATACTCCCCAGCTAGAATGACTTGGCTGCAAAGTGGTTTGCATCATTGTGCGTGTTACAGAGTAATCCAGGAATATGATTAAATTGATAAAAAAAAGTTGGTTTAAGTGGGCCTTCTTCCAATCCAAAGAATAAATGTCTGTGCCTGTACTATTTATCTTTGTAATTCGAGGATGCGTGCACACAGGATTTCTCTTACTGGTTTGTAAACCAAGAAAGCTGCTGTTACTGCAAAACCAGCAAGGTCATTGCCGCGCTAGCCCCGATGCTTCCCCGGGCAGAGCGATGCTCAGCCATGCACAAGCTCACCCCGACCGATGCTCACGGCAGCATGGCGGGGGACTGGAAACGCTAACCCCGTTTGTTTCCTCCAACAGGGACCCCGAGGACTGCTGGGACCGAAGGGGCCACCGGGACCCCCGGGGCCACCGGTGAGTTCCCAGGGCTGCTGCCCTCCTCAGGCAGTCAGCTGAGCTTTCCGGGCAAAGTACCCTGTCCCCATTAGTTATTCAAGCAGATAATACAGCTGAATAATTTTATACATCTGTGCAATGAAAAGAAGTGGTATTTGAAAAAAGTTATGGCTCAAAGTCAATATTCTCCCCCATTTTCAGTGGCGTCACGTCCATTTATGGCAGCTCAAGATTTGGCCCACCTGAGTAAATATTAATGCCTCGCTCAGGCTGAAAGGGAAGAATGAGATTTATTAACACAGCGGCTTTGCTATTAACTTTTGCCTGAGGGCTGGTGAGACTTTAAAGCAGTTTGTTCATATTTCGGGCGAAAGCCGAGGAAAGAACGTGCCGTTTTTTATTCGGGAGGCAGTCACCTTATCTGTCGTGCGCTGCTGGAAGTGCTGATGCAAGGGCTCTCTCCGTAAATCACTGCAACTCGCTCAAGTCCCAGAGCTTAAAAACTGAAACGCAAGCTGCTGCTAGAGCTGAAGGGGTCAGCATTTAACGGTGAGCGTTGTGAAACCCTTAGCCCCTCCTGGGACACGAAGACATCTTCACTCCGAGCTCCTGGTCCTGCTGAAATTTAATGAGGGTTCAGGATTTGCTCCAAAGCTGTCTCGTATTGCATGGGCGTGCCATTACATCCAGATAAGTCACCCCACCAGAGCAAAACGGTGGCGGGGAGCCCCCACCAGGACATCTCCAGTTGACCATGTACCGTGTTACCCCCTTGATGAAGATGCTCAGGGAGCGTTTGACCCCGGTTGCCTTTTGTTTTGGCATGAGGTGGTGCAGCCCCGTCGCCTTCACCCGCTGTCTTGTTGAACGATGCATTCACATCCCGAGCAAGGTCTTTTGTCTGGTTGTTCCTTTTAATTTGCTACTCCATGCCTGCTTGCTGTCAGAGGCGATCGGCTGCGGTACTTAACCAGGATTTGCTCAACCTGGCGCTGATTCTGCCTCGCAGGCAGGTTAAACCAGTGGGGAAAACACTGGAATGACTTTTTAAAGTGTAAACTGGATTTGTGGAATTGGCTGCTTTACCAAGCACCTTTAGAAAATTGTTCCCTTTCCATGCGGTCCAAAGGGCCTCCTGATGTTTTGTTATTTTTATGGCAATTTCCCTGCTTTTGTGGTGCAAAATAACGAGATATTTTCTTAGTGCTGTTTTTTAAATCCTTTCTCAGGGTGTGGCTGGTATGGATGGACAGACAGGTCCCAAGGGGAATGTGGTAAGTTTCTACTGCAAATTTCACAGACAGTTCGGATATTATATAGAGAGAAACGTAAAATGTACTTTATTAAATTAGACTTGCTAATTGCTTTTTAGTCTGGTCTAGATTCCTATCAGAGCCTGTGAAAACCACAGAGAGTATCTTCCTACAGCAAATGGATGTTAATTTATTATAATTTCTGATGGAATTACACATTATTTCCCCATGAAAGATCAAACATTTTCATTGACATGTGTGTTGTTCTAATGAATATCAAAATATAGTAATCTAACTGAGGGGACAAAAATATCTTTATGTGCCTCCTACTTCGTACTAATCAGATGAAACGGACTCCCTGCAGAAGAGCCAATGCAAAGCCAGGTTGTGTTAAAGCCCTGCTCAGCTCATTTGGGCTGCATGTCCGTGCAGAGAAGTGAGCGTGCCCTGAAATAACTTCACCCCTCCCTATCCCACCGCGGAGAGAAGCTGTTTCCCTTTCCCAGGAGCTCTTGGTTACCGGCAGCGGGTTAGAGACGGTGTCGAGATGCTGCGAGAGGGTGTGGGGCTGTGCAGGGGGCAGGAGCCGCGGTGCCCAAGGAAGCACCGGCTCCGCTCTCGCTTTTCCTGTCTTCAGCTCTGCCCTTGTCTCCTCGCAGGGTCCTCAAGGTGAGCCGGGTCCCCCAGGGCAGCAGGGTAACCCGGGTGCTCAGGTAAGAGGAAAACTCCTTTTCCATGGATAGGAAAAAGGAATAATAATTTTGAACAAGCTTTGCTCCACTGCCAGAGACAGGACGAGCAATAAGGGGATTTGCTGGGAATTGGCTTGATGATACATCGCTGGCCCAAAATCTTTCTGAAGATGCTTCCAGTTTCAGATCTCCCTGGTTCTCACCTGGCTTTTGCTGCCGTGATGCAAAGCCAAACCCAGGTCCAAGCAGTCTCTTCGGCCGAGCCGCATCTTGTGGCTCACGTCTGATTTTTAGCATCCCACGGTCCGGTTGCTCTGGAGCCAGATGGGTAATACAGGTGTCCAAGCCTTGCTGTCAGGCTTCTCCATGACTCTCAGCAAGCCTTGCTCCTCAGAGCATCTCTGTTTCCATCCTGGGGATGAGTCTGGCTGCACACAGCGGAGCGGTGCAGCTCTCCAGAGGAGGCATGCCATGCAAAAATGAAATTTTATCGTCTCTTGCAAGACATTTTGAGAATGAATGGAGCTGGGGAAATCCCCAGCCGTCGCAGGCACCAGAATGATGCTCAGCTGAGACACTGCCAAAATGCATTTGGAAAGAATAACTTGTTCCTTAATGACCCTAGTTTTTTTCTTTTCACAGGGTCTTCCAGGTCCACAAGGCGCGATCGGTCCCCCAGGAGAGAAAGTACGTTTAAATACTGCAGCTCTGACTTAAGACAACTGTTGCCATTAATATGCATTTGCTACTTCAGCTGCTCCTTTGCCCCATATGCAACATCTGTTTGCAGCCGTGTCTATGAAAGTCTAATGCATCTTATTCCAGACAGAAGAGAGACAAGAAAGCACTGTTTACCTCTAATTCATAATATTTGCATTCATTTCCCATCTTAAGAGAAACATTTTGAAGGCAACCTATGGTAAAACGTTAGGAGAGGACTGAAAATTGTCTCTTTCTGTGGGCTAAATGCCTGGAAGTCTGAGCAGGATGGTAATGGGAAGAGGCCGTGGATTTGGCTCGCTCAGCCGAGATCCCCTCCCTCTGCCTTCTCCCCGCTCCCCACCTGCGCCAGCTCTTTCTGATTTTCTACTGCTGTTGATGTGGGGTAGGTGCTGGCCTCCGTTCCGCCCAGACAGCCCTGGGACCATCAGGATTTAAACAAGGGGAACAGTTTTGCCTACAGAGCAGTAGTTCCCTGGGTGTTTGCTCAGCTCCCGTTGAGTAGGGGCACAGCGTGCGTCCCGCCGTGTGCACCAGGAGAATCTCCTGCTTGTGTTGGCAGCATGGGGTGGACTCAAATTATCAATAATTCTTCTGTGAAGGAGCACATTAGCAGTTCTGCCAGATAAAGGACTCTCAGATTTCAGTGCTGAGTCACACACTCGCAACAGCAGTGGCACTCCTCAGTGGTGGGAGAAATCAGGGGGTTGCTTAATTAGAAAGGTAATCATTGAATGGTGTTAAAGCAGCAAGCACAGTCAATTGGGGCAGCTAAGCTCTTCCTTTGCCAAGTAATTGCCTTGCCACTTGCCACCATGAATGGGCATTTCTCGGTCCGGTGAGCCCCATAATTTGATATCCTCAAACATGTGCTTATACACATGTGCAGCATCATGCCCTTTTGGCAGGACAGCAGCTTGATGCCTCAAGCCCTGGCGTCTCCTGTTGAGCTCTCGTTGCTGTACCGTGTCTGTGTGAGGTGCTGGTGCTGCAGCATCCCAGGATGCTGGAACAGCTCTGCCCACAGAAACAAGCAGACTCCTGCAAGTCACGGCAGCTTTTCCAACAGACTCACCTTTCTGCAGCCTTTCACAGCTGGGAAAAGCAAGAAATGTGTCTGAAAAGCCTCGTCCGCCAATGCTCTGGAGACTCTGACCATTGCAGCTGTTGTTTTTCTGTTTGTTTTTAGGGGCCGCTGGGCAAACCCGGTCTTCCTGGCATGCCTGGTGCAGATGGTCCTCCGGTAAGCCGTCTTCTCCCGGGTCTCTGCTTGGCGCCAGGGCTGCGGGGCCTGATCCTGCACCCATCCAGCCTGGGGCGCACCATGGGCTTGTGAAGCATGTGAGCCTGCAAGGTCAGGCTTACCCTGCCCACGTTTCGGTTGGGTTGAAGGGTTTGAGTTTGAGAAGCCCAGTCCCTGCTCCAGGCTTTGCTCAGCCTTGCAGCGCAGCACTAGGTACTTCTCACTGTCTCTTTGGGCGTCCTTTCCCCTCCTGTTTCTCCTCTCTGTTCATGTGGGTTGGCTGCTCACCAAGGTAGGGATGGTCTCCTGTGCGTGTGTGGTTATGCATACGGCAGCACTAGCATGGGTGGTCCTCATCTCACTCAGGGCCACTGGGCACTGCTGCAGAATGGTGATAAGAACAGGTTGAAATTGCTTGTCAATGTTGTATTCTTGCAGCTTCCTCCTAATCCTACTTTAAACATCATTTTCTCCTTGCTCTGGAAATTGGTCTTAAAAAAATCTCTGGCCTTTAAACCTGATCTCATTTTTACAGATCTCAGAGGCACCTGGTTTTAAGAGTGACAAATGTAAAATAGTTACATTCCACTAATGCAAATGCAGAGCATGGCAAAAAAAAAATTACATTTCCCACCCTGGGATTATCATTCCTATGGAGGGCATTTCGAACATTCATACAATTGTTAGCTGAATCAACAGAGCAGCTAAAGCAAGGCCCAGAACATCTCTAAGGCTGTAGCTTTCGATGTGAAATTCCTACAGCAGCCTCCAGGGAAGTTCAGCTGGAGAAGATGCCAGGTCTATTTTTATGCAGATGAAGGCTGTGTAAGACCTGCGAGCTGAGCACGTGTGAGCGTGCATGGACACAGCTCCTTCGCCACAGGTAGCACTGTAGTTTGCAGACAGTTTGTCGGTTTGTGAGCATATGGGTTGCTCTTTCCAAGGACAAAAACCCACCCATGTTCTCTTTATAGAAATTGGTCTTGGAAGGTATCTGAAAAATCCCTGAGGGCCTGAAGCATCTCACTGCGAAAGCCAACCAAGTTGCTCATCAATTTTTGATCTTAGTAGCAGTAATGGAGAGGGGCATTTTGAAAATGATGATGATTTAATGCAGAGTGGACAAAGGCTTTTGAAATCTTGCTGCACTTCCATTTTGCCTCCCTTGGGGTGCAGAGAGATATCAGGAGCTGAAGGCAAGCACGCTTATATGACCACCTTTGTGTGCTGATGCTCTTGGTGCCATTTAAACTCAAATTCAGATTGCATTTTCTCCTACATTTTGTTGATGTAAAAATGACAGCTGTCATTTTGTTTCTTTATTAAACCAGCTTGTTTTATGAAATCCGGCTTGTCTGACATTCCCGTTCTGAAGACTCATGATGGAAAATACCCTTATGATTTTCCTTGTTGTATTGGTAGGAAGTCATTTGTGTATTTAGAGGAGAGTTCATAAGTAAAGAAACCATTGAGGGCAGAAGGTCTTAGTGGCTTTAGAGCAGCTGGATGTGCTTTCATCATCTTTCTGAAATGAAAGGTCCCTGGGTGTGCAGTGAGCGCCCTTGCGGGGGCTTATTGCTTTTGTACAGACATTGCCAACCAAAGAGTCATCTTCCATCCTGGCTCCATTTTGGTTCCGAAAGCAGGGAAATCAACATGAAAAACTACTCTCATGGATTTCCCCTGTTTCTCACTAATCCTCCAAGCTATATCTGAGGCAATTCACCCTTTTGTTTTCTACTGACTGCAACCCCAGCAAAAGGCTTCTAAAGGCTATGAATGAGAATGTGCTGGAAACTCTTGGATGTTGAGTTTTTCAGCATTGAATCCCAAGAGGAATGCTGGCCAGCATCCAGCCAGCCACCGTCTAGCGGGGATGCAGGTTAGCTGAGCATTTGTCATGAGATCTTGTAATGGACTCTAGGAATTAGGAAATTAATGAGGGGCTCTGACCAGTCTGGGCATCTTGTGACCTTCACAAGTTTGCTAACACATGGAGTTAATTTTATCTGTTTTCCTATCTGCAAAATTTATATGCTGCTTGCTGCTGAACTCACTGAGGTGCTCTAATATGTAAAGAATATTGCAAAATGGTTTGTGCTTCTCTGCTGAAAGGTGGTGAAGGGTAAAAGTATAAATAACCAGGTAGGATACTGCCAAGGACCCAAATGCTGCTCTCTTCCTTTTGGGCAAAGCTTACTCTTGCAAGTTGGCTTCATGGGGGCTACTTGTGTCAGTAGGAGCTTCCTGGAGAGCAAGCGTTCTCTTACAAATAAATCATAGCTGCCTGAGCGAGCTTGTTGGCTTCTGAAGCATTAGATGTGCACTAAACTCATTTCCCTCTTCTTTTTGTCTCTTTTATTAATAGGGTCATCCTGGCAAGGAAGGTCCTCCTGGAGAGAAGGGGAGTCAGGTAGGTGTCAACAAGACCCTCATCATGGCTAAGGGGAAGGTCGCGGTAGCTGGATGGAGACAGATCTCCATGGGGTCCAGGGATGGCTGGGCAGCCAGGGGATGTGGGTCGGTGGAAGAGGCAAGAAGCAAACCCTGTTGAAATTTGAAAGCTGAGCCTAGTTTTCATCTGCTTGGGAGTCTCTTCTGGTGCTTGGGCTGGTCTTTTCTCAACTCCTTCCAGCTTTCCTGGCAAGCAGTGCTTCGTAGCCCAGTGGACGTGAAAACTGAAACTGTGAAGGGAAGCCTTCTCTTAATCAGACACAAATAAATATCCTTTGTGGCACAGGGAATGGAGAAAATAACTCTTTTTGTATTCCTGGTCTTCCTTTTTCTTCTCCTCCCTCTCAAAGTCCCTCTTTAACAATATATTTGAGAATATTGCTGAAGGCTAGAGTCCTTGAATTATACAGTCGTCTGTCTGTCTGGGAGATTTACCATCTGCATTCCCGCTGTGTCCCATTCAGTTGAAAAACATTACGTTTGTCAAACGTCTTTGATTAGAGCGCAGTCCGGTTTGATGGACACCCGCTCGGGTGCTGCACGGAGCACAACGAATGGCCGTAGCCGTTTGTCCGGCTGGCGTCGCCCAAGGCTGAAAATTCAAACGTTGGCCTCTGCAGAATATGAGAAGCCAATAAGTGGTTGTGCCGGCACTCCCCATGCTGGAGACGTTTAGCAAACATCAAGGAGGTGATCTTGGAGCGGTGCTGGTGCTGCGGGTCTTCTCCAGCCACCACTCGTGCGAGGTCTGGGATGCTGGTGGACCTGTCGGCTCCATCTGGCTGTCAGGCTGGAAAAAATTGTCCATGTCAGGCTGGGAGAAGTGGAAGGGTATTTGTTTAGTTAGAGAATTGAGCAAAATAAAAGCCAACTGGGTTCAATAAAGAATGTGATTTATTTGCAGGTATAAGACAGTGTGGCAGCGAGGGTGGGAGGAGAGTTTTTGCAGGGCGCATATTGGGCACTGTGTCTAGCACAGCTCATGGTGTCCCTGGGGATTTTCAGCTTTCGGTGCCAGAAAGGAGCTTTGTGAGCATCTCCTGTCCCACACAGCTGAGGCCGAAGGACATCACCCTGAGGCTTGTGCCTCAAGCAATGACTCCTCTCTGTGACCGTCATCATCACAAGCTCTGTTGCGTTACTGCAAAACCAGAATGGTTTGGAAGCGGGGACACAGCAGAGTATGTTCTTTCTCTCTCGGAGAACTTGTTCTTTTCTTTAATCCCAAACATAAATCGTCAACCTTATGTATAAATCCCCTTTCTAACAAGTTGTTGTTATCCTGACTCTTCTCATCCTCCTTTCCTATTGTACAGATCTTTGCTGTTGGCTCAGCCCAGTGCACCTGCTCGAGGTGATGTTCCTGTAGCGCTTTGAGCTATTTTCTGATGGCCGCTGCCATTTCCACCCAGTCTGAAGCAGCCAGATGGCTGGGATATTTGTTTTCCACACACTCTCCTTATTGCTGCACCTTTGTTTTGATCTTTGATGTGGTTTTCTTGTTTGCATTTTTTTTCACCCCAGGGTCCACCAGGTCCTCAGGGCCCCATCGGTTATCCAGGACCACGCGGAGTCAAGGTAAGGAGGATGCAGAAACAGCGTCCATGGCATTTGTTGTTCAACTCGAGTACTCCAGCTTGTGCTGGAGGTGGACACTGCCACTGGGGACAGATGCCCTACCAGGGCACTTAGGGCCGCCTCAGTGACCACCTGTATTTATGGCTCGAGTGAGCCTTGATCCAGCGTCTTCTCTCAGGCCACGAGGATTACAAGTCCTCTGCTCTCCAATAACCCCTCCTAGCATCGTTCAGTGCTTTGGAGAGATTTCTCTTTTAATTCTTCATGAGCATGGCTCAGTCCCATTCCAATCGTTTCCAGTTTACAACCAAAGTAAATCTCAGCCAGAATGTGAAAACTTTAACAAGGCTTGTTAATAAAACAAAATAGCCTATTACTAAAACAAAGCAAGCTTTTCATGCTCCTGATCCAAAACCTTGTTAGACGAAGCAATGTGCTTTTTCACTAGACTGAATTCCAGCTCTTTCCTCGCTCCTGCTGCCTGCAGCGCTTGCATGCTGATAAGAAGGCAGCGGGTATTTTTTTCCCCATTCAGCTCTGGCTGTTATGCCCATCAAGATGTATTAGTTCAGGTGCAGATGTATCCTGCATCCCAAAGGTCCAACGAATCTGCAGGGATCTGTGCTAGCAGGTACAAACACAGATTGGGGTCTGACTATAGGTGACGTTAAGCCCTTTTAAACCCCCTTGTATATTTTTTCAGTAGCAGAAACCCATTTGCTGTTCTGCCTTCAAAATTTAAGCAGGATGTATTTAGCCAAAGCAAGCTTTCATGTTGTTTCTTGCAAGGTTGCAGACTGAGACGTAGTGGTCCATTAGGGAATGGTTTGCTGTTGTGTTTACCACTAAAGTGGAACTGTTCCACATTAGAATGATCTAGAGAAAGTGTGTCATGCACCAAACCCGTAGTGCATACAGACAAGGTTTTGCTTCCTACGAGCAGTGTTCTATTAACTGCACGAGCCTCTAGTTTGGAAAAAAATGCATCTCATTGGGTTTGCAGCTATAAATAACTTTCAGATCTTGCCTCGCTTACTAGAACCCTGTCCTGCTGCACAAATTCTGATGTACCTTAATTATACTTTTTCTTGACATGCTAAAGGGAAGAAAAAATTTAAAATACCCCAAGCAAAATATTATTTCTCAAAAAAAGAAAGCTTCTGTCTTTTATTGTAAGAGTTGCATTGCACAGTACAGCTGGTGTAGATACCTGAGGGTGATGTTTTATCCCAAGAGGCAGGACAGATGGGAAGTGTGGGTATCGAACAGGTTTGGGCTGGTGGCATAGCAGGGGGCAGATCCTGACCACGCTCAGCACCTCTGGGCTGAACACCGTGCCTTGGTGAAGCTTTGGCGGGCTTCTGCACCGTGTCACAAATGCCCACGCCAGTCGTGGTACTTCCCCCCCCCCCCCCCCCCCCCCCCCCTTTTAGTGCCTAAATGTACTTTAAACAAAATAGCACATGCACAGAAGTGAGCACCATGGTAAAAAAGAGCCAGGCTTAACCTTTGGGGGTGTTAGACACGGTGCTGCTACCCGCTGCAGAGCAGCACGGAAATCTCTGGCTGTGTGCTCAGAGATTTTAAAATGGATTCACTTCCCAAGTGTCCGTGCGCAGCTTGAGCACCAGTTTTTCTGTGAATACTCGAGTGAACTCAGCGTGCTGGCAAGGCACTTGTGGAAATGTTTTTTTGGAAAATATACACATAAAACGTTTCATACCGAGTTGTATCCCTGGAAACATAACTCCTGGGCAGGGAATGGGCAGTGACCACCAAGCCCACCTGCCAAATCAAGTCAGCAGAGGTTTGTGACTATAAGGTACTCACTGGTGACCCAAAAGCCAGATGTCAGCGGCTGATATTTGATTAGCAATATGTTTGGGAACATCACAGTTTGCAATGATACCATTGTCAACGTCAGAGGAAGCAAAAATCACCATGATTAATGATTCTTCACTCTTAAGCTTTCCTGTACCCTTGTAACATCTTGTTTTTTCTCCTGCAAGGGAGCAGATGGTGTTCGTGGATTGAAAGGCACCAAAGGTGAAAAGGTGAGTTAACACTGCATGTTTAGATAGATTTTCTACAGCCTCTGAGCATTTTTGCAGACTGGTCCCACAGGGTGCTCCCTGTGACATTTTCTCCTGCACAAGGGGTTTCTCTTAGACAAGCAGCGGGGCTGAGCCCAAAGGACTGGTAACCTCTTTGTTTTTGGAGGGGGTGTGGGCTGGGTACCTGCCGTGATGTTCTGCCACATCTTGGCTCAGACCTGGGAGTAATCGAGCCTCCATGGCGTGCTCAGGTTTTGAGCTGTTTGCTGGGGCCGGCGTTACTGATAGCTCAGGGTCCAGCGTCCGGATGATTTCCTCCTGATAAAATTTTCAGCTTGAGTGATTCGATGGAGCTGAAGGGTTTGTGGTGTGTTACAGCGGGATAACAGTGTATGGGATATGCTGCCCAGCCTGGTGATCAGAGCAGCCTGTGAAACCCAGGTCAATAAGAAAGTCAACACAGTCTATCTCTGTATGTCTCAAAGATGCAATTGGTTTCTCCCAGAGGAGGTGGAGAAAAATCTTGCCCGGTCCCATAAACAGATCCGTGTTCCTTTGTTCCTGCCCCCAGCAATTCAGCAGCAAAGCCAGCAGTTTTGGCTAGGGAATCCTGGCAGGGACCCTCCAAACTTTAAAAGTCGTTCTGGGAACTGCATCTTCATTGTCTATGAGAGATTTGCTGTAGGATGAAATAAATCATTGATTTGAGCTCTGCAATTAAACCTTCTTGGCTGAAAGAAATATTGCCACTGTCCTAGAGGTTGCCTCGAAGCATGGTGTAAAACATCCTCCATGAAAATAAAACCAGTTGTACTTCAGAAGTAATTGGTTCCCAGTACTGGCAAGGTGTTGTTATTCACATCAAGCCAGATTTGTGATCTTGACTTGCAGCCAGGACGGGATGTAGGGAATACTTGCTGTGATCCCTTGGGGACCTCGGCGCTCGCAGCCTGGCTGGGTTTCCATGCCTGTCTGTGCACACCAAAGACTTACAGAAGCCAGTGTGATGGGCGGTTGGGGACCTAATCTTGTCCTCCCTGGGTAGGGGCCAGACAGTGAGGCTAGAGAAGCCTTTTTTCTTTTTTTCCATCTATACATCTTGTCTGTTTTTTCCCTTCTCTGTTATTCAGGGTGAAGATGGCTTCCCTGGCTTCAAAGGTGATATGGGCATCAAAGGAGACCGGGTAAGAGTCTGTGACCAATGTGATCTTGTAGTGCGTTGCCTTTCAAGCCCGTGTGTTATCGTGCAAACGCAGCTCGGGGAGAGAGACTCTTGTCAGAGTCCTTCCGGCACGTCCGATCTCAAGGCAGGAACGCAGGAATTTCATGTTCACCTCCAGCACAGCGGTTGTAAATCCCTGAATTTGTTCATCCCACCTTAAGGGTAAAATAAAACTGAGTGATGATAGAGGGCCCTGTCTTGCTGCTTTGACTGCTAGGAATACTGCGTGATCCAGCTGTATCGTATATTTATTTCCAGTATCTCTTTTCCCCTGTAATATTATATCTAGGGGCTGGTAGGCATCTTTATTTGTTGAGTCTAATGTGCTTCCATATCATCAACATGAAGTGTAAAGTTACCGGGAACACACTTCAATAGAAACCAAAGCAAAGCTGTGGAAACCGCCAGGGGTGGAGTGTTATACTAGACTCATATCTTTAGCAGCAGGGCACGTTGTCTGGTCACAAAAGCTTTTAAAATCAGTGGAACACACAGATCACCTGAAACCCCAAATCATGCTCGGACACGGGCAGCGGCTGCAGCCCGCGGCTTTGCAGCGTGTCTGTCCGTCCTCCGTGTCCAGCCCTTGGGGACAGGGGGCTGTCCACATCCTCTCTCCGAGCGATGCATCACCTGGGGCTTGGTGTCACCCCGAGCTCTGAAGCCCTCTCAGGGATCAAGAGAGCTTTGCAGTCACTCATCCCCGTGTTTAAAGGAAAAATTAATGCCTTGCGTGAAGGTTTGTAAAAGTAGAAATCAAATCCTCCATTTCTCCTGGTGTTTAACTGTGTAATTGAACAGTTAAAGCAATGGGAAACTTTCCCAGTCCCCACTTCTTGCCAAGGAAGAAGGACCGAAGGTGGCATCTCGGGGAGGTGACTCCTGTCCTCGCCAAATGCAGATAGGCATAAGCTCCTTCAAACAAAGCCCGTGGCTCCAGTTCCCACCAGCGAGCTCTTTGTGTCTTATGATGAATAATGAAAGGACAAGGGGTACTCGAGAGCCTCGCGGATAAATCTGCATCCACCCAGCTTCTGGTGAGCGAAAAGAAGGCTGCCTGTGTTCGCAGCGTGGAAGCATCTCCTGTTACGCTGCGCGACAAAATGACAACTGTTGTTTTGTGTGCCGAAGCCTGCACTGTCACAACAATTCACGTTAATAGCTCGGTCCTCTCGGCTCTCGGATTTCCTAATGATTTTCAGCACAAAAGCTCCAGCCCAGTCTTTGTTCTCCAGTTGCCCGGCTCAACCCTCAATTAAACGCTTCCCATGGCTTGCTTGCACATCAAACTGCGATTTGGGAACTGGGAGGTGGGTAAAAGGGTGTGTTGCACTCAGAGCTAATGAAGGCTGTTTCGGTGAAGAGGCGCTGCGTGTAGATGGGATAATTGGGCCACAGGAAAAGATGGCTGTTGTGGGAGATAATGGCCAGGCTGTGTGAATGAAGGCTTGGTGCTCTAATAATGCTTTACAATTTACTCAATAACAGTCTCATCTGAGCTTCTTGGTGAAGACCAGCTTTCTCCAAGAGTTGTACTAGCAGATCCCTGGAGTATCTGATTGCAGCCGTGAGGATAGTGCTGTCAGCAAACACAGGGTCTGGGACCTGCCTGCCCCGTCAACGCTTGTCTTGTGATTAACAGGGGGAAATTGGACCTCCTGGGCCCCGAGGTGAGGATGGTCCTGAAGGTCCCAAAGGTCGCTCTGGCCCCAATGGAGATCCCGGTCCTCTTGGTCCTGCTGGAGAGAAGGTGAGTCTCAAGGATGGTATTGCCCAGGGATGTTTTACAGTAAACCCCACTTTTCTTTGGGTGGCCGGGGCAGTGCCCAGCATGGAGGGGCAGTTTTAGGGCAGAGAGATGAAGAGGAGCTGTGGGAGCTTTGTGTGAAGGCTGGCCTGAGTTGTTCAACACAAAGACCAGAGGAGAGACAGGGGAGATGGTTTTACTGCAGCGGCGTGACTTGAGTGTGTTGAGACGTTGGTCTCTTTGGGGCTATCTGCTTGAGTACAATGTCTTGAAAAAAGGACTAGAGGAAAAAAATTGAGAAATTGAAAGTATCACGGACTCCCGTCTAAATTCTAGGTGCATCCAGTTGAAAAAAAAAAGATAGCAAAAGATGACCATTCCCCACTAGGTCCCCGACACATTTACAGTGCTCACTCTGCATCAAACCCACTGGGCTTCCCCCGGGGAGGGCAGAGGATGACCACAGTGCCCCGGCAGCTTTATTCCACCCATGTCATGTCTGCTTTGCTCTTGACTTCTCTGCACTTGGCATCTCCCCTTTCTGCTGGTGTAAATGTGAAGCTGCTCGCAAGGTCTCTCTTGCCCGTGCTAACACACTTTTCTTTGTGTTTCAGGGAAAACTCGGCGTGCCAGGACTGCCCGGCTACCCGGGCAGGCAGGGCCCAAAGGTAACTTGGCCGGGTTCAGTCCTCGAGAGGTGCAGGGTGTGCTGGGGAGCCCAGCGGACGCCAGCCAAGCTCTGATGGTGGTGCCATGCAGAGGGCTCGGCCCCCCGCTAATGGGACGAGGTGGAACGGCAGCATTTCCCACCGCGCGGTCCCTCCTTCCCACCCATGCAGGACAAATTTATAGATGGGTAAAAATAGCTCCCAGCCCTCAGCTGGTGGAAGTCAGTGACTGGTTCTGCATCTTTTCAGTCTCCTGCAAAGCGGTGGGAAGAGATGCAGTGGGACAGGGGCTGCAGCACACGAGGGCGTGCAGGACTGCTTTGGTGATGGATATAAACAGGCTCCGTGTGAGCTTCTATGCTAGTAATAGGCATAATAGCCCTTCTCCTTGTATTATGTTTTATATCTTCAAAGATCTGTGCTAGTGTTAACTAGTTAATTAAGGAGAATAGCTAATGAATCAGGGTCTCCCTGAAGTTAAAATAAAACTGCTATTTGCATATTTGCAAATATCCTTTGTATCTTCCCTACAAGCCCACCTTCATTTGGGCCATTTTCAAATGTTCTTTTTAAATTAAAACTGCAAATTCCACTACATAGACAAAGGCTGCAGCCTGGTTTTTACACGCCCTGGAGGCTTTGGGAACTTACGTTTTTGTTAACATTTTTTTTTAAGAATTATATTTTATTATTCGTGTTCATTGCTTGAAAAAAAAACCAGGCTTGTTTAACACTGGAGACGTAATTATCTGCAAGAAATTGTTTCCTGGTTGTGGTGTTGATGGTTTATTTTTTAATTTGCATTTTATATCTAGGGTAGGGGTTTTTTTGCATTTCTTCGACAAGTTCCTATTTTAAAAGCAGCAGCAGCTATTCTCTAGGCACTTAGATCAGAAAGGAACAAGCCAGGAGTTAAATTTTCATGTGCAACCTAGTGACTTGGGAGCTAAAAACCAAACGCCTGCCTGTTCCCCAGGCGCCTGGTACGACCATGGGCTTGGGCCTTTGCAGTGACTCCTAAGGAGGCATGGACCTTTTTTTTTGTGTGTTGTTATTTTTGTATGAAATTTAGTTTCCAAGGTCATTTCGGGTCTGTCTTCGGTTTTGCTTTTATTAAAGGAAGGTTAAAAGAAAAGCGTTGGGAGCTGTAGACATCAGCAGGCACTCGCTGGGGGTTATTCCAGGCCAGCGGGCGCCTGGCACGGATGGACAGAGCTGCCCCTTTCAGTGTCTTGAACCGCTCTCTCTCTTTGCTCTTTCCCCCAAGGGCTCAATCGGCTTCCCAGGATTTCCAGGAGCCAACGGAGAGAAGGGCACACGGGTAAGAGCCGCTTTGTCTAGCTGCTTTGCTGATTTTTTTTTTTCTCTCCGAAGAAAGATCCTTGGGCAGGACGTGGGGGATGCTCCATTGCAGGCAGCTGCTGGGCTGGTGCTCTGGTTGCTTTTGCACGAAGGGGTTGCCCAAAAAGGGTCAGCCCACCCGCTCGCATCCCAGGATGAGGTCCCTGGCACAGGGAGCACGGGACCGGCGAGAGCCTGGAGCAGGCAAGAGGCTCCCGACGCCGGCTGTTGGGAGAGGAGGATGCCAGTAATAGCACAATCAGCTCTGCAGACAGCAGCTTTCCAATTAAACACTGGAAATTTTTCCCTCAAGATATTTTAAGAGATTTCTCTGAACCTGAATCCTTCCTGCGCTGTCAGACTTTGCTCAGGGCGTGAAGAGCTTTTTAATTAACAGTAATTATTAGAGATGGGTGAATCTGTTCAGAAGCAGCAAGAACCATCTTTAGCCTAACTTGGGATTCAAAATGCATAGCTGAAAACACTCTTACAAATTCCTCCTTTTAATAAGCGGAGCTATTCTAAATTCATAAGCACCCTTAAAATGTGGGGGCTCCATCCTCCAGACTTGTCTCTACCTCTCACCCCCCCGTGCACAGACTTTGCTCCCGAGTAGGGATTGTCTAAATACACCGGTGATTTTTTTATTTTGTGGAAGACATGCTTGAATTAGGGGATTCACAGTACAAACATAAAGCCATTTTTTGCACCAGCTCTGGTGACAGGGAAAAAAAGGAGGGAGTGAGGAGAGCGAGTGGAATTAGTTTCCTTTTTACTCTCATTTAAATACAAATGACTTCTAACAGACGTGTTTGATAGGAACCCAGAAAATATAAATCATTTTGCACTGCATTAATATCATGCCACTGAAATTTGGTTTATATCCACCACCCTGTTTTTTCTCCACTGAGTAATTTTAATTTCATCCTGAACTACAAATGCGGCATCTTTTCCCCTCCCTCTACTCCGGCCGGGCGGGAGGAGGGAGGCTGTGAATAAGGCAGCTGCCACAACAGCCTTGAATTCACTGTAGCCCTATAATTACCACCTGCCTTATCGAATATACAGCAATAAAATCCTTGGGCTGGTTTTTTGGGTGGTGTAAAACAGGGCATTGGCACCGCAGCGGGGTGGAGACGTGCTGCTTTGCATCCCTGAGCGTCCGCATCCCTCTTGCTCCATCTGCTAATTTTATTTGGTGGGATGGAGAGCCAGACCACTGGGATGGGAAACCTTTCGGGGAGCGGAGCAGGTACCAGGAGCTGGTCATTTATGAGATGGGGAAAAAAACCCCAAGGGTTGAGCTGGTGGAATTTTGGCAATGCCCAGCCTGAAAGGGATTGAGGAGGGAGCAGGTCTGCTGGGAAGGGGCCCAACTTCAGGACCAAGACAATGATAAGAAAAGACAAAAAATCAGCAGTTTGCTCACTTTTATTCTAGGTGAGCTTTGTGCTCTTAGGAGGAGGTAGTGAGGACACTTAGTTACACCCCCTGGTATGCCACGTATTTCTTCAGTTATGAATTGAAAAGGGGTTTTTGCATTCCAAGCCCAGCCTGGAAGGAGATGGGGCAGCTCGGGAGCTGAGACGCGTCTTGCCAGGACGGGCTCCGGGGTGCACTGCGGTGGGGCTGGCACTGCCGTGCCGGCAGCCCTAAAACCTCTTGTGTAAAGGAAGGAGACGGGAATTTGGGGAGATATGATGTTGTTTTCGTGTATGGAGAGCAGGGTCAGGGCTTCCCCGACCTCTCAGGGGGAGCACGGTCTGACACACCTCTGTCAAATAGAAATAAGTTGGTTTATTTTATGGTGATTTTAATTTTTTTTTTCTCCAATGTGTGATTGGAGCATTTATGCCATTCCGCCCGGTCCAGCAGCGTGCGCTTGTTTTATTGGTGTGTTTGCATGTGAGAGAGAGGGGGAGAGAGAGGGAAGATTTTCATGGACAAATCTGTCCTTTACTATAAGGAGCCCAGCTTGAAAATCTTTTCAAGAGTAGTAAAAATACTGATTTTCAGTAACTGTTTTGGTATCCTTCTTTTTTTTTTGCTCCCAAGTATCTGGTTTGAAATAAGTGAAAAGCAATTATGTACAGAACGATAGACTGAGCTGGGATCACACCGCACAAACCAAATGGAGACCATCAACTTAATTTAAGCCTCATTGAGTTGGACTTGACAAATCCCCCTCTGTTTCTCCTGAGACCACTAAATTTGCTATTTTATGAGCATGTCCACATACAGTCGAGAGAGAGAGTTTCTAAGATTTGCTTCTCCAGTGCATTGTGGAGTAACCCAATTTGCAGCTGAAACAACCAAAAATCACTTGTTTGTCTTTTCTTTTTACAAGGTATTACTATTATGCTATTCAACACGGTTGTTTATGTGTCCAAAATAATATGAATCACGCGTTTCTCTTACGATCGTCATCATCTAGGAATGGAAATAAGCTTTCCAGCTCATTATTTCAGCAACGCAAGCAGTCTTCCCAAGCCCTTAAATAATAAAAAAAAGTGAAAACCAAAGGCAGAAGGCGGTACCAGCAGATCTTGCCAGCGCGGGCAGCTGAATTTTGGTGCTGGCAGAGCTTGTAGCCCTAAAGCTCCCCAAACCTGAAACCACAACTTCTGGCTGAAAGGGCTGGCAAAGATAAAAATGGGGAAAAAAAGGATGTTTGGTGTTTTTGGATGAGTGTGACCTGTTAAATATCACGATAGTTTTGGCGAGTGGCTGCTCATAACGGTGCCCGTTCTCACCCAGCATCCTGCAGCCAGAGGCGAGCTTGCTTGGATGTTTTCAAAACCTGATCATAAAATCAATAGTTAGACGTAAATAAGTGGTCTTATTTTTAGAGCTAATAGGCCTCTGCCATTAGCACAGGGTAATAGATCTCCCTGCTCGCCCAGTCTGACAGAGCCTGGGGGGTGCATGGAGGTACCGAAGTCCAGACTATTTATTTGGGTGCCTAGCAAATAATCTGAATTTAGATGCTTTTCCCTCGGCATGCCTGTTTGAAAAATATAGGTCTGTGTACATTTACAGTGCTATATAAATTGTTCGCAACAGTACACAGTGCTGTATGCATGATTAATGATAGCAATAAGCAGGGGAAAATTTTGCTTAAAAATAGAATTGAAGAAGGAGAGGAGTGTGTGGGGCTACCTGCAGGGAGGTGACACACACTCCTCTCCACCTGCTCTGAATTTAGTCTCCCATAGCTAAAGGAAAACCAGCTGGAGTACTTTAAAATTATTTTTGTAATTAATTAAAAAAAAGGTATGCCAGCAGGGTTTATTAAATGGAGCCACAGAACAAGGAGGATTCAGCAGGACTAATTTTAGTAGCTTGAAGAAAGTTGATTGTAAAGTTTTCCAGCTCCTGTTTTATGTTTGCCTGGTTAATGAGTGCCAAATACAAGAAGGCAAGATTGCGAGATGATGGATTCGGGGCAGAAAATGACAAGTGATATTTTAAGCATTCTGTGTTCCTTACATAGAAAGCAAGTCTTTCTCTTCCTTCCTTTAACAGGTGGTTGGTAACAATACTGGACTGCAGGTCCAAAGGAAGAAAGTTAAACCTATGGGTATTTTTTTGGTAACTTGATGCTAGCCAAAATAGTGTTTTCAGGGAGCAAGCTCTAGGCCATTAGTTTTCTTTTAGGCGCAGGGTAATGGAGCTTAACGTAATGCCAGATTTAGGACCCAGCTGTCTCTGTCTTTTTTCTGTCAGAATTAATCACAGTCCCCCATTAGAGGAAGCTGAGTGCATCTGTCAGATCTCATAAGCCTGCTGCTTTGTCGCCGCTGCAAAACAATGTCTTAAATTACTTGTTTAGCGCAAAGTTCACAGAGATGAAGAAAGATTTGTAAATATGTGGGGCAGCTTAATTGGCTTGTGTGGCGTAAAATAACCGCTCAGAAGAGGAACCCTGCTCTGCTGCTGTCGTTCCTTAAATATTTAACAGCACAGGTCTTGCAACGCGTGTTTGCATCGGTGTGAGCCAGCCTGTCCTGCTCCCGGTCGGGGCGAGGACCAGCTCTTCCCCACGTCGGGAGCTGGGCGAAAGGACGAGTGGAGATCAGTGGGAAAAGGGATTGTAGATTTTGGGGTGGCAGAGTTGAAGAGCTTTCTGCTGGCTCTCATGTGTTGGATGGTTTTTTTTGGAGACTGCATGGTCTGAGTGGGTGGCCTTATCTTTGAAAGTCTTTGTGGTAGTTTAAAGGACTCGGGGTATGTTTTCTTAAGAGACTCCTTCCCTCAGATGGTAGGTGTTGTCTGGGCATTGGGATTACCATCCAGACCTGCCCAAGCCTTATAAATTAAAATAAATACAAGAATCAGGGGATGAAAGTAAACCTGCTGTTGTCCTTTTCACTGCAAATGAGAACAGGAGAGGTTTTGGGGGCAGTTTGTGTGCAATAGGCTCTGTTGCGGGTTCATCTGCTGCGAGCTCAGCCTGCGATGCTGGCCGCTAACTCCTCTTCATTTCTTTTTTGTTCCAGGGGACACCTGGCAAACCAGGTCCAAGGGGGCAGCGCGGTCCAACGGTAATAATCCACTTCTTCGTTCTTGTGCATTTTGAAAGCTTGTTAAGACCAGTATAAAGTGTGATCTGATTTATGTCCTCACTGGGTAGGATCTGGCCTTCAGCAGTTAAAGCTAAGCAGAGGGGACACAGTGATTTGGGGCTGGGGCTCACCAGTGAACATGGTTTAAGGTCATAACAAGACCAGACCTCCAGTGGTAGTGACGAAGGCTCCTGTCATCCCCTTGCTGCTGGCGGGACGGCTTGTTGACCCGGTGCAGCTCAAGGCGCTTGGGTGCTTTGCCCGATCACAGTGTAGCGCTGTGGGTAGCAAGAAGGGCTAAAATGTTATTTTTTTTGCCTTTTAAGGGTCCACGTGGGGAAAGAGGCCCTAGGGGAAGCACTGGCAAACCCGGCCCAAAGGTAAGGTTTTGGGGAGCCTGTTGGAATTGCCCTAAAAAGTGTTGGTATAAGAGACCGTCTGGTTCATTGTCCTCCATTTCCCTTCTCTTCTGATCTTTATTGCCCAGCCAAATGGCTCATAACCCACCCGTAAAGTATATGCACAGATCCTAAAAATGTGTTGGCCCACGTTTCAGCAGGACATCGAGTGCATGCACGAATTAAGAGCCGTTGCAGCCAGAAGGGGAGGGAGCAGCCCCACGTCAGGGACCGGCACAACCCTACGATCCACTGACGCTTCCACTAAGCCCTATTTTATGGCGTTTAAGTAGCATTTGAACCACCTCAGAGGCCTTAGGCTGTGCCATGGGCGAAGGGGCATGTATTGCTGCTGGGCTCCAGAACCTTGCACTTTGCTGAGCCACTTTGCATGCACACTGTGCGCCCACGATTGGTCACTGGGCAAAATAGGTATTTTTTTGCCAGCCAGTCTGGAGGCACACTCAGCTCCAGAACCGGCTGCAGAGACTGATTAAGTGACCATCAATTGCCGGGCATGATGGAAGCAAAGCTTTTGTAGTGAGACATTGTCACCACCGCGCTGCCGGCTTTAAAAATAAATGTCTCGGCTTTGTGTCGGCATGAATTTTTGATAAATACCTCATCTTTGCGGCGGCATTTATCTCTCAGAGGGAGGCCGTTATCTGGTGGAAATATCCTGAGCTCACTGACGTTATCTTTCCTGTATTTTTATTAAGCAATGTGGGGGGAACGCGCAGCTGCTCGTTTGTCACTGGATGCTGCTCCCGATACGGAATTATTAATAGAGAGGGGCTGGGGGGAGCCGGTGGGGTGTGGTGTCACTGTGGGCTTGGTGCCATTTGAAGTCTTTGTGCACAGCGGCTGCAATAGTGATATACGTATTTTTAATGGTGTGTTGTTTTGTTTATTCGTAAAAGGGCAACTCTGGTGGTGATGGCCCCCCTGGTCCTCCTGGCGAAAGGGTAAGGCAAGCCAGTGCTAAAGCAGGGCTCAATCCAAGCCCGTTAGTTTAACACAGCAGACGAGGCGGCTTTGCAGGGCTGAGATGGTGCTGGGGGTTTTTGCAGTGAGCATCCTACCAAGTACGCTGTTAAGCAGAGAGGGGTGGGCAGCTCGCTGGAGCCAGGGTGCAGCTTAGCATACCTCGGTCAGCCAAAAGGAAAAATCTGTTTAGAAATACGAGGTGAAACGTGCTTGTGCCGAGAGAGGTCTCGCAAGTCACCTACAGCCCGTAGGTCCTTTCTGAGCTCTCCGAGGAAGGCTCAGTGGGGCCTTGGGTGTCCTGTGTGAGCATTGCTCCATGGGAAAAGGGAAAAGTCACCTGTGGGTTTTGTGCAGACAGCCAGAGCTGTGGTTTTCTGGAGGAGGTGGTCCTCTAGGACCTCATGCTGCTTTCTCCAGATTACAGCACGCTAGGTGGAAAATACTGAAACAATGGGACTTTCATGATTTTAGCCTCAATTTCTGCTTTTTCCTGGGTGGTTTTTTTTTTTTTGTTTGTAAATTTTCTACAAAATTGCCCAGGGAGGAAATATAGGAAATTGGTCCCTGCTCTGCATCTGCTGGTTGTGACCGCAGGGGCGAGGGGGGAGCTGCTGCTGACACCGCTCCAGGGAAGCAGCGCTCTGAAGAGCATCGACTGCCTGCGGCAGCAGTCCCAACCACCAGCTCTCTTCTTTTTCATTCCTGCACGAGCTGGTAGCTCCCAGGTGCTCTCAGTTGAGCTGGGATGGGAAAAGACCTATTTTTCATAGCACTGGGAGGGAAAGGCACAAAGCGCTTGATAGCCCTCTTCATGTTTGCAGTGCTTTTTGCAGCTGGACAGGCCACTCGGTTAGACGTGCCTGGTGGTTCTTATCTCTCCATGCATTTTTTCAAGGGATGGCCCCATGCAGCTGCATCTCCCACTTTGGGGCATTTCTTTGGGGTAGAAGTAGCTGGCCTTCCATATCTTTGTGCTCATCTGCTGTTCACGCAGAGCTAGTATTTCACAGTAAAGCGTTATAGGTTCCTTAACCATGTTTTCTGGCTTGTTTTGCATCCCAGGGACCACCAGGGCCTCAAGGACCGACTGGGTTTCCTGGACCAAAAGGCCCCCCTGTAAGTAACTGTCTTTCTAGAACATGCAAAGAAATACATAAAGTTTTTCCCATCCAGCTGTGATTGCCTGTGCCAGCTCAATCTTAGCTGCTTTTCTGACAAATGGTGACGTACCCCATAAAAGGCATTTCTGAGACATCATGGTAATAACCCAACGGTTTAAGATTTTAAATAGCCAAGTAAATTGCGGCTGATTATAAATGTTCATTTCCTAATGACTCTATCGCTAGGATCTTTCATGGTTGCTCTGTTCTTTATTTTCCCTCTGTATACTGGGAGGCCAGCACAACAGAGTGACACTTCTGTCTCTGCAATTATTATACACTGGTGGGGGACCTCAGAAACCTTTCTGGAGTGATTTCCTTCCCTGTGGCGAACAGCTTGCTCCCGCTCTGGACCTGTAAGATAAATCTTTCCTTTGGGAGATGTGTGGGAAAGGGCCGTATCTTTTAGGGTTCTGAGCACCCCCATTTCACTGTAAAACGGATGGGAACTAATGCAAGGAGGCAAGCAGGTTTGATTCAGTCCTTATCACAGTTTTAGTACTGAGCACTTGGTCATGTTCCTTCTCACCCTGGTTTTCTGCTGTAGGGTCCTCCTGGGAAGGATGGATTGCCTGGTCACCCCGGACAGAGAGGAGAAACCGTAAGTAGCCAAAAATCTTGGGCAGATCATTAGTCCTGAGTCTTGTCTTGCTGGTTGGTTTTTCTAAACCCTTCTGTGCAGCTGGGGAGATGTGGCCACACATTTGTTTTCCTGGAGGTCTGTGTCTCTCCAGCTGCATGGGATGGTCTATGGGAAGCAACCCTCTTCTGAGCAGGACAGGTCGGTCTAATGATGATTCATGTGAAGGCTGTGCACCGACTCCTCTCTCTCTGTCCCTTGAGTAGATTGTGGAGGTCATGTGCATCATGCATGGAGAAAACATGAGCAGAGATGTAGTGATGCCGGGGTCCAGCGTCAGAAGCAGTTGGGTTTCTGCCATGACGGGTGGTGGCAAGAGGTAGCTCCTCGCGAGGTGGGAGGACGTTGGCTGGGGTGGAGTCTGGGTCAGCACCAGCACAAGCCAGCACTTGCTGTGGCTTTTGCTTTCATGAGGTGGAGAAGAAGCTGGGGGGTGATTTCCAAGCAGCCCCTGCAGCCAGGCTCTGTACCCCAAGGACTTGCCGATGCAGTTGTCCCTTTGCCCTCCCAAGGGGGAAGGATGTGCCTCTGCTCTTTGGAGCGCTATGGGTAAAGTCGGCGCTTTCTTTCCCGCTCCATCCTTTGGAGAGGGGCAGGTTTTATGTCTCTCTATTCCAGAGACATAACTCTAGGGCTGCGGTAGCAGAGATTTTTCATGCAAGACGGGCTCCATCCTTTGTGAGCTCAGCTTACTGCAGCCAGCTGCGTTAGGTCAGGGGCAGTTTTATTTTCTCTGGAACCTGCAATGGGAGAAATAAACTATTCTCACTTCTTGATGCACCATATGGCCAACGCCAAGAACTGTTGCATAGAGTTACAGAGGGAGTAAGAGTTACAGCCCAGTTTTGGCAGTGCTTGTTTTGAGAGGAAGGCAATTCCTGGCCAAGATGAGTGGTGTAATGGTTTTGCTCTAGTTTTTCTGTCCGCACCGGTTACTGCAGCACGCTTGTGTATCAGCCACTTGCCTTAGCACCCAAGTAAGAAGAGCATCTCTGCTGACGCTGCCTTTTAGCCAAAGCTACGCACAAGGTCCTCATGAAGTTTTGCTTAAGCCCCCTCCAGCAATAATCTCTTGCTGCAACCCAGGGAGCGGCTCCTGCCTGTTTAGGTACCTCACTGTGTCATACGCATACTGCTTGGTCCATTTTAAAAGGTTTTGTTGCACAGATGTAATCATTGTTTCTCACCAAAGGAGAACGATGAGGCATGTGGAAGGTATGATAACCTGGCTGTCGTGCGTCTCTGGTGGTCTGTTGTCTGCACCTTTTTTGCTTGACGGATACCCTAAGCGAAAATGACCCTTCTGCCATGTATTCCTCTGCATGCAGTAATTAGTATTCTTCTGTTTGGCATTTTTGGGGATGTTTATTCTTTTTCCTCAGCTGTTTACAATCCAGCTCATTCGCTGTTGTTGGTATGTCCCTCTCCTCAACACTGCATGCCGCATGTTAGCAGATAGACTCTTTGTCCTGTGTTTATTTTACAAGAAAAAAACCCCAACTTCCTCTACTCAGCTTTGCATTTTTCTCCACTGCCTTTCCTAGCCGATGAGCATTAAAAAGGCTTTGCACATTATGCATTTTTTCCCCTCAACTTATCACACAACAATTTAATTAACTTGCCTGGCATTTGCTAAGCAAGGCAATGCAAATACTGCTCAGTGCAACACCGGATATTTATTTACACTCCATGAGACTGACTTTAAGGCAATGATTGTGGTATTTTTGAACACATAATCCTCAGGTCAGGATTAACTTAAAGGTGAAGAGAAGAGTTTTCACCTGCCAGAGCCTGACTGTGACATTTAGTCTTCTTTCAATGGGTTATGTATAACATCCAGGACACCTACATTCAAATTAGAAGTAGAAGTAAAAACTTTACTTGCATCTGCTGTTATCAACTTGGAATGAAGCATCAAACTCCAAGTCTGCATGAATATGAATGGAGAACGGGCTTTCAATTAGTTGGGGTCTGAAAGTGTTCCCTGATAGCTTTCTTCACTCATTGCAGCAGTAGCTTGCCTATCACAGGCAAATGCTTCCAGAAAACCAAAAATCTGTTAATCTGTGCCATCGGCAAGCTTGCAAAGATCATTTTCTCTTGCATCCTCTTGGGGTGCGTGCAGACATGTGCAAAAGCAGGTACCAGAAGTCCCTTTTTTGTCCCCCTTTCCTTACCTAGTGCCAAAAAGCGAGGAGAGAAATGTAAAAATGAATTAAATCTTATTTCCACATCAGTAGTCTTGTCAGTGCACTCTGTACCTTCGTGCAAGAAAACCTAAACTTGAAATCTGAGTGTCAAATAGTTCCCTTTATTTTACTTTTCATTTAGTAGCAAATAGGCACGCTGAAGGATGCTGACATATTTGGCCATATTAGATTTACAAAGATTGGATCTGAAAAAACGAAGAGAAATTCTAAAAGCTCTGTGCCCAAGGCTCAGGCAGGATAAAAGGAAGCCCCTTTCTTCAGATTAATAAGAAACGTCCTGCACAGAACTGGCTGAAATATTTTTTTACGATAAGAGTTTAATTGTACATTCATTTCACAAAGATGTTTTGCCATTTCCCTATCAATGACAGGATATTTTCTGTGACCTGCAGACAGCTGTAGAATAGCATTGAGTAGTTTTTTTAGCATGACACATTACCTTTGGCTTGGGATTTATCTGATCATCTTTTGTGGCAATGAGAAAATAGCCTGTGTGCCCTAAATGAGATTTCTCAAGCTTCTCAGCATGCTATAGTAAGAATGACAATTAATGTGCTTTTTAAAGAGTGGCTTAGGAGGGCTAAACAATTGCCGTGGTGATAGTTCGTTATTGTCACTCTTCAAATGTCATTATAATTAGCTGTCATGGAGACTTCGCTACTCATCAGCATTTGGAGAGAAAGACATTTGTGATTTCTTTCAACAGATGTTGATGAAGGGAATAAAGCTTCACTCAGCCCCCAGGGCCGGTGGGTTGTGAGCTTCAGCGGGGCTGGAGATTGGGGCTGCTGGTGCCGAAAGTGGAAGACAGTTACCCAGCCTCCGAGCTCCTGGGAGCTAAGCCTAAAACGGAGCTAAGCCTAAAACAGAGCTAAGCCTAAACCAGTACCAAAACGGGCAGCAGGAGAAGGGAAATGCTTATTAAGAATTACTCAGCACGAAGAAACTCACACATTTTGACTTTTTAATAGCCATTTCCTCTATAGGTTTTATGAGCATAGCAAATTTTTATATATATATGTATGTGGCCAGTCCTTCAGCCACAGCACAGTAGCTCCATCAAAACAGCAGAGCTGAGCTTTGAGAATCCCTTTTTCTTCCTCTGTTCCATCCTTGTATAAATGTACAAATACACATTTTCCACTTTCTGTTTGATTTCTTGTTTCTTTTGCCTTTGGGTGCCCACCCGTTCCTGGTCAGTAGTTTCACCAGAGGAGGAGCAGTTGGGTGGCAGTCTGGGACCCTCGCTGGAGTACTCCTTGGCAGAAGTGTCATCCCTTTCTTTTTTCCCTTTCTCTAACAGGGTTTCCAAGGCAAGACCGGCCCTCCAGGACCCCCCGGTGTCGTAGGCCCTCAGGTAAGAAACAAACGCTCGTGCTTGCACCAGCCCTCTGCAGCTCATCTCCGGTTCAGCACAGTGGGCTCTCACAGCTCTGATGGTTTAGCTGGAGCTGCTGGAACTGCAGGTTATACAGCACAGGGGCTCCTCTTCCAGGGGTGGCAAAGTCATGTTGAAGCAAGCTTTTGATGTCTTTGAAATTCCCGGCCAGGGTGTGAAATACCCCAGTGGGTCCCAGCCCACCTTGTCGAGGCATTAGGATGGTATTTAGACAAACGTGGCTGAAGGCTGCTGTAAATAAGGTGGCTCCTGTGAACTTTACAGAACTACTTTGGTGTAAAATTGGTGTAGGATGAGAGAGACGCCAGCCACACACAACCTGACTAAAAGACCTTAAGCAGGCAGAGAGTTAAATGAGATCTCAAGGGGCTGTAGAGCTGCCGGGGTGTTCAGGGCAGCGTAAGCGTGATGCAAGAGTGCTCTTACATGTCGCTATGAAGAAGTGCATCCCTCTTTAATACAAAGTGCCGCTAGATTCTGTCAGTTGGGCTATTTTCCTTTAGTCACAGTGAACTCTGTGCAATCGGGAAATAATAACTGCACAACCAGAATTTGTACCCCTCAAGCACAGGTACGCGAGGCTCGTGCATCAGGTTTGTAGGCAGAGCCCTAGACTGAGTAGGACTGGCATTGTGTTGAGTCTTCCTTCCTGAACTGCTGGGGAGGTTACTCTTTAATTACAAAGTAATTCATTTGTCCTCTTTAACGATAGTGTAAAGTCCCTGATTTGTAAATTCCCTGATTAGGGGCAATTCCCTGACTGTGTCTGTCTTCTCAAGTGCAAATTAGGTTCTATGGCAATTTTATTTGGCTCTGCTGCGCGTAGTTAGCGTGATCTGTGGTTGCTGAGCAATCGCAATGTTATCGTTCTGCTTGCACTAAGTGGCACCCTGCAGCATGACATGAATTACAACCACCGTCCCAGCGGACACCAGTGTGCAGGGACGTTATAGTCTTCTGCATATGGCTTTTGTCCTCCTCCAAAATGGGCCACTTGGGAATCTTCTGCACTGGGCCTTATGTTACACTCGTCACCATTAGTGCCCGCATTCGGCACAAAGGCAGTCAGTAATTGCTGTGTAGTACAAGCCTAATCCATTATTTATGCCCCATATAAGGAAGAATCAGCATGATTGTAGAGTACTTAGGAAGTTTTCAATTAAAAAAAAAAGCCCTACGCATAGGAATTGTAGTAATAATATCTCATTTATGTTAGCACTTTCATTCCAGAGGTTCCCAGTGCCTCTAGTCTGTCGAGTGCAATGTTGCCCACTTCCAAAGCAAGGTCCCTTTAGATGCCAAAGGAGGCATCTCTCCGGGGATTCTTGGTGGCACTGCAGGGGACAGCTAAGGGAAGGAGCATCTTCCATCCCATCGCAACCTAAAGGAATAAGCTGATAGCCTGCACCTCTTCCTTCCTTGTTTGCTCTGCTGGTACCCAACACCTTCTCCCCGATCTCTGTTTCTTCAGGGTCCGACTGGTGAGACTGGGCCAATGGGTGAGCGGGGACATCCAGGCCCTCCAGGTCCCCCAGGTGAACAAGGTCTTCCTGGCCTCACTGGGAAAGAAGGGACCAAGGTAGGGACCGCAGCCTGCTGAATTCACCCTTCTTGCAAGCCTGGACGCCTGCCTCTCTCCCAGAGATGGAGGGGGATGATTCAGAAAAGACATGATGTTTCACAGTGTCTCATCACAACTTGAGCCCAGAAGGAGGAGCTGGGTCTCTATGGAGCCTGCACATGCTCAGCTATTTATCACTGTCGTTGCAGGGGGACCCTGGTCCTGCTGGCCTCCCAGGGAAGGACGGTCCCCCAGGCTTGCGAGGCTTCCCCGGAGAGAGAGGTCTCCCTGGCCCCATTGTGAGTAGAGGCTGCCCGGTCCTTCCAGTGGGAAGGATCCCCAGGCGGTGCAGCACCCATCTCCCACAATGACTTTGTTTTCCTCCCTCCAGGGTGCTCCAGGGCTGAAAGGCAACGAAGGTCCCCCAGGCCCCCCAGGTCCAGCAGTGAGTATTCTTGCCCTTACAGGCACCACCTAATGCATTTACAAGCTTGGCAAGCCAAAACGGAGGGTTAGTCACAGCTCAGTGCTTTATCCGTTATTTCCTTTGCACTAACTAACGGCTTGCTGGATATTACTTTATTTTACAAGACACGCATGTAATAGCTCAGTCATTTTGTGGTGTCAGCTATGAACATATGTGACAAGCTGAGGGAACTGGAATGATTCAGGACATTGAGAATTTTGCTTCTAAGTCACCTGCTTTCCCTCTGAAAGTTGTCCCCACTTGAGATTTGTGCTCAGTGCAGCCCTCCTGCAATAAAATATCCATCATCCAATGCTCCCTGCTGCATTGGCCATGAAGTGGATCATGCTTTGTTCCAAGTTGATAATGTGCCCTCAGGAACTGAGCTCCCTGCACCGTCCAGAGGAGAACCCAGCCCTTCCAGGGATTTTAATTAAAAAAAGATCTGCAGGACCCCTTGGGCTGACGGTACCAAGTCATCACATGGCAGTCACCCCATCAATGTGCTCACTTCAGATGCATTTGCAGTATCCTACTGCTGGATTTCTTTCTGTCTGTATATAGATAAAGCTCGATACTCCAGTTAATGCTTTCTTCTTCTCCAAACAGGGCTCTCCTGGTGAGCGCGGTCCCGCGGGATCAGCTGGCCCAATAGGCTTGCCAGGGCGACCTGGCCCCCAGGGACCTCCGGGACCCGCAGGTGAAAAGGGAGCCCCAGTAAGTACCAGTATAAAGGTTAACAGCTGTGGGTCAAATAGAAATGTGTGTAGTAGGAAGCTGAGCGTGGAGACATTCCCTGGGGTTGGTGTATAAACGATTGAAAAAAAAGAAGGGATTCAATTAGGAAGGAATTTTCTCATCTTGGATGCATCAAACCACTCAACGTTAGCTGCTCAACTGCCCTGTTTGGGACGCACGTGCTGTCAAAAATGGATGTGATCCCAAGGACCAAAATGTCTTCAGGCGATGAGAAGGGATGAGGACTGAACAGGTAAAATGACAGCCTGTGTGACCTCCTAGTGACAAACAGCCAAAGGACGGGCCTCTGGGCAGAGAAGTGAGCCAACCCCACCGCTTACAAGGATGCAACGGCAGTAGCGATTTCCACTGAGTCTAAATAAATCCTTATCCTTACTCTGCCCCAGCCAAGGGGCCGCACGGGAAGGTGCTGCAGAGGTTTCGGCTCTGCTTCCTGGGATGCTGTGTGCTGCCACGGCATCAGCGTTCCCAGGCATCCCGCTGGTGCCTGTGGAAAGAGCTGCTCTCAGCAGGAGCCCGAGCAGAGCACGGCTGAGTCCTGCCATATGGTCCCTCTCCCGAGCGTTCACCAGCCAGCCCGCGCAAACTCTCACGTCTTTCGCTCCCCAGGCACGCGCATGAAATGTCACGTGCGGGCAGGAGAGAGTGGGCTGGGATGACTATTTCTGTCCCTGAAGAGCACAGTGCCGTGACAGTCCCGAGGAGGGAGGCTGTGCCTCTAATTCATGCCCAAATGGTTTTGCAGGGACTTTTGGGTTGCCTGCCTCAAACTTAAGCTCAGCTTCAGACCCAGGAAAATGAGCAAATGCTGGCATCGGTGATTTCAGACTACATGAGGACACTTGCGGTGATTGATTGTTGTTATCAAAAGTCTTTATCAGCCACTATACTCCACATTTGCTGGCTTATTAGGAACTCCAGCAGCTAGTCCAGAGGCAAGAATTTCCTGGTGACTCAGCTTTATGAACATCTGTCCTGCCAAGTACCTATATGATGTAAGAGTGGATAGATGAATAGGCAATTTATGTGGCATCTAATTATTCAGAAGAGAGCACCCAGGATTCAGATGCAATTCAATTATGTACGAGGAAACTGAAAAATATCCACTGTTCAGTTCCTATAAACAAAGAAATTTGACTGAAGGCTCCAGGTCTGAGGAATATGAGTAGATGTTTAAGCAGGAGGCCAGCAGAGACTGTTTTATTCACTTCAGGTGTTTTCCTTTGTCCAGAAGCTCAGGAGGGAGCTTGGGGCCTCCTGAGAAACCCCCATTAGTCGGGGATCAGTCAGGGGAGGGAGCAGGCAGTGAGTGCTGGGACAGTCAGGACCAGAAACAGTAAAAACTGGCTTGTGGGAATAAAAATTAGTTGAGGTCTTGTTTGTCATCCAGAGAGAGATGGCAGAGGGTTCAGATTAAATCTGATTATATTGCTATAGCAGTGAAATTGCAGCTGTGGTCTGGGTATTCGCCATTTAGGTTTGTTTGTTCTTTCTTTATCTCTCGAGATAGAAATATTGTCTTGTTTCAGACAGCGAGCACAGAGAGCCTGGTGAAATATCAGCTGGAAACCGGTTTTGCTATACATGCCCATACAGTCAGGGTCATTAGCAGCTGAATAAAACGTTAATGGGATGTAATGGGTTGGTTGGAGGGTGGAGGAGAGCTCTGTATGACCTGCCTGCTCTTTCTGCTTCCAGGGCGAGAAGGGTCCTCAAGGACCGGCTGGCCGGGATGGCATCCAGGGCCCGGTGGGACTCCCAGGTCCAGCAGGTCCTGTCGGCCCCCCTGGAGAGGATGGAGACAAGGTGGGAGCAGCTTCCTGCTGTGCGGGGTCACTCTGGGAAGGACCTGAGCAATGTGCCCCACTGCCACCACACTGACCCGCTGCTTCCACCGCATCGGCTTGGATGTGCTGCCGGTCGTAACACAAGGATATTTTATGGCGCTGGCAATCCCGCGAGATCAGCAGCGTCCGATCTGGGGAGCAGCAGGCAGACTGTGCTGTGTGTGCTCTGCCAGCCAAACCGCTTGCTGAAATCCAGTTAGCCTCCCCCAAAGCCTGTGGCAGGTGGCCTGCCCGCGGGTGCCTGGCCTTTCCAAATTAATTACCTTTCCCCACTCTCTCATTAAGCCCCTCTGGACTGGAGGATTCTTTAGAAAACATTAGGTGGGACGAATCACTCGTCGCTGCTAACAAGGTCTGCAAAATGATGCTTCTTGTACTGCATGGCAGCTAAGGAAAGTTTTAGGATGTAAAAGGGTTTGGTTACACCTGGAGTGGCCAAATCTCTGGCCTTTTACAGAACATTCTTGGGTATTTCTGTGGGAAATTTTTGGGATGAGGATGCAGACACGCAGGACCGTTGCTTGAACATTCAGATATGGAAGTGGTCACCAAGTGAACTAACTGTGCCCCTTTGTACCTGGCAGGGCGAGATCGGGGAGCCTGGCCAGAAGGGCAGCAAGGGCGACAAAGGGGAGCAGGTGAGTGGGGTGGACGGCGTCGTAGCTGCTTCCCTGGAGGAGAGTGGTTATGTTGTGTGACTTGCTGGAAACACAGAACAGTATTTTAATTTCTTTCTCTCATTGCTTCATCTTCTCCTTTGCTTCACCAAATACCCACACAATGTAAAAAAGAGTGAGTGCCTGAAGTGTGAGCCTCCAGCTCCCAGGAACACACTGAGATGTTTCCATGTCACCCATGTACTGTGTAAATATCTGTGAAACGTTAGCAGCCCTTGCCATTAAAGTTGGGTGTTTGGCTGTAGTTCCTTTTCTAGTTGCTTGCAGCACGCTGAAGCACCCTTTATGTGCTGCTCCAAGCCTGAGGAAGATAAATTACACATAAGTATCAAGAGAGGACTGACTGGAGTGATATTGCTTTGCTGGAGCAAAAATCATTTAGACGTGTCTGCTGTGCCATTGGCACCAGGGCTGAGGAATGCTGGTGTGTCCAGGGAGACTTGACCCTGTCCTCCCCCTCTGTTTTGGGAATTAATGCGTGTTTAATGGAGGCTGTGTTGAAGGGCATCGCCTTTTCCAGGCGAGTGTTTCACTCTGTGTTCCTAACACTGACGTTGCGCTTCTGTGTCGTGACAGGGTCCACCAGGTCCTACCGGTCCGCAGGGTCCAATCGGTCAGCCTGGCCCAGCTGTGAGTATCATGCCCTGTTGACAAAGATCCCTTTTCTTGCCCTAAAATCTCCTGGGAAGCACTGCAGGGACTGGCAGTTTCTGCCTGGCACTGCCGATGCCCACCGGATGAGTAGGACATTGCTGCTGGCTGCCGCAGGAGGTGGTGGGGATGGAGCTTTGCGTCTGCCTCGTGTCTTTGCTAAGCTGTGTTAGACTCTTTCCTCATAGGGTGCCGATGGAGAACCAGGTCCCAGGGGCCAGCAAGGCCTGTTTGGTCAGAAAGGTGATGAAGGACCCCGAGGCTTCCCTGGTCCCCCTGGCCCAGTGGGCTTGCAGGTAATTTGTAGCATCGAGGAAGGGCTAAGGGTAGTGAGAGCTGGGGCTCCACCTGAGATGTTCACAGCTAAAACTCATCCCCTCCACCTCAACAGGGCTTGCCTGGACCACCCGGTGAGAAGGGAGAAACAGGTGATGTTGGGCAGATGGTAAGATGCTTTCATACTTCTTTTTTCATCACCGACAGACATTGCCCCAAGAAACAGGTCTTAAATTTGTCTCCTCTTTCTCTCAGGGCCCGCCAGGCCCACCTGGACCCAGAGGTCCATCTGGACCACCAGGAGCAGATGGTCCACAGGGTCCTCCCGGGGGAATAGGAAATCCTGGTGCAGTAGGAGAGAAGGTAAAGCATCCAGACAAACCTGACTGAAGCCCGCAGGAGTTTGCTACAACACTCATGTAGGGGCTTTACTACGTCAGCAGAAAACTCAACACCCTGCAGAAATAGAACTGTGATCACCCTCTTTTCCCCTCTGCAGGGTGAACCTGGTGAATCTGGCGAGCCTGGTCTTCCCGGCGAGGTTGGCCTCCCGGTAAGTATGCTATGGGGTGGCTCTTGCTCTGTCGGAGAAGAGCTTTTCTTCAATGGTGTCCCCTGAGGAGCTGGTTGAAGTGGTGCCAAGAGGCATGGATGTGGATGGGGCTGCAGGGACTGAACCAGCTATGTCCTTTGTTTGAGTATCGGGCGACACATTGCCATGTTACTGGGTATTTATAGTATAACGTTTAGTCACCGAATATGGGCTACCCACGACCGAACAGCATGAACACCATTTAATCTTTGTGGGGAGGGACTGCTAAATCATGTCCTCATGGTTTGAGATACAAACAGAGCTTCCTTCTCAGAATTGATTAAAGGATAATTAGAGATCAGTAAGTTGTTTTCCTGGATCATAGAAACACCCTTTTTCCTTTACAGGGTCCTAAAGGTGAAAGAGGTGAAAAGGGTGAAGCAGGTCCCTCTGGTGCTGCTGGTCCACCTGGCCCCAAAGGTCCACCAGGCGATGACGGTCCCAAAGGCAGTCCTGTAAGTACCCCCTCCAACTGTCCAACCAGTGCTTCCTTGTCTTGCCCAGCAGAGATTTCTGTATGAAAAGGTGTTTTCCAGAGATTTTTGTGGAAATCTGAAAGAGTTTACCAGTCAGAGAATTGCTCCTCTAATGATACGTGATATTAGTCCCCTTCTTTAGGGTGCTAATGAGGAAAAGACCCAACTGTACCATATCTTCTAGCAATACCTGAATTATTAGTCCTTTTTGCAGACTATCAGAAAGCTCACCCCGATGGAGAGGGTCTGCAGTAGGTTTACTTTGCGCTTGAGCTTATGTATTGCCAAGGTCCTCTGCACCAGAGCGAAGCTTCCAAAATAGCGCAGAGGAGATTTATGTGAATTTGGGAGTTGTACCTTTAGGGTCAGATCCCTGCTGATGCTAATTGCTGTAGCTCTATTGAAGCCAGTAGTTCTATACTGATTTATACCAGATGACAATGGTACAGTATTTATCTTGCCGGCTTCTTTGATGCTTGCTGGCTGAAGAAATTTATTATGCGATAAGCAAAGACAGCATGAAACAGCAGAGGAGGCAGGGGAGTTAGTCATCTCTCTTAACAGATGGGTTTTTGGGATATTGCATTATTGGTTGAAGCCTATTGTTTGAATGCTGGTCTCAGAATCATTTGAAGCGCGCAATAGACATTGTAGGGAGAAGAATGGTGAAGTGTTTTAGTCATTAAATGCTTTGAGAGGATCTTCGTGTGAAAAATGTTACGCATCATGTAGTAAGCAAAAGCAAAATCTTCTAATCTGCACATTCCCCAAAGCTGCGAGGATTTCGCTGTCACTTGTCCAATGTACTTACAAAAAACTAGATGAAGGTCCCAGCGTCGACACTGGAGCTTTGTGTAGTCTGGATGCAGAGCTGAACTGGTGGCTGTGACAGGATGAAATCACTGAAAATGAAAAGATGGGATGTGATCTGGGATTGTGTTTGAGGGTAGGGAATCGGGTTTTGCTCCATAGGGTGACTCCCCATGTTGTCACTGGGGTAACAGGCACTAGTGCTCTGCAATTCTCCAGATGCGATATCTTTGACTTGGGGATATCCTCCTTCTCTCTTTACAGGGTCCAGTTGGTTTCCCTGGTGACCCTGGTCCTCCTGGAGAACCTGGTCCAGCCGTAAGTGTTTGTCTCACAGAAGGGCAGTTAGGTTCCTCCTCTTGGTTTAGTGAAATACAACTGTGTGCTGTTCGTTCACCAGCAACTCCTCTGGCATTTGCTTTTCCTGTCCTTGGGAAAGAGTAGGAAGTCCCACCATAAGACTGTTTGTCTGACCATGCTACAACCTTTGGGGGAGTGGCTATACGAACGCTGCTATCCACAGTATTTGACACAGGATATTTGCTGTTGCCAGCGTTCTCAACGGGAGATGGGAAAGGATGGTGCCTGGTGACATGAAGGCCAGCTGAACCACACCAGCTGCTGCTAACACTCTGCTCAACTCTATTCATACCCTAAATACGCCTGCTTGTTTCTTTCTTCTTCCTTTTTAGGGTCAAGATGGTCCCCCTGGTGACAAAGGTGATGATGGTGAACCTGGACAGACTGTGAGTAACTGGATAGATGAGATCTGTTCCCCATCAGTCCCCGCGGTTTCTGTGTGCAGGTCCAAGGACTTTTAACACAAAACCCACATACAGCATCTAATTCCCACCAGCTTCTGCAGCACTGGTCCCCTGATGCCTGTCCCTCCTGTCTGTGTCAGCCTGGCTGCTGCCATCCATCCAGGCTGCTCAGCAATACATCCTGAAAGCAAAAATTTAACTTCTGGAAAAACAAAATCTAGTCTTTCATTTTAACTTTGTCGTGCCTTATGGTATTTCATGGTGGGAAGGGATAAAACAAGATACCACCTGCACCCCTGAGGAGGTGTTGGGAGTTGTACTGGCCGCCCACGCCTCGGCTTAGCACAACCTCTAGATCTTGACTCGAGTTTTACATGTTTGCTCCTCCCTCCCGCGTCTCGTGGTGCAGTTATGGCTTGTTCTCCTCCCCTCTCCATCTAGGGTTCCCCTGGTCCCACGGGAGAGCCAGGCCCCTCCGGACCCCCAGGGAAAAGGGTAAGCTGATTGTTTAGGAGTATTTTTCCGAATGTATTTGTACTGACTTTTTGAAATTAATGTTACAGTAAATGCAAGGCAGTAGCGTGTAAAATAAATAATAATTTTTAAAAAAATTGATGCGCTATCCACAGCCATTGGAAATTGGTGGGAAGTTGTCAACCAAATCCGATGGATTTCTTTTTTTTAGATTTTAACACCCAAGAGAAGATACAAGTATGAGGTGCTCCTGCTCTTCCTGCCTTGCTGTCAGAGCCTGGGGATTCATTTAGCAAGAAGCTAATTTAAAAAGCTTTTCAGAGATATTTGTCTCCATTTTGTCTTCTTCCCTCAGGCTGTAGCATCATTTTGTTAATTCCAATAGACCATTTCAGATCAGTGTGATCTAACTGTGTTTTGCATCTATTTTGTGCTTTCTCTAGGGCCCTCCTGGTCCAGCCGGTCCTGAAGGAAGGCAAGGAGAGAAAGGAGCCAAGGTAAGACCTGAATGGGATTTTACTTCTACCATGTCCTTTGTGTGCCAAAAGGATCACCCTCTGACAACATTGGTGTTCGAAAGACAGCGATTTGATTTTGCTGCATGTTACAACAAATTAGCCTGAATTTGGGGCCATTGGCCTCAAATGTAAGCTTCTGTTTTGTCTTTTAACACACTCTGTGGAGATAATTAGAGCTTGGTAAGGTCATGGGGATGTTTTTCTTGTTTTGAAATGACGAAGTGCCATATTTGGCAATTTAATGTGTTGTAAATAATGCAGCGTACACAGCGTTATTGGACAGTGATTGTTTCGATAGGGGTGGTGGGGAAACGTAGAGTGGGATTGCAAATTATAGATCCAATTGTTGCGGCAGCCACAGGAATGCTGATGGTGGAGGATGTCCTCTGCTAGTTCATCTCCCAGGACCAAACCAATGAAAGCTTCGTGCTCCGGAGAGCTCGCAGCCAAAGGGCCATTCCTGCTGGAAATCAGCAGAAATAGGCAAGGCTGAAAAGTGAAAGAGTTTGGAGACTTGTCCTCAGCGCGTAAGGGATAGGGAGCAGTAGGAAAATCAACGAGCAGAAGGTTTTACATGCTTTGCATGGAATTGCATTCACTCTGTGACATCCTGGCAGCAGCCACAGAGTGTCTGAGAAGATCATTTAATGCCCCAATGCAAATTAAACCATGCTGCCTCTTCCATCTAGGGTGAAGCTGGTTTGGAAGGACCTCCTGGGAAGACTGGCCCAATTGGTCCCCAAGGTGCTCCAGGGAAGCCCGGCCCCGATGGCCTTCGAGGAATTCCTGGTCCAGTCGTGAGTATTCCCAAACCAAGCAAAGTCTGAGAAAGCTTCTGGGCACGGTTGTTCCCTGTGCTTTACTGTAACCCATTTGCCGTGGAAGATGCCTTTCTCCCAGTGTAATGTTCTGTCTGTGCTTAAATGCCTGACAGCAGCTAAAACATCTTTAGCGGAAAGAATATAATGATGAATATCATCTCCCAGCATGTTTTATTTGAGTCTTGGTTCTGCTCACCCACTCTCTGGGGTAACATTTCCATGAGCTGCAGTCACTTTTCCAGTAGAGATTTGAGCATGAAAGGAACATAAATCCTTTTGCCTTTACCCACCTGCGAGAAGCCAGGGCAAACGTTCCCTGGCACAGGGATCAGATGAGGGTGGGTGAATAATCTGAATAACCCCAGCTGGGAGCACTGCTGTCGTGAATGATGAGTTTGGGGGAATTGCACTGTTTTACAGGGTGAACAAGGTCTCCCGGGATCCCCTGGCCCAGATGGTCCTCCAGGCCCAATGGTATGTCAAGACCATCAACTTCCTTGAGTTTTTGAAATGGGTGAATGTGTTTTACATTAATTCATTCTCTCTTTTGTTCCCCCCCACCCCTCCCAAAGGGCCCACCGGGTTTGCCTGGTCTTAAAGGAGACTCTGGTCCTAAAGGGGAGAAGGTGAGAATGCCACACACCATCTCGCTGCATGACCTGCTGTCCTTGTCTGGGTGTGGGGGAAAAAGAAGTCGATGTAGAGGAGTTCTGCAGCTGGCGTGACAAGGCTGAGGGGTGCCACCAGCCCCGTATGCTCTCTCTCATGCTCTGGAAGCATTGGACCTATCTTTAAAGGAGAGATGGAGAGTTGTGAGTGTGGCCCAAGGGATGAACGGGGTTGTGCTGTGGGTGAGCATGTGCCGCTGCCCGTCTGGATTCAAGACTGGCTTTCCCATCCCCGTATCACCAGCGCTGATGGCAACGAGGTGACGCTGAGGATCTGAATCTCTGCATTCCCCTACGATGGCCCTTGCAGTCCATGGCAGCTCTAGTTGTCGGGGCTGCCTTAACACAGGAGCTTTAGCAGAGGGCATAGGGAGGTGCAGACACCTGGCTTGCTGTAAGGCAGGATTCTCAGTCTTGTAGAGATTTATGTAATATACGTTAGCACCCAAAATAAGCAGGCGCCCCAGTGCAGCAGTTCTGCTTCTGTATTTATAGCATTTTCTGTTGCAAAAAGCTAGTGCTTTGCTCTGCTCTGCCACTTCCAGGTGTCAGGGATAGCTACAAACTCCTATCACCTTAGATATTTGGGCTTGTATCTAGAAATGTCTTTGCTGGGTAGCTTTGGCGTTAGGTTGCCTCTGGTGAGAGATTGTAATTAACATCTGCTGTTTTCCCCTAGGGTCATCCAGGTTTAATTGGTCTTATTGGACCACCAGGAGAGCAGGGAGAAAAGGGCGACAGAGGTCTCCCAGGCCCCCAGGGCTCAGCAGGACCCAAAGGAGAGCAGGTAAATATTCCCTAAGACCTTCATGGAATGTGCTTTTGAGCTGTGGGGTTTGCTGCCCTTGAGCAGGTATGGCATAGCAGAGATGGTCAACCTTGGCAGGAGACTCTTGCTAATTTTTGAGGAATATTTTCTATATTAAAGTGGTTTATTCTACTTGTGAAATGTAGAGATGCTCCAAAAGGACCTGTTTTAGTGGAAAGCAGATTCTCAAGGGTCATATGAAAAGAGTTGAATAGACTTGGAGAGATGGTAACATTAAATATACATCTAGAGGACTGATTTTTAAAACTGTGTGCCTAAATGAGATATGAGATTCCCTGGTCCTGCTCTTGTCTGGATCATGCATGCGCTTAAAAACCAGTTAAAGCTCCAGATTTGAATGGAGTCCTCCAAAACCGGGTGGTCGTGTATGAGCAGCTGTTAGTTGTGTAGTTATAGGCCAGCATTGCTGCATGCAAATCGATGTTGTTCTGCTTTTATTTTTCAGGGTATCACAGGTCCTTCTGGACCAATCGGACCTCCAGGGCCACCAGGATTACCGGTATGTGACAAAAAATTATCTTTGAATTCCTCAGGAGCTACACAGTCCTTCTGGAGTCACCTTGGTGCTCCCAGATACACCCAGCACAGTCCTTCTGGCCTGACCTTGTATGAGGATGCTGATGGGAATGGCTTTGCCCAGCTGAGCCCATTAAAAACACTTGAATGGGTTACAGGAGTACTGGGGGGTGACGCGTGAGCTGCAATGGGTGCAGGGGGCATGGCGTGATCGAGGCAGGGAAATTAGCCCACTCTGTTTCTCCCTGCCTTTCTTTTGGATTAGCTACAATTACATGGTGATTTTTTGTACTTTTTGCTATTTGCTTTTTTTTTTTTTTCACTGGATGCCCAAATGCTGCAGCCTGCACCCTTGGGCAACCAGCATTTGCTGTTGCTGGGTGTCCTTAGCACGGAGCCCGGATCAGCCCCAGGTTACAGTAATCACACAGCAGCTTTTCCAGTCCTCGTCCGGACAGGAGTGTGGAGCACTGACACAGATTGGTCTGACACAAATGCTTTTTGTATGTTGGCAAATAAACGCAACACCAAACTTAAGTGGATGTGAAAAATGGAAACAGAAAGGAAGCAAATTAAAAAAAACCACCTTGTATAACACTACTCTGTCTCTCTCTGAGGAGACACTGACTTCTTCTCTGCTAGGAAATGTAGTGACTCCGTTCTGTATTTTTCTCTATACAGGGTCCACCTGGTCCCAAAGGTGCTAAAGGATCATCAGTAAGTATAGACATTGTTAAACGAAGAGGCTGAGGAGTTCTTATTAAGTGCATAACCTGCTGCTGCGACTCCTCCACATCAGTGGCATTAAGGCAATTAGCCAAAGATGACTGTAGCAAATGCAGCCTTTTCAGGCTGTCTAAGCCCAGAAATTATAATTGGGAAAGGTTTCTGTTGCGCACACTGTACTTCATTGAACATCAGTGCAGCAAAGATCATAAGGAGGAATCCAGTGCATAGTCCTTAGGAGAAAACCTACTGCTGTAAAGCGGAGGGTATTAAAAATAGACTGTGAAGCGGGAGGTGGCAAGCTGAAAAGCGAAGAACTCGTGAGAAATGCGACACTGAAGCAAGCTTCATGTTACAGATCTCCTGTGCAGGCAGCTAAAAATTCCTCTTGGGCAACTTCCTAATGTCTTTTTCCCATGCAGAATTCAATGTTTTATTAATATTAAGATTTTATTTGATTTATAAAACTGTTGAATTGATTTGGAGAGTTAACATTTTCATGCACTGGAAGATCCTTCCTTTTCTGTAGGAAGCCTAAGCAAAATTTGACTGTTTAACCCCAGGCGTTTGACTGGTCTATTCTTTTACCTAAGCATCAAAAATAACCAAAATAAACATTTTCTTGGGGGGGGGGGGGTGGGGGGCAAGGAGACTCCTCTTGTGTGCCTGAAGGGACAGGAAGAAAGTTTTTGCCACAAGAGACTATAAAAAGAAATAGTGTTTGGGATATGATATGTGACAAGTGCTTTTTCCCAAGTGACTCATGTTTTTCCCTTGTTTTTCCACCCAGGGTCCAACAGGTCCAAAGGGTGAATCGGGTCTTCCTGGGCCCCCAGGGCCTCCTGTAAGTAGAACCCGTTACATGAAGGGTTGTAATGTTAGGAAGTAGAAGACTTCTGGACAAAGATTCGGCATATCAGGAGTCCTAGCAATGGATTAGCATCTCTTAGAGATGCTGGGGAGGAAAGCGGGATGTGAAGGGAGAAGTTACTAATGGGAAGATGACAAGAGAAGATGGACCTAATGTTCAAGCCTCGTGGCCAGGGTTTTTATCAGTACCATCATGGGTGTTTTACATGACTAGTGTGTATCTTGTGATGCTGCTTCTCAGCACTGGTGGCTGCTTTGGCCATCCTTTCTGTCTCTTCCCCACTGCCAATGCAATGAGAAGTTGTATCTTCTTTCCCCACAAATCAGGGTCCTCCTGGAGAAGTCATCCAGCCACTGCCCATCCAGTCTTCCAAGAGGACCAGGCGAAACATTGACGCCAGCCAGCTGGTGGACGATGGAAATGCTGACAACTACATGGACTATGCAGATGGCATGGAGGAAATTTTTGGCTCGCTGAATTCCTTGAAACTGGAAATTGAGCAAATGAAACATCCGTTGGGCACTCAACATAACCCAGCACGTACCTGCAAGGATTTGCAGCTCTGTCACCCCGATTTCCCAGATGGTGTGTCCCGGGACAGAGAGGGTGCGGGGAAAACGCTGTGGGTTTCCCAGCTCTGTGCAGTGAATACAAGCGAGTGCAGGAAGAGAAGTAATTTGGGGAGTCCCTGGCCCTGGTACCCCATGAGGAATGTGGCTGGTAAAGAAAGAATACATAGAGAAGAATTGGAATAGATGATCGTTGTAGGTCTCTTCCAGCTGAAATATTCTATTCTATTCTAACAATGGGGTTATATGATGAAAAATAGCTATTCCTGTAAGGTGCCACAGTATTATGTGGAATCAGAACACAGTTTTCCGAAAAATACATAGAAATAGTAGCCTATGACAGAGGTGAAACATCCCTGGTAAGACGGTTGCTGAAGTGCCCATCGTCCTTCCTTCACAGTGCTGATTCTTTCTTCCCTTCTCTTCCCTCTCGTGCATCCAGGTGAATACTGGGTTGATCCTAACCAAGGATGTTCCAGGGACTCTTTCAAAGTTTACTGTAATTTCACAGCTGGTGGAGAGACTTGCATCTTCCCTGATAAGAAATCTGAAGGAGTAAGTCCACGCACCTCCCCCCCCCCCATATCATGGTGATAAGAGATGGTTTCCTAATATGAATGTTCATAGAGTCAATTTCAGGAGAATTGAACAATAGCAAGTAAGGATTAAAGATCCAGAACATTTCTTTGTTACACAACGTTAGCTTCTAAAATAATAAGGAATATGTTTACAAAGATAATTTCTTTGAGTAAGTCAGATTTAAACTGTGATTTGGGACAAGTCTTTGATGATTTCCTAGGCATAATAAATGCTAAAACCTTAATTTTTTTTACTTTGCTTTACAAAGGCAGAAGTGTGTGTTGGCGCAGGAACTGCAGCTCCCCGTGAGCTTCATTTAACTCATTCCTTGTCTTCCCTCCTGCAGCCGGGCTGCCACCCCGCTGTCTGCGTGCATAAGCACTGCTGATTCCTCTACCCTTACTGTGTCTTCAGGCAGAGCAGATAAATATGTATCTCCTGTCATTTTTTTCCTAGTGTTTCTTGTGGGTATTTGGTTTCCTAAATGATTGCAACTAGCCTCAGCGCTCTTCCCGGCACCGATGCACAAGGTTGATTAAGTTATTTGTGTAATGGTGTGCTTAGCTCAACCATACTTGTCATTTTTGTGCCATATCCATGCACTCTGTTTTCTGGAGCTGCTCTCTATGATGCCTTGGGACCAGCTCTTGCACTGGCCAAACAAACTCTTGCAAAGCAGCCTGGGGGAGCTCTCTGTGTCACAGTTGTGCTCCAGCTGGGCGAAGGTGCAGACAAAGCTGTTCACTCCACTGGAAGCCATTTGCCTGCCAAATTTCATCCACCAGAAGTATGTGCCAGCACAGGACAAATAACATGCAATGTGAATCTTCCCTGAGTTTTTGTTAGGGCTGTTTAAATAGGAGATGGATTTCTTCTCCTTTGCATTAACTTGCCATGGCTCTCCTCAAATTGTTGACAGCTAAAAAAGCGGAGTCTGCCCATGATCTTACAGCTGCTCAGACTCCTGCCACGCTGACTCTGCGAGTGTCTCTTTGGCCCCATCTCGTCCACTGTGGAGGAGCTGCTCTTCTGACTGCAGGCTGTGATGCTCCTTAAATTGTGCTACACTTTTGCATTACTGTCGTAAATAAGAAAAAGCTTCAGCCTGCTCTCTTTCCATGTAGAAGAATGAAAACAGCTACCAGACCAGCATTAAGTATTGGCTGAGTGGTTTTATTTATCATAAGACACAGCAGAGTTTAAGCCATATCCCCTTTCAGTCCATCCTTAACACAGCAGAAACACACTGACTCACTTTATGGTTCACATACTGGAAAGGAAAGGGCAATCCCAAGACGCCTGCAAATAGGTTGGCTGTTGTTTTTGGAGAGATTTACAGCAGAAGTGAGGGAGCTTGTGGGAGGGTAAGGGAGCAGACGGCAGCCACGTTCCTGCCTTGTGCCCTGACTCAGGAAAAGTGATTCAACTGCTTAGACAGCGCTGCCGTAAAGGATGATCTGACAGCTCATTTCTTCTCAAGGTCACCTCCTGCGTCGCTCCAGGTAATTGGAGCTCTGTCATGTGTGATGGTCCAGCACCGACAACGGAGGATGCGCTGCCTGTGCTGCACCTTATTGCTGCACAAACGCAGGAGGCAGACAGAGGCTTTTCCTTAATCACACTGTTTGCCTTTCCCAGCCCCACAGCATCTGGATTTGACCTTAGAGTGACAGCAGCCTTCTCCATTACCAGCATTGCTTTTCCACCCCAGCCGTCCCGTGAAGATCAATGGATCTTTTACCATTTATATTTCCTTTTTTCCCCCCTCTATCTCTCTTTTTGTCTCTCCTGCCAATAGACTGCACTGCTGGTATTGCATCCAAAGGATCTAGGAGGCAGAGATCGTTAGCCCTTAGCAAAGGAGGCTGGTGCCAAGGCAGCGCTGGGCACCCAGGGCAGCACCACGCCATCCCATTCTGCTTGAGAGGCTGCTGGCACCTTAGGGCTCTGCCAATGGGTCTTGTTACTGGTGTATAAAGATTAAGAAAACATTTTAAAGGAAGTTGGACAGTTTCAAGAAGACATGCAGACTCTGCTTGTGGAACTGAATGTAACTTTTTTTATTTCTTTTTTTTTTTTTTTTCCCTTCTTTCTCTCTTTCCTCCTTGCCGTCCACAAACTAGGCTAGAATTACTTCTTGGCCAAAGGAAAACCCAGGCTCCTGGTTCAGTGAATTCAAGCGCGGTAAACTGGTAAGATGCATCTTGGTGCTTTCTGTTTTCTTTAACCCATGTCATATTTTACAGAGTAAAATGGCTCGTTGGCCCAAAGAACAGCCTTCCACATGGTATAGTCAATACAAGCGGGGGTCTTTGGTAAGTGGCTAACCTCGGCCCTCTAGTCTGAATCAGAGCACGTCATCTGCTTTGGTATGGCCAGACCTGTTGCGCTGTGCATGCTGGACTAATAATCGTCACAAGTCGCAGTAAAAACATTTAAGGTGGAATACCGAAAAAGAAACAAAACCCAATGGGGACACTTTTTTCCAGTCTGCTTGACTGGAAACCTAGGAGCAGCTGACGAGCTTTCCCCTGCGTTGGAAGGGGACACGCTGACACGCTGGGGGACCCTGCAGAGCTGGAGCTGTTGCAGGTCTGTCTCCGCAGAACACTGCAGGAGGGCTGCATCCCACAAGGAGGGCTGTTGCTGTCTCCTAAGCAGTTCCCGTTGCGGCAAGGGCAAACTGGGTGTCCCCGTGCTGCTGTGCCCCAGCAGTGTAGCCTTATCCCGAGAGCTGAGAGCCCCCTAACGTGATGCTTCAGCCTGGGGCTGGGCACGGTGCTGTCGCAGCCTGTGCTCGCTGGTACCCAGGCTGAGGTGGTGAATCTGCACGTCTCTGGTCTGGGGCAGGTTTTCCCCAAAAGATGGATTTCCTCTCCCACACTGGAGATGAGCCACAGCGGGGGCTCCCACGCCACTCCCGGAGCTTGGGAGACACGAAGTCATTGGTTTAAAGGAAGATTTCAAGCCACATGCACTGGCCAAGCCTGGTGGACAGGAATTTGACTTAGTCACAATTAAGGATTTTTTCAAGGGAGCAGAACTGTCGTAAGGTCAAACAATGTTTGATGTCAGCAAGCAAGCGAGACAGCAACATGTAAACCAGAGAAAAAGCTCCGGTATTTTGTCCTGTAACAGGACATTCATGTTGTGGACAGATCGCTCCCACAGAGCCTGAGCGCTGGTCAGGGATGTCAGAGCAGCAACTGATTAGTGTAAGCCAGGTCTCCTTAAGCAACAGAAATCTCCCACGTGTATGTCAATTCTTGTAGGATTAGCGGGATGCAGATAATGAGCTCAGTCAAATCAGGAGAATTAGGGAAGAAGGAAATATTCAGCGGATAAAACCAACCTGTGCCTGAAGGCAGGAGATGCTCTGACATACCACACTGAGCTGCCTCGTGCGGTCATCCTCTCCCCAGGGCAGAGGTTTCTTGCAGTGCTCCAAACTTCCACCTTAAAAGGCAAACAACAAAGAAAATCACCGCGTTGTTTTCCTAAGCCTCATTTCATTGCCACTAAACGCGTTTGCTCTGATTCTGCCCACAAGAAGGATATGGCTTCTGCAGCTTCTCTGCATCATCAAATAAGGCCACAAAGCCAAGGTCTCAGCCTCGTAGCTCCTTGGAGGGCAACTACTCGTAGCTTAATTACAGAGCACTTCATCAGTTAATATTACGAGTACCTCCATTTCTCCATCTTCTCTACTTTTTTTTTTTTCCCCAATCTGTTTATCAGCTACGTTAGAGGCTGAATTGCCAAGCTATAGCTTAGGGCCCAGTTTTTTAAATAGGAATTTCAGTGCTACTTGGAGCCCTCTGTTCCATCTTTTTGTGTTGCCATTTTCTTGCTTTTTTACCTGTTCTGCATTTTCTGTTCGGAAAAAAGCCACCAGCACGTAGAAGACCTACCTAAGCAAACCACAAAACTGTTAAACACACAAGCCATAAAAGTAAGGTTTGATTTTATTTTTTTTTTTTTTTAAAGTACCTCTCATTTTGCCCCAGTCGGTATTTGGAGCTATGAGACTGGTAAATTGGGGAGAGATTTGCCTGGATCCAAGATAATTTGAAATCTGTGTGTAGATGGGCAGGATGAATGAGTCTGAGTTCCCCTCTGGGTGCAGCGTTGCTCCTGTTACTCTCGGGAGAAGGTCCCTGGTGTCTTTCCCCACAGCCTGAGCACAGTCTCTTGGGGGGCTGAGCCCATGGGGATCCCCAAAGCCGAGGGGGAGATTTCCACGTGGCTGCCCAGTGCTGCTGAGAGCGCAGACTGCTGACGTGGGGGGCTCCGCATGAATCTCAGTGCTTGTACGAGGTGTGCAGCCGTGACGATGCTTGCCTTTCTTCTGGGGATATCTAAAGTAAGAGGGACACAGTAAATATGAAATACAAAGAAACCATCTTGTTTTGATGCTTCTGCACCATCATTAATCAATGACCCAGAGTACTTGGAGCTGATTCCTTACCATTTCTCATGACGCAGCCAAACTGGATTTAGAGGGATAAAAGGGTTGCAGATGTTTTCTTCTGGACTCTGCTTTCCTTCTGTGTGTGTTACACACAATTCCCCGTAGCTCTAACAAGGCCTGCCACCCATCCTGTCCTGTTATCCTTCATAGCCATATGGCATGTGCCACAGGGAACTGCTATCACAGAGAAAACAGAAAAGGATTGATTTTTGCAAAACCGTGTTCCCACGAGCAAGTCTTATGCACACAACCAGTTCCCAGTGGCTCCAGTTGCAAAGCTGGGACAGGGCTTCATGTGGTCTGCAGGGGCAGAACAGCAACCGAGACCCCTTAACGAGCAATCAGGCTCCCAAACCAAGCACTGATTTGAAATAAGAACAAATGAGAGAAATAAGAGAAGTGGGTCCTGCAGATCAGTAGTGCCATGTGTCGTTGGGTGTGTGCCAAGTAGTCGGCATTTTGTGTCCCTCTCCTTCCACGTCCTGGTGGTTTTTTGGTAGCTCTTCTCCTGGCATGCGTGGCTCTCTCATGGTCAGTCATATTTAACTCTCAGGAGGACAGTGCAACGGTATCCTGACAACTGGTTGGTATACTTATTTATTTTTATTATCTTTTTATTCACTATTTTATTGTCTGGTTATGAATCTCTTCTACTGTTTGCAGCTTGCACCGATGTTTCATGGTACCTTGAAGAACACTGCACTGTTTGCGTGCCTGTATTTTTCTCCTGGTCATTTCTAAAGAAACCTACTGTCTGTAGAGGACAGTAATGAACAGCAGCTCTGGTAGCTTGGCTGTGGCTGGAGGTGCCACCTGAAGTAAAGTTAGTTTATACATGCAAACTAGCTGTCCCCCTGTGCGTTTGCTTCCTTGGTGGGGTACGAGTGAAAGTCCTGAATCCCCTAGGTGCTGGAAGTGGGTTTCAATAAATTGTGTTTTGCAGAAATCTATTTCTAGACACTGTTCTCCTCCAAGGGAGAGAAGGAGCCTGATGTGCAGAATGGAGCAAATCCCTGTGCCAGTGCAGCTCTGTGTTTCATGACAGGCCCTAAGGGCAGCAAATGCATTTCCCTTTAGCTGAGCGTAGCCTTGCCAACTAGGGCAGCACGGAGTCCTTATCAGCAGGAACAGGATTGCTGCAGATTAAGTGCAAAGATTGCTTAAAAGCCAGCGTGTTGGTGCCCAGGAAAAATGAATGGGAAATACCCCAATGTGTGCAAAACAAAATACCCATAGCACTCAGAAAATCATGTCAAATAGGACAGAAAAATAAAGCCCAAAACCCTTATAGAAATCTGCTTTCTCTCCTCTTCAAAAGCTGGAGAAGTATGCTCAGTATTGGCTTAAACTTGAGACATATATCCCCAAATTTGCTTAGCACTGCACCTTTTTGCAACCAGGGCTGAAATCCCCCTTCCTTTCTCCTCCTACCCTGCATTAGCCTTATTTTTTTAGCTCACAACCAGCAAGAGAAATAAACTGCCCTCAGTAGCCATGTCCTGGCTGCAGGAGGACCGGAGCAGCCCCATGCCCGTAGCATGGCAGGAGCAGTGTCTGCGCCCCGGTGGGGTGGTGAGACTGAGCCCCATGTGCAGGGTAGTAAAGATGGGTGAGACTGGTGGTCCTCAGAGCCCCCGCCAGACATGTTGCATTACCCCTCACGGCCCAGAGTTTCCCCTTCTCCGCTTTTCATAGCTCTCCTATGTGGACTCGGATGGGAACCCCATCGGAGTGGTGCAGATGACTTTCCTCCGGCTCCTGAGTGCTTCGGCCCACCAGAACATCACTTACAACTGCTACCAGTCCGTAGCCTGGCACGACGCCACCACCGACAGCTACGACAAGGCCATCCGCTTCCTGGGCTCCAACGACGAGGAGATGTCCTACGACAACAACCCCTACATCCGAGCCGCCCTCGACGGCTGCGCGGTACGTGGGCAGAGCTGGTGTCGGCCAGTCCCTGCAAAAGGGGTCGCTGCTGGAGGTGTCTGTCCCCGTCCCCTGGTTGTCCAGCACCGTTTGCCTCGGAGCAAATCGTCTCCGAATTTCTGGTGTCCGTTGATGTAGTTGCCTCGAGGATTGTCCCCAGCGTTGGGAAACATTGAGCTTGTTCTTCCCTATACTGGAAATACCTGATTCCACTAAAGGTCGGGGGAAGCTGCGGCACCTCTAGAAACCAGATTAATTTGCTTTATCGCTGGCTGTGCATAAAGGAAGGGACCTGCCTAAAACTACCAGTTGCTTTTAAATGTCCCCCTTGCCTTTGCTCTTACTCTGTTTACTCACACGGGGAGAGGCAAGCTATGATACCCAGCTGCATATGAGTTTTGCAGGCTTTGATAACACTTTTTTTTAACTGCTTTCAGGAAATCTTGGAGGCAAAGCATTAGGTGTTTGGTATTGGGTGGGGTTTTTTCTGCAGCACGCTGCTGCATGCAGCCCCAGGAGGGCTCTGGGCTGTGCTGGGCATGGGGGTGCATCGCTGTGTTGCCCCAAGGCTGGCTGCAGCGCCCAGCATCCCCTGAGCTGCCAGAGCAGCCCCAGCACGGTGCTTTGGTTTGCTCTGTGCTTGCAAGCCCCTGCTCTTCACAGGAGCTGGCTGCACCCTTGGGAAAGGACAAACCAAAGTAAGGCTTGACTCTACAGCAAAATGAAATGATGCTATGTGATGCAGGAGACAGAGGTTTGCATCCCTGCTCCCATTTCAAATGCGACTTTTAGCATCTCTAGCTCTGCCCCCTATGACTTTTTTGCCCAGAGTGCAGAAGCAGGCGTCATGCTGCAGCCCTCCTCTCCCTGCGCAGCCTGCGCTGCTCTTTGCCTTTGCTTTGGCCACAAGCAACAGTCAGAGTTTCCAAAGGGGCCCAGCATCCTCCCTTTGCTTCTGCCTCCTTCTGTTGGGTGCCTGATTGAGGATTGAGCTCTGAAAAATCTGCCCTCAGGAGCTAAAAATTTGGCAGAGCAGGTGCTGCTGGCATTTATTTTGAGACCCAGCTTGCTGGTGCAAAAGCGTGCATAATTCTCACCCTCTGCAACTGCAGTGCTTGAAGCCCACGGGATAGAAAGATTGAGATGTTTGACAGAAAAAGCCCTCCACATAATTTGAGATGAAAGTGGTTCTGTTCTGGCACATGCACGTTTTTTACTGTAGGAGCACTGAGGAAAATCAGGTTAGAATCACTTCTTTTAACACTCTTGCAGAGAGGGAAAGGGCATGATCCTGCTTCTGGAAACACTCAGAAGCCACATGGGGCAGTTTATCCTCAAGTACTTCATATCTCCTGCTAACGCATTGTGTCCTCGGTAAAAAGTGCCCTCCCCTCCCTTTCCCTTCTTCAGTCTCAAGGATGCTGCAAGATCACACATTGCACATTTTAAGGCAGATGTGCCTGCTGAAAACCCTTTTGGTTTAAGTGATTTGGCTCAGGAACCCTAACGAGGGATATTTGCATGGAAAGAGGACTGTAGCTCCTTCGAGTTTATTTGCTTGGTTGCTTCTCACGGGCAGCTGTTAGCACAGCCAGTTTCAGCGTTGCAAATAAATGACTGTGGCAAGAACTAAAGCAGTGGGAGCAACAGGCGCCCGTGGTGCCGGAGCACCAGGAGAGGCTGAACGAGCCCCAGTGCGATGGTGGGGCGCAGAGATGTCGTCTGCTGCTCAGAGCTTTGGGCATCGCTTCCAAACCGGGGTGCCCCAGTCCTTCCTCTCTGCTAGAGAGATTCCTGCAGGCTGTAAAAAGGAGGTAAAATATGCTAAGGGAGCTTATTGCAGTCTTGCAGAAAGAGGCTCTGCATCTTCTGTATTCCTGTACTGTCTCTGGTACCCTGGTAGGTCATCCTCCCTGAACCGCAGGCAGGATATTTAAGATTGAGCCCTATATGTGAAAAATGAGGTTGGGCTGTCCGACACGGCATTGCTGCGGAGGTCCTCGGAGGACCCGCGCTCCGGCCATGATGGAGGTTGCTTCAGCCAGCGCCGGCAGATCTCCAGGGCTAATGTTCGGGCCATTATTTGAATGTGTTTTTCCTGATCTTACAGCCCTTTCTCAGTAGCTGTGATATAGCCTATTCTTCTGAGACACACAAATCAGAGGGTAAGGTAGAGCCGAAAGCTGCTCCATAAATTCACTTGTTTGTGCAGCTTTGTATGCCCTCGGGTGCACTTCTGCTCCTCTAATAATTATTTATATTTTGGAAATAACTGTATGGCTACCAGGCACGATAAAAAGACAACATCACCTTGTGAATTCCATCAAACTTTAAATGTGATCTTTTTGGTAGCGCTCGGATAATAGTCAAACTAATATATTCAAATTAAATCGCTCGCATTTGCTCAACAACCCATGCGTGTCCTCAGGGAGGAAAAACAGCTATACCACAGCCACAACAATTTTACCAGGCTCCTGTTCCAGCTCTGAGATGTGCCGACAGCAGAGTTAGTGTCTTTTGATCTGCGTGGCAGCAGCTGCTTCTGCTCTGAAGTCTGGGCTCAGGACGGTCATCTCACAGGGGTTTGCTCAGTGGTCACCATCCCACTTGAGAGCATGTTTGCTAAATCTGCAGGGCAAATGTGTGTTTGGGTGCTGGGTGCCTCTAATTCAGCTCAGAGAATGCCTAGGCGTTCACCGTATTCCCAGCTGACCGGTGAACGGTCATTCGTGATAACTTGCTGTTGTTGGGTTGGAGGCATCGTCAGAGCTCCTCTCTCTCCCTCTTCTCCCCATCAGGCAAAGAAGGGCTATCAGAAGACTATCCTGGAAATCAACACGCCCAAAGTAGAGCAAGTACCTATAGTCGACATCATGTTCAATGACTTCGGAGAAGCGTCACAGAAATTTGGATTTGAGGTGGGACCAGCTTGCTTCATGGGCTAAGAGCCACCTGAAAACTAGTCTCCAAATGAGCAACCTCGTAACCTCATTGCGCCATTTAATTAATTAAAAAAAAAAAAAAAAAAAAAAAAAAAAAGAAACGAAAAAAGAATTCCTCGTCACATGCACGTTCTGAAACTGGACAGCGATGGGTTATATTTTTCCGTTTTGTTTTGTTCCTCGTTTTGCCCGAGTTCCTCTGCGCCACCGCACCCACACGTACCGAACCGCCGACCGAGAGGACCGTTCCCGCGACAGATGCAGAGTCGCATGACCGACCGCCGCACGCATGGCCCGGAGACCTGTCCCCGCGCTGTCACCACCGCTGCTCCCGCTGCTGCTGCTCCACAGCCACCGAGCAGACCCCACCACCAGCCATCAAAGATGACTTCTTCTTCTTCTTCTTGCAACGAAGCGATACCGAGCACTTGTCTATACATTAGTGTTTGTTTGTTTGTTTCTAAGGAAAAACGGAAAAAACTTGAAACTCCTGTGTTCAGCTTGATGTTGAAGTCCCAGCAGTCCTGGCTCCAATCCAAACCCTGCCGAAGCTCATCGGAGGCATTTTGTTGACTTCCATGAGATTTGGATCGGCTCTAGCAAGCAGACGTCATGGCCATTTCCAGAATTTTTAATATCTCCATTGAATTGCTTAATTCTACATTTTACAAAATTTAATCCCATGAATTTGATAGCTAAAAGTCACACTGGGCATCTCTTTCCCATGTATTAAAGGTGCTTATATTTTTGTATGTTTGTAAGTAAATATTTGTATTGTATATTATTTTAAATGTTTAAATGTTTCTGGCTTCAAAACATGCATGTGACCCTGTCTGTATTAAAACCACCATCTCTCCCCCCACGATCCCAGCCAAGCATCCACCTGGGAACAAAGACGGCCGGCTCACGTCCCTACCGCTCCCACCTCTTCCCAACCCCAAGCCTGGATCTGGAGGGGCTTGGAGTTATGCCCAGGCACGAGTCTTTGCAGGATGAGGGCCCAATGAGTGTCAAACCAGCCCCCTGAGCCACAAATGCTTTTTGGAATGATTCGCTTCAAAATAAGGAAACTAAAGTCACTTTTTAACGAGATTTCTACAAAACCCTGATCTAAAAGCAGGATCCGCTTTGAGTCTCTGCCTTTTTATACACTTGTTTACCTTGACATGCGTGTTTTAAATTAACTCTTCTTTTTTTTCCTTCAGCATTCTTTTAAAATAATAATAATAATTAAAACAATCCATTCCCAGTGGCAGATTGCAGTGGCAGGGAAAATCCATTTGTCCTGTCTGAATATAAAGTGTAAAAAA
>WAAD01027443.1:160423-217537 GCA_013389945.1 Fregata magnificens | reverse complement strand
TTTTTTTTTTTTTTTTTTCCCCCACCCAAGAATATTCATGCATTTTATACGGTGGTAACCATACCAGATTGTACTCAGTCGCTGAATGTTTGTGGTGCTAATTTATGTATTTGTTGGATATCCTGACGTGATGCTGAAGCCGTGTGGGTGCCTGCGCGCCGAGCGCTCCCGGGAGTCTGCAATTTTCCTGGTCTTCCCACGGTGGCTCTGCCAGGATGGCTTTTTTTTTTTTTCCATGCAGCGTTTTCGGCTCGCAACCTGCTGACACCATCTTCTTTTTCCGTTTGTTTGTTTGTTTTCTCCCTGGCCGTTTTCCTTGTTTAGATCTCTCAGCTGGAAAATAGATGTTGCAGGGTGTTTTTTTTATTATTATTTGGCCTGGAGTATTACAGCAACGCTTGAGCCAAGGGGGGTCTTTCACCATAAAGGAAAAGATATCACATTTACTGTGAAGAAAAGCCTATATATGATGTCTTTTCCCCCCTCCTTCCCAAGCAGAGATCAGCAGCATCTGAGGAAGGGAGGCGAAGCCGTGCTGGAGGGAGCGGTGATGCTGCGCGGTGCTTTTCGGTCTGGGAGAGCCGTGTCCATCTGTCTCCCTTCTTCTGTTGTGTTCTCTTGTATTTTTTTTTTTCCACATGAGGGGAAAAAAAAAAAAAAAAGGTGCTACCCTAAAAACTGCAGACTCCGGCACCAAAGCAGTGAAAAGGAGTATATAATAATATATAGGAGAATTCAGCTTCTCAGTCACCTTGGCGAGAGCCTTGTCCGGGAACAGTGGGAAGGTCAGAAAAGGTTGCACATTTCTCTCTGCAACAGATAAGCCATATATTGATGTATGTACACACGTGTGCGTCTGTCTAGGTCATGTGATTCTGTTACAAATTTTCATCAAGGGAGCTTTTTTCTTTTATTTTTCCTTTTATTTCTTTGCTTTAAGAAAAAAAAAAAATTCCTCTGTTGAATTCCACAGTGTTGTAATTGTACTGAGCTCCAAACTGTTCCGATTTCCCCGGACCACTTAGCTACGGTATATTGCAATAAAATTACTACTTGTATTTGCAGACATTCTTTTTGTGTAATTTTATTTCCCTCCTCCCTTAATATATATGACTTGAACAAATGTTGATAAGAAAAATAAAACCTATGGAAAAAAATTTTAGTACATAAGGCCCTTTTTAAAATATAGTGTCAAATGACATATTGTACATTTCTTCAAAGTCCAATAAACATGTCTTAAAATTTAAGTGTAATGCCCATAAGAGCTATTTTTAAATATTTTAAACCTGTGTAATAAAGGAATAAATGTAATAGATTTTTTTCAATAAATCAAGTTTACTGTTTCCACCTAAACCACCGTGATGTGAATGTCTTCTTGAAGTTGATTGCAGCGTGATTTCCCCACGACCCCTCTGCTCAGTGGAGCCTGAAGAGTTCATCAGAGGAGCGGTGAAAGCGCTTAAAGGTAATATATACTGTAAAATAATAAACCAAACCCATCAGAGCGAGAACTTCCAGGTCTGGAATCTTTTTTTTCTCAGTGAGAAACTCGGATCAACCCAACAGTGCGAAAATCCAACCCGGGGATCTCGGTTGCTGGGACTTGGACAAGAAGATCGGGTGGCCACCAGCTCTTCACCTTCTCCACGCCAGCAGCAACGGTACGCAAGGAGTCTGTCTTTGGCACCGCAGCCTTTGCTTTGGCTGATCTTCTCAATCCGAGACAAATTCAGGGAAAAAAACCATTTCTCCAGCTTCTTGGTGAGCTCCTCAACCCCAAACTCATGTTTTGGCCCCAGGGCACTGCTGCGTGGACGTGCTGGGGGAAGTGAGGAGGGGGACGCTTTGTTCACCCTCTCCTTACCTCCTGTGGGTTTCACTCCAGGGACTTGTAAGAAGACGACGGCTCATCTGGAAACCACTAAGAAATCACATGCATCTGCCTGCCAACACCAGCCACTACTGCTGGATTTGCGTGGCTCTGGTTCTCAGGGGCTTCTTGCAAAGGTCATTTGGTTGGTGCTGCTGGTTTGCAGGTTCAAGAAGATGGCTGCACCTTGAAAATGTGTCCTTATTTGCAACACAGCAGGTACGTACAGTACACACACACACACACGTGTGCACAAACCCACCTCTATGCACGAAGCTTTGCAATGACCACGCCAAGTTGTGTGTCCCATCAGCCTCTCCCCTTCATTCTTTGGCTGCAATTAGTGGTACATCTCAGATTAAGAGAGATGTTCAGATAAGGAGCTGAAGTCCTTTAGTTGAAGTATATAATTAGCTTGGAGGAGGAGTTTTGGGAAATCTTGGGGTATTATGGCCAAATCTTCATCCAAATGGACCCCAGAAATGCAGAGATACCACAACTGGGGGAAGAAACTTGGGGGAAAATAGCTGAAATTACTTAGACCTGGCTAGAGAGATTTAGCTTAGATCCTGACGATGCTTCAAGGTGACACTAACCTCGTCTGTGCTGGCTTGCCAGTTGTTATTTGCACTGGATCATTGCTGGTTGCAGCAAACACTTCTAGCAAATGCCTCAGGATCTTGCTGCCGAGAGGAGCTTTGATCTGCTATTAGGAAAAAGCAGAGATCTGAGCGAGGATTTGACTGTTTCTGGAGCTGCCAGACACAGAAGCCATGGCATATTTTTCACCTCTTTTCATATAACAAAGTCCATGATTTGGTGCTAGAGCTACGGTGCAGTAACTCTGTCTGCCAGGTGAAATACGGAAGGTAATTTTTGGAAGATCCACAAAAGAAAACGGAAAGCAGCAGATTATCAAAGCAGAGCATGAGCACCCAAGACAGCTTAGTTGTGCTCTGAGGACAGGGTGAGGATGGGACTGCTCAACCCAAACTCGTGCGCGCCCCAGGGGCTTTGCAGCTGAGCCTGGTTGTGTTTCCAACAGCCTTTAAAAGCAGCTGAGCCAGCCGGGGAAGGGGAAGGGGAAGCTGTAAGGTGTCTGCTTTGCTCTGCCTGTGATTTTTTCTAACAGGCAGGGGCTTAACTAGGCTGGGATTAATGCACTTCTGTGCATTAAGAAAGAAGGCAAAGTCTGAAGAGTTTTCCCCATCCAGTTACCCAAGCTGACCCAGGCATGAGGATGTGTACGTTTGCTTCCTGGCTGTTTCCTAAGGTAAAACGTGAATTGCTGTGTGACTTGCTTTCTGCTGGTAAAACAGGATTTTTTTTTTTCCTTCTTAGTTTATTTCTTAGCCCTGTTCTGGAGGAGAGGGCTCAGGTCCTCATGCTAGCTGTGTGTCTGCTGGCTCCCTGTCTTATTTCTCAGAGCCTTTTGGCTCGCCTCAGCTGGTGGAGCAGTGGCTGTCCCTAAAACAGCACATTCCTATGCGGTTTCTAAGAGTAGGCAGTGGGGCAGAGAAAAGGGCCTTCAGCATAAGCTCAGCCATGTATTAGCCACCTGAGACTCCACTGAGGGGTTACCCTTGGGACAGGAGGCCATACGGAACGCAGCCTCATGCACCCATCGCTTACACAGGATGAAGCGCTGGTGCAGGTGCCTCCTGGCCAGGGCTGTGCGGGAGCAGCCGGTGTGCGGGGGCAGGCTGGGATGGAGCCGCGGTCTTGCCATCTGCCAGCCCTGCTGCCTGCGCGACAGCACCTGCCCGGCATGGTGCAAAGCGGCTTTTCCAAAATGCAGCTCCCTCTAGTCGTGCTTCAACCCTGGGGCTGCACCACCGCTGACCGGCACGGTCCTGCTCCTCCTGGGAGCTGGTGGGGAAGGGGGCCGGGGTCAGCAGCCCGGGCCAAGGGCGTGCAGCACGCCAGAGGAGGCACAGCCCCGCCGTGTACCGCTCCCGGTCCAATCTGCTCCGTGCGGGGACACACCGCGATCACACCGTTTGCTCTCTGTAAGACACGACAGCTTTGGTTGGGATGCACCCTGCTCTATTATTATAATCTCTCAAAGCAAGGTTCCTCCTAGCTCCTTAAATACTGTGTTTACGTGAGACTGGTAAAAATAAAAATGGCTAAAAAAGAGGTGTTGGCTATGATTAAATTTAGAGACCAGATCCTGGGCGTTTCTTCCCTATGGTCTAGGTGAGTTTGGGCAAACAACCTAGAAGAAAAACTGTGAACGGGTGTTTTATACAAAGCATTGGGTTTCCTTAGCATGACTAAAGCTCTCCTGGAAAGAGAGAAACAGCAAGACAAAGTGGGAGGCTATAATGAGAAGGGGAGAGGAATGTGCCTTAGCATGAAGAGAATATGTAAAGCGTTGGGTGGGGTGAGGCTTTCGCAGCATACAAGGCAAGCTAGGGCTATTTTCATTGTTCGGCTGCTTCTTGTCCAGCATCTTCTCTCCAGCCGGGCCTGGTTTGACTTGGGTTTTTTTATTAATATCTCAATCAAAAGACTAGAACTGATCTGACCCGCAGCTCTAGGAAAAAAACCAACCTCTCTGTGACTTTCTATGAGAAAGAGCAAGTGAGATATCTCCTGGCAGTTCACTGCCACCTGTAAATTAAGCTGCAGAGTCTCCAGCAAAAGCTAATACAGTGCAAGTCAAATGTATCCCTTCCCTCTTAACACCTTGTGCAGGAACTGTGCCACTGCAAATTCACTGCTCTGGCTTTCCTGCCAACTAGGCACTCCATCAGACAGACAATTTCCAGATTTTTTTAATATTTTTTTTAACAGGGGTGATCTGAGCAGGACAGACCGCTGCTTGCAGCAGTGAGTTGCACCAGGCTGATTCTTGTGTCACTTGGCGCTGCAAGCCTGGTGTCCCTCTGCCAAGAGCATCGCATGCCATCCTCCGCTGGGGTTCGGGTGAAGGCTGCAGCATGCAGCAGCAGCAATGCCCAGGACCTTCACCCACGGTGTGGCTGGAAATGCTCAGCGATGTCTCAGCTTGCAGCAGTAACAGGAACTATTGGCGCAAGGGCCGTCAGCTGTGCTCAGTCTCTGTAATACTCAACAATCCCGGCTCCTGCCAGCGCTGTGTGCCCCAACCCCTTCTTTCCAGAGAAAAGTTGCATTTCATCCAGCCGGAGCAGCCTGTGCACAGGCTCTGCCCAGCGCTGCAGCAGGCGGGGGGCAGGATCTGGCCCCGCAGCCGCCTGGTGCTGCTGAGGGCTGAATCTGAGTTTATCTGACGCAGCCACTTCTTCTGCTCTCCCTTTTTGCTTTGCTGTCCCTCTGCTCTGCCATGCCGCATAGTGCCACAGCAGCAGGTGGGAAGCAATGGTTTATCATAGTTACCCATAAATCATCATGTCACTGCAGTGGGGACTTGTGGTTTTTCTTTCTTTTCCATTTTCTTTCCATGTATTTTTCTTACTTTCAGGCAAGAGCAACCTTTGAAACCAACCTGGGCTGATGTTCTCAACATCTGTCAGTCGCTGTTTAACCGGTGCTGCTCTCCTGCCATTATGCAATGGCACAAAACTGCAGAGCTTTAATGCTTTTCAAGGCACCTGGCTTAACCCAAGCTTTGATTTCAACCAGGAGGCACTACTGACACTGGAGAGTACAGAAGTACAACTTCGTGACTTGAGCAGTGACAGGAAAACAAAGCTTGAGTACCAGCCCTGGCATTCAGTGCTTACAGCCAAGCACCAGGATGCGCAATAGGTCGGTGGTGCTTCCCCCCGGGCTGGTCTCCATCTCTCCTTCAGAGGAGCAGGACACTGCGCTGCAGTTAGCAACCGACTGGTGATTGTCACTGCGAAATCACCGGCGCCGAGCTCTGGTCCACCAGGACTATCCTGCAAAAACACCATGGAGCAATCCTTTGGATCATTACAGCCTTGGAAATAATTTACTCTTAACTCATCCCTCCCTTGGTGCTTCCAACTGGGGGGAATGGCAGTCCCCTCTCGCATCGAGGAGAGCTTCAGTACCAGCATCTTCTCTGGGCGCATAATCAACCTGCTGGATGTGGGGCTCTCACTGGGTTTTCCCCAAGTCACAGTGCTGAAAGCTGGTTTTGGTGTTGATCTCCAAAGCAGGGAGTGTGTTAATGTGCTGTGGTTTTATTTATGGCACCTATTGCCATTTCATTTATTCCTTGTAACTTCTCTGGCTGCAGATTTTTTCCATCCTGGGGCATCACGGCAGCAAAGTGATTTTCTCCAGAGGTACAAACTCAATAGTTCAGACAGGCCCTGCGTGTTTCTACCTTCATAGCAAACAAAACTTAGCAATTTATGCTTGTATTTAATGGGTTTTCTCAAATAGCCCAGAGCAAAAATAAACACCCCAAAGAAATCAAACACATGAAAACCCTAAAGAAGAAGCTGTTTTTCTCCTTCAGAGAGAAGCCAACACGGTTGTTTTTTAAGAGATGCATAACTAAGAGAGCTCTGAAGCGCTAAAATTACATCTTGTAAGGCGCAGGCTGTCACGCTCAGAGGCACCCCTGGAATCGCTGCTCGACACAGCTGAACGCAGGGAGCAAATGTGCCATCTTCGGGCCCTGTGTTGGGACTTAACGTTCTCATTCTGCCTAATTATTAATATGTTAATTTGCCAATGAGATGTTCTTCTTTGCAGAAAAATTTCTGCACTTTGCTCGGCTTTTTTTCAGCTGCTCCTTAGCTCAGCGCGTTTTCCTTTTTCTCCATTTCCTCGGCTCAGGCAGGGCAGAGCCATGGGCTGCACCTGGGGGACCCTTCCCTGAGCACCCCGAGGTGCTCAAGAGAGTAACCATGCTGGGTGAGCATCGTGTTGCTGCTGACTGCCAGCCTGACCTTGGGGACAACCCCTACTGTGGCCAAGCCCTGATCCCAGCCCTGCAAAAGGCAGATGCTGGGCTCCAGAGCTGCCCCAGGGATGGGGACTGCTGCGGTTGTGCTGTTGTCTGGGGACCCAGAGGGAAAAGGTGCACAGACTGTGCCTTTTGAAGTGCAAAAACTTCACCTGGGCAGCTGAGCAGGGACAATGACCTGCTAGTGGGGTTCCTCCGCCATGGGTGGGCTCTTGTCCACATACCCAAGTGTGGTGAAGAGTTTGGTCTCTCTGGGATTGCCGTGGTAATTCACATCCAAACGCTTGCTGGGGGCTCCCAGAATGAAGCCTGGGTTGGAAAACTGTCTCACTTCAGCCCCCATCTCCCCGAGAGCTGAAGTATCTCTGCTGCGGGTCGGACCCCAGCAAGGAGCTGCTCCTCACTGCTGCCGGCACAATGTTGAATTTCAGGAGAAAGCAGGAGCAGCCACCGGAAAAAAAATTGTCCCTCTTTAAGGTTTTCCTTTCAAGCAGGCTGATCAGAGACCCTGTTGAAATGGAAATCAAAAAGCTGCCAGACTTGAAACGTTAATTAAGATACACAACAGGGAGAGAGGGGGAGAAGGAAGGAGGAGAGTGTCTATTCATGAATTACCTGCACTGAGAGGAAGTGTTTGTGTATTCAAAATGCATATATCATTTTGGTGGCGAATGAAAGAAATTGAATCAAACTACACAGGAAGTTTGTACAGCACCACGGACTTCATTTTCAAACTTGCATCGGGCAAAGATTAACCTTGCTGAAGGGCATTAGTGGAGCAGGCAGCATGTGTGAAAAAATTAATCCCTGCTACAGGTTTCTTCAGGAGGAAACACTAGGCAGTATTAAATATTTATTGTCTATAAATACCTTCTTTTCCCCTCCCCACTTTCTTTCCTGCTTTGCATTTCAGTTGCTTCTTCTGCCAAAGCCTGCCTGCCCAGCAAAGCAGCACGCCTGGTACCTGCTGTGGTCTGGACCACAAGTGCCTTTGCTGCTAATCCATCTATTACCGATGAAGAATATAAATGTTTTTTGTAGGAACCACTGCCTTTGAGCACAGACTGATGCAGCGGGACCCGTCCATTGTTCCCACATCCCCAGCTCCGGGTGCTGCGGTGCCCGGGGAGCCTCACAGCCGATGTCCACTTACGTCCGAGGAGCAAAAAAAATACACAATTTAGCTCATAGCCTCAGCACTCAGGGAAGAAATGATCGGTGCTGAAATACGTCTTTGGAAAAGCCGTTCAGTCCCAAATAGCCTCTCTCATTGCTCATCCTTATAGGTTTTTTACTCCAAGTTAATCGCTTTCCTACCAGCAATTCTGCTGTTGCATTTATTCCATGCAGGAGAGCCTGCTCAGCTCCGTACGCCAGGGCGAATTTCACCAGGCAGGCCACCTCGAAAGCAGGGGTCACGCCACCCTGAAACGCCTCTGCTGATGTTCCCTGTCACCTGCCTGCGAAGGAGGCCTGGCAGAAACCCCTGCATGTAACGTATGGCATCCATGAGCCTGAGCCGCTCAAGCCCCCGGAGCATTGATGCTGCTGCCTCCTGCCCCCTCTATCTTAAATTGCTGCGAGTGGACACTGGTCTGCCTGGAAAAGTGGCACTCGAATATAGATACTGAAATAGGTCAAAAAAAGAGACCAGAAATCCTCCCCGACATTTCTTTCCACTCGCCACATGCAAACTCCCTGGGGATGAATTAGTGTTTTCCCAGGGCCTGGAAAACACCAAGCGCTACGCATGTATTTTTAGTAGGTCTGAGGGGGATGTAGAACACTTCTCCATACTTTGCTCCCTATCTTTTTCCTGTAATTTCCCCACTTCATGTCTGGCGAAACACAGACGTTCCTATTGCTGAGTGTTGTGTAATCTAATTAAACAAATGTTTCCAAAAGGCTTTGAGACCCTTGGTTGAAAGCCAGCTATTTGTTACTAAATATTGTTAATAAGGTCAGCGATGCTCCAGGCCCAAAATATTTGTGTTAAATACTGTAGATAAAGTAACGGGGAACCCACACCCACACACCAGCTCCTGCAGCATTGCCCATTCCAGCCAGCGCTTGCACGCTGCTGGGAACAGACTGCAGTTGCTCCACCAGCGTGGCCATGGGGCATCCCCCACCTCCTCTCCTGGTCGCATGCTACGGACTGCAAGGTTTGCTTTTTCTCCTGCCTGAGGAGAAAGGTATGAGGAATAATTCATTTGCCACCTCGACTTTTTCACTCCCTCCCCTCTAAAGATTGATACCATTGTACTTAAAGGGGAAAAAATCAAGTTGTGCTGATCTATGACCAGACACTATTTATTCTCATAGAGTCTCATCTGCAATTTGTTCAGCGTCTTTGGAATTAAAATCCCTTTGCAGTCTCCCCAGCTAGCTGAAAATATGCCATTATTTCCTTCCTTTTCCTTCGCAGATGTCTCTTCCCTGTGATCGGGGCACAGTGTTATCGATGCTGTGATGCTGCTTTACATTCAGAAGGTTGTGGAAGTTTTGGACCATAAATAATGCTCCTGTGCAGCTCTGGCAGAATTATTCTGCGGGGTTTTTTTCCTTCTCTTCTTTCTTTTCCTTCTCTCTTTCCCTTTCTATCTTTCTTTCTTCAGATCTTGGAATGGGTGATAAATTAATCATTTCTTCCCCCGTAGCAACCGCCAACGTACAATATGGAGCTGATTACTTCACACCTGTGATTTAGACTTAGAAGTGACCCTGCAAATGGCAAAAAAAGAGCCTATCTCGTGGATCCTGTGCTGCCTGGGAGGAACAAACCAGCCCGGCACAGAAACATGGCTCAGCACATTAGTCCTAGAAAGCAGCTTATGGTCCCGGTGTCCCTCCTTTGTCCACAGCACCCAGAGCAGGCACAGCCTGGCCAGCTGAGTCCATGCCTGAGTGCATTTCTAGAGCAGATGCAGGCTGGTTTTCACTTTTTGCAGGGATTAAGGTGGTTTGCGTGGGTATTTTCTACATGGCAGGATGATGGGACTTGGGCTGGCACGCACATGTCTGCTGGATCCCGCCCCAGCTGCCCAGAGCTGATAAGATGCGACTGGCAAGGCTGGTTCACCGCAAGGCTTTTTTTTTTTTCTGATTAGAAATAGAAAGGAGCTGAGGGCAGGGGGAGATGAGCTATCCCACCGGGTAGCACAGGGGCCTCATGGCTAGAAACCACCCATGGCAGACCAAGCTGCCTGTTACACCCTCTGTGCTCTGGATAACCGCTGCCTCTTATCCACGGCTGCTGGTCAACAGAGACAGGAGCATCTTCAGGCCACCAGTTACACCTGCCTGACTTCGCTTCGCTGAAGTAAGTGGGCTCAGGGTCCTGGACCCGAACTCTGGATTAGCCGGAACCCAATCTGGGGGCAGCAATATGTGACCTGATGGGACACTGCACATTGCAAGGGTGGAGCTGCAGGGTCTGGTTTGTGTCGGTGCTTTTTAACTCAAGAGGAGAGCCTGGCTGGCTCCAGCTGAGTTGGGGGGGGTCAGGACCCCCTTAATCCGCTCACTAGAGGCTGCCCAGCCCACGCAGTGCTCCAGAGCCGGTGGTGTGTGGCCATGAAGAAGAGATTCATCCTCCTCTTGCTGCTCTGGAGCCTTCTTTCCGCTGCCCAGAGGAAGGGCTGGAAAGGACTCACAGACCCCATCAGGATGCATTTTCCTATTGTTCAGTGAGTCCCTCCCTTTAATTTCCAGTACAAATAACAGTTTGGGACTAAAAGGAAATCCACCTGAAATGTCTGTCCCATGGAGTCATTATCCACTTGAAAAGGCTTTTCTGGGGCTGATTCAACCCCCTTTTCATGGCTGCATTTCTATTTATTTTTTAAAAGCAAAAGATTTCATGTTGTTTTGTTTCTAATTTTCTAGTGAGCTAATCGGATTGGCAAGCAGAGAAAGGAGCTTTCAAGAGAAGCAGCTGCTGAACAGCAGATAGCATATAAAGCTGGGTGTGTAATCCAAGCTTTACCCACAGCCTTATTAAGATCTAGATGTTTTATTGCAGGCATATATCCGGCTGGATTTCATATTAAGTTTTGTGATTTCTCCCTTTCCCCCTCCCCTTCCCAACATATTTTTTTCCTTCATATAATTTGCTGCCTTTTGCTGGAGGAAAGAGTCTCGTTTAACTGGCACACGTGTTGCACTGAGCAACATTCTCAATTTAAATGGAAATTCTATCAATAACAAATGCACTATCTCTCCTCGCCCGGGAAAGGGCTTAGAAATATCATTCAGAGGTAAAAAAAACCCAGAGCTCAAACCCATCGGTACAAGAACAGCCACAGTCCTCTTGCAGAGGCCAATTGCAGATAATAAACTGCCCATTTGTTTGCAGCCAAGATAGCGTAAATTATCTGGAGGAAATATGAGTTCAGTAATCAAGCCTGAAAAATGAAATGAAGGTGGGGGGGAAGTGGGAATCTCATTATATAGTTACTATTATCATTTATTGCAGCAGCCCTGAAAGACTTTGGCTGAAAATAGGGGCCAATGTGCGGACAAGGAAACAGAGACAGAAGCTACGGGAGCAAGAATGAGTCTGCAGCAGATGTGAGTAACAGCCTTACCCCTTCTCGCAGCAGCTGGGGAGAGGATGGTTTAAATGACTCGGTCAAGGGCACAAGGAGTTGGAGGTGGAGAAAGGGACTAAATGCATGGTTGGGTCCCAGCCTGCCGCCCTCTCCAAGTCGGCAGCTTTTTCTACCTGTTTTCTTTTCTCACAATTCACCCATTCTGTTTCAAGCCTGACTGTACACTTCTTGGGTCAGAGATTTTTCTGTATCATGTACTGCTATGGGTGCCCAGTAATGCCTCCCCAATGCGGTAGAAGCCTAAACATAATTAATGATGAAAAATGAAGCGGGGTTGAAATACATTTATCCCCCTTTTCTTGTGGGGAAGAGGGAAAAAGCCTAAGACAAAATATTCAATTTTCCTTTCATCATTCAAAATTCCAGAAATCTTCAGAAATGGCTCTTTTTTGGATAAGAAACTTTTTGAAATGAGAAACTTTGCCAGATGTCCGTATTGTTAAAAAGCTATTTTCTCCTAAAAGAGATGCTTCGAGGAAACTTTTTCAGCCAGCTGTAAAAATAAATCATCGTGTATTGCTTCCTTTGACTGATGAGATTTACAGGCACTGTATAGATGATTTATAGAGAGGATCACATAAAGATGCTTTCTTGACTGCGCTTAATAAAGCCAGTCTTGGACTCCTCCCCAGCTGGTGCAGAGCACTGATGCTCTATTGATGCCAGCGGCACCGTGTCCTGTTGCACCGGCTGAGGACCAGATCCGTGGGCTTCGTTCCTGCACGCAGGATGCAGAATTGCATTTTTATCAGGCTCCTTTGGGGATGAAGGGGGTGCAGGGGGAGGCACCCAGGTGTTCCCAGCCCCATGGTTCCTCGTCCTGACAGAGCTGTCACTGCTCCCCTTGTTTTTTAGAGCCACGCTTCCAGAATCAGAGCACGTGGAGGTGGATCACCTCCCAGGTCTATATCAATCAAGCAGGAGGATGTTCAGGAGGTCCAGTTGTGACAGAGATTGTGTGGGATGCCACAGGGGATAAACATCTCTTTCCATTTATAACGGTTTTACCTGTTAATTTATTTACTGCTGTCCAGACCACTGGGTCCCGGTGGTCCCCGACCCACTTTGGCTGTGACAGCGGAGATCCCAAGCTGCATCTCCCATCTGTGACAGGCTCTGCTTCACGTGCACCCGCTGCGGGGCAGGTTTCTCTTGCGATGTGGTGCACAGAGGTGAGGATGCTCCAGCTCCCTCAAAGATGGGAAAAAGTTCCCAGTCCCTGTCCAGATTTGGGGTTTAACTGATTTTCTAAATCTGTCAAGGTTCATTTATCACTGTGATGGATCCTCTGCCCATATGTTTAAATACCAAAGAAATGCAGCCTTGCAAATATCTGCTCACCCGGGATGAATAATTTTGGTTGACAGGCAATCAAGAAAAAATTAGTATTTTCGTTGGCATCAACAACTCTAAGACACTTGGTGAGAAGTTTCCATGTCTCTTCTTTCTGCAAAGCTGAACAGCGTCTCACAATTTGCTGCTGATGATGTTAGTGCAGTTTTCTTTTTCCCCTTCAACTCAGTCCCAAAGTGCAAAGCTGTTTGCAAACCCCCGGCATTTTCCTCAAAAATAACACAGGCAGTGCCTTCCACTTTGTGTCATAAATCACAGCAGGAAAAATGAAATTATAGGAGCTTACAAAACCCACCAGACCAGGGCCAATGCTGAATTCATCAATCCCGTGGCATGTGCAGAGCTTAGGTTTCAGCTTAGCCCTTTACGACTGGTGTAGCATGCAGGAGATATTTCTGAGCCTGTGGCAACGATAGTAATGAGGAGAAATAATACGCAATCATCTGTACTGTCTGCCTGGACCGACTCTGTTTCAGGAAAGGCTGGAGGAGCCGCCTGTGTGAAATAAAAGGCTTTAAGGAGCGAAGGAATCAATTTTATCCAAAGCTATTTTTCTCCGAGACTAAAGAAGAGATCTCCTCTGCCTTAGTGCTCATCCTTGGTTAGTAACTGGAGTCTTCTGTATGAACTACTGTATGAGAAAGCTACGGTTTCATTCACTAAATAGAGTTTCGGAGAGAGGGAAGGCACGGCGCTTCCTGAGGAGCATGAGAGCAGCGAAAGCTCTTTAACACCTTTAGTTCCTGTGTAGCATCTGCTGATATTTTATCTTTGACACCTATAAAGCAGCTATTATTCCTGCTGAGTTTTTTACCCAGTCATATTTGCATGTGGAAAAACAAAATCCACTGAACAATAAATAAATTCCAGCGACAAAATAAATAAAAGGAGATTATCCTGGGAAAGGAGCTGGGCCTTGAGCTGCAGAGGGCTGGAGTGCCCCGCAGACAGCATCCCAGTGATTTGGGGGGGCCTTCAGCCACCAAAAGCGTTTTTCAGAGTAACCTATTTCTTATGCTAAATCTAATGACTATATCATCTGGAAGAACCGCATCCCCCCAGGGCAACCCTTTTCACTGAACCAAAGAAGTGGTGTGATTTTCCAGGATGGAGGAACGAGGAAAGGTTAACATACTATTAAAAACTTCATTAATATGCTAATGATCAAGAAACTTCTGCTAAAAATCATTTCTAACCTATTACCTCTTCCCCCGCACCTTTCCCCCTGTGTGCGCGTACCCTGGCACGGTGCTAAATGACTTTTTCATCATCTCCCCATGCTTTCTGGGACAATTTCCTCCTGGTTGAAGCTCCAGGACCGGGTCCAGCGCTGCAGACGAGGGCTGAGAGCAGCCCATCTTCCAGCCACCCGGAGGAGTCTCCCTCCAAGGACCATGCGAGGACCCAACCTGGTTCCTCTCCTGGGCATCCCAGTTGGGGGGGCAGCCAACGAGGGGATGGGTGGCTCGCAAGGGCTGCTCCTGCTCGGTGCTTCGCCCATGCTTTGCTGGCGTGGATGGGGAGACAGGCAGATTGCCACGCTACGGAGTTGTTTTTCCCTCTCGCCGTCTGCCGCGAAGAGCCTCCCCGCCGTGACTCACGGCCGGGTCCATCTGTCCCCGCCGGTGAGCTTCCGCCCCACATCGATGCCGGCAGGACCAGCAGTGCTCGCTTCCCTCCAAGAAAACAAAATGAAATATTCCTTTGGAGAGGGATCTTCAGCACAGGGCTGATATTTCGAGCTTAACTATGGCATGTAGTTCTCACCGTCTGTTGCTCGAAGGTGTTATCTCATTACTGAACTCGGATGCTGCTGACTCATTTATTCCGTTGCTTTTAGGCTGGCTATATATATTTCAGCACTAAGGCATGCTTTGTATTTCAGGAGGGGTGGGGGAAAGGGAAAGGAAGCAGGAGGAGAGAGCATTACGGTGCTCAGCTTCATGCCCAGCTTGAGGTTTGCTGTAACGGCTTGCAAGTGAAACGATGTCCCATAAACATCAATATGTTTTAAAGGTTTCTCACACACCGTAACTTGTCATCGCTCCGGCTCCAGGGAACTGGGGCGCTTGGAGAAGTGTGTGTTTCCAGGGAATGGGTGTCCTGCCCATCACAACAGAGGAGAAGAGAAATTAGGGGCTCTTTGCCCCTCCTCTTCTTTCAACATTCCCCATGTCTCCTCCACACCATCACGCCTCTGTCTGAGTCAGCCTTCTTCCCTGTTCATCTTCATCAACTCCCCAGTGCTTTTCAATTCCTCACTGGAAATATTTCTCAGCTCCCATGCCTTGCACACTAAATTATTCTTTCCCTCTGCTATTACTTAACAGCGTGACACTCCACTCCCAGATTCTCCTATACAGTGGGGGTATGGAACCATTGTAGAATTGATTAAAAAAGGAATATGTCCTTTTTGGCATGGGCATCAGGTACTGGAGTTCGTTTGTAGTCTCCTCAGACAGGTGGGACCAATTGCTTTCAGAAGCTGCTTCCTTTCTCTGCTGAACGGAGAACACCTGAAACTGGTTGCTTTACCTTTAGGTGGCTGAAGAGAGATGAATTGAATCACACTTTTGGACTGGAATTTTAAAAGGGACTTAGGCACCCAAATCCCTCTGCAAAATTAATCTCTCCAGCTCCCCGTCTGCTGGTGAGTCTCGGGGCTGGGGTCAGCATCTGCAGCCACGGAGACCTCACCCTGGGAAGCTGAAATAGCTGAAATAAAGACTTGGTTTTGATGGCTTTCGTGCAGATAGCCAGGAAAACAAGCCTAAAGTCGTGATCAGGAATCTGCAGGTACATCCCCCTACGTCTATGGCCCGTAGGGTGTCCTCACTAAGTGCTGATGGTAATGTGATTTTTTAAAAAGTAAATAAACATGCCCAAAAGTGTGTATTATGGGTCTGTTACCTGACCTAACACCCAGTGGTGATCACTAACAGAGTTAGTGACCTGATAGTTTGCTGCTATAAGAATTTTGAAAATGCCGGGTGGGTGTTCATAAATTATAGAGTCCCACACATTTTTCTTTCTGGAGTCAGACCACTGCTGTGGTTGTGTAAATCACTGTGTACAGAGCCTTTTTTGGATGCGATAAATCTCAAAGCTCTCACCTTTTTTTTTTTTCCTTTTGTCTTCAATAATTGAAGTCCAAACTGGGAAGGAGAAAGACTAAAATCCTTTGCAAAATCCCTGTTTTGGGGGGATACTTCTGGAGGGTTTGGAGTGCTCTATGAATGGGAGCCCAAGATTAACAGACTAGAGGGTGGGGAGAGACTGGTCAGACCTCTGGTGTGTGAATGAATTTATTCCTCTTTGAAGGTGAACTTTTCATTTACGAAAATAGCCTATCTTGATTTTAAAACCAAGACAACTCCACCACAAACACTGGAGCATTGCTGCTGCTGTTATTCATCTTCTTTCTTAAAAATGTAGGGTTTATTCCTAGTCAGGAATTAAAAAAAAAAAAAAAAAAGGATTGCTTAGGAGGAGACCCAGAAGTCTTGCTGTCAGGAAATTCACATCATGCACTACATAAAACAAAAGAAACTTGGGTTTTTTTCTTTCTTTCATGGGGCCTCTTTCCAAATTAGAATGAATGAGATGATCATAAGGACATAAGAAAAGGATATTGAAAGAACAGTCCAAATTGTTTCAGAAATGGATCTCAGGGGGGAACATAGTTATAAAAATTAAACCAATTAGGTTGAATATGGGTTGGTTTTCCCCTTCATGAAGAAGCACACAGAGGTAGATAATTAGGGCCAGTACAGATGTAAGGATGTGGAGCCCACAGTTTTAATTAGTCACTGGGTCTTTCTGCAGGGCCCCGTTAATAGACAAGGGCGTGGTGACCTTTTCTTTTCTTTTTCACCAAGTTCATTACAGCCCTGCTTATTGCCACGAAGTGTTATAGCCTTGTGCTTGCAGCTGCTTTAAAAGCAAAATGAAAGCCATAACCGTGGGTCACCCCAAAGGCACATCAAGCACATCATCCAAAACTAAGAAGTCCTTGGGGCCTGCCCTCACATGTGCGTTTCTTTCTATGCATCTACAGGTCCTTGGAGCAGGGGAGTGAGAAACAGAGCAGCTGATGGTGGACAGTCTCCAGAGAGGCAAAGAGACAGAGGTTTTGGTGCCTGCTGGTACGTATGGATCTTCTTTTCAAAGGCGTCTGCTCAACTTTGTATGAAAGCCACCGGGACACAAGCTTTTAATATGTGCAGATGCTTGTGAAAGCGTCCCCCTGCCTGCCTGCCTTCCCCCGTGCTCTGCCTACAGGCAAACATGGATTTCTCCTTTCCCTTTTCTACCTTTCTACCATTTCCCTGTTATCTTCAGCTCCTTTTAAGAAAACTACCGTGAGACTTCTTAAGGAAATCTTAAGAAAGCAAAGGCACCTTTAAAGTGCTGATAATTTCAACACCTTGCCCTGCACTGCGTGAGCAGATTCCCCACGAGCTCTTTGAAATACCAACAGTAGTTATAAAAAGTGAAACTTTCTGGATGCGCTATGGTCCATGCCTGGTGGCTGAGCTATATCTGCCATCACAGCATCATCCCCGACACCATCTGTATGATAAAACCTGAACACGCAGGGGGGAACGTACATTTACTGCGTCCAGGGCGCTACTAGAGCTCTGAGAGGCTGGAAGTGGGACAGGGATTTCAGTCTCGGTAAAGGGGAGGAACTCAGGATGCTTTTCTGAAGGTTTATTTTAAAAGGATTGGCATGGCTGACAGCAGAGTATAAGATCCAGTAAAGCTCTTGGTGTCTGATAAAACGCAGAGGTGAAACTCAGGGCCATACTTAAGGGCATTACTCCTCTTGACACAAGCAAACTCCCAGCTGAGTTTCATGCAAGGGGAAAAAAAACCTTTTGTTCTTCTTAAGTGATGTATCATAGAATCATAGAACACCAGGTTGGAAGGGACCTCAAGGATCATCTGGTCCAACCTTTCTAGGCAAGAGCACAGTCTAGACGAGATGGCCCTGTACCCTGTCCAGCTGAGTCTTAAACACATCCAGTGTAGCGGAGTCGACCACTTCCCTGGGGAGATTATTCCAATGGTTGACTGTTCTCATTGTGAAAAATTTCCCTCTTATGTCCAATCGGAATCTCCCTAAGAGTAACTTACACCCATTACTCCTTGTCCTCTCCATGTGACTCCTTGTAAAAAGGGGGTCTCCACCTTCCTGGTAACTTCCCTTCAAGTACTGATACGTGGTGATGAGATCACCTCTAAGCCTCCTTTTCTCCAGGCTGAAGAAACCCAGTTCCCTCAGCCTATCCTCATACGGCAGGCTTCCCAGACCCTTGGTCATCTCGGTGGCCCTTCTCTGGAGCCCCTCCAGCCTGTCCACATCTTTTTTGAATATCGGGGACCAGAACTGCACACAGTGCTCCAGGTGTGGCCTGACAAGCGCTGAGTAGAGTGGGGCAATGACTTCTCTATCTCTGCTGGTGATGCCCTTTTGCAGTTTGATGTAGTTTGATAACTGAGTGCAGCTGAGGGCCTGGAGGTTCCCAGCTCAGGATTGCTCTGCTGCTAACTTGGGAATGAAGCTCGTTATGTACAGGGAGATCAGCTTCGTGCAGATGGCCCAGCCGGCCCCAGCATTGCACCCTCCATTGTCACCTCCAACTCTGTTTCCCAGGATCCGAGGGGACAGGGGGAGCATGCAGACAGTGTTCCTCTTCTGCACAAACTTCCTGAAGGTGCTTGCAGGGAGAAAGCTTTCCTATCTCTAGCAGAAATTTGTTTCAAGAGTTGCATATAGATTTGTGTGTGTGTGTAGAATAACCTGGCTGCTTAGCGAACCATTAATCTCTTGGGTTTATTGATGCACAAAGATTATTTGCCGGTCTTTGAAATGAAAGGATCTGTCTCATCCCCTTTGTAACTGTGTCAGTATCTGTACCAGGCTGGAGTAAATCAGCCGGACTGACTTTGTGAAGTCTCTGCTATTACACCAGGGTAAAACTCACGTAAACGAGATCAGAATCAAGTCCAAACCTGGCAGTAAATGAACTGCAGCAGCAAAAGCAAGTTTAATGGATGTGTACTGTGGTTTAATGGATATGTACAGCTCTTGCTTTATTGCTGGGTTTTAGGAGAATAGCAACCGTTTAATTGACTTTGATAGAAGAGGGTCTCCTTAGCGCTGTAGTCTAGGGCAAAACCGATCATGAATATAATTAAGGCATTTACTTCCAACACATATTTGTTCTTTCTTGCTGTAACTCCTGCCCTGCAAACTTTGCTGGCTGCAGAATCGTGTTGGCGTTGGCTTGCTCCCCACTTTGCCAATGAAAAAAGGAGGCCACTTCACCCCCCGCTCTGCTTGTTCCGGCCACAGTGACCCAAGGATGCTACGGCCAAAATGTTGTGGGCTTCACGCTTTTGTCTGGAGGACCATCAGTATTGGTGATAGTCTGAAGGCTTGTGAGAAGCACTGAGGCGCGGAGGACAGGACTCAACGATGGTTCCCCGTGTCTCTGCAATGTCACCCTGGGCTGCTCTCCCTCCCACCAGCGCCGCAGAGAGCCCTCGGCGTGCACACCCACGGAGCATCGCTCACCTTCCTGGGCGCTGAGCACGGGACTGAACTGTGAGATGCACTTTTGGTAACAAACGTGTCCCCCCTCTCTGTTCCCCAAGACGACGTGCTTTGGATGCTTTCCTTTCCTGTTTCCTTTAAAGGGAGTTGGAGGTACAGGGGTGTGCAACGACCGTGTAGGCGGCTGCCGATGGCTACTGGAAGCAAACCAAGGGCTCCATCTCCTCCTGCAAACTCCCAGGCTGGCAGCCCTAGCCTGAGGAGGTTGGATCCGCATTGCTGCATTTGCTCCTGCAGCAGCATGCACGAGCGAGGATGATGAGCATCCCACCAGGCTCATCATTCAGATGTGGGTAGATCTGCCCATGGAGGGTCTAATGAGCACTGCAGGCAGGGGTTGCTGTCCTGAGCTTTTGCCATGTTTCACTATGCTGCAGCCTCAGAAATGCCACCGCATTTCTGCCCTCCCCAGAGGAGCCTGCCCAGAACGCCTGCTCCTGCTCAACAAGGAGAGAGGAGGGTGACCCGTGGGTTCTGCCAGTCAGAGAGAAGTGGCTCCTCTCCATCCTAGAGATTTCATGGAATTTTCCCACAAGCAGATGACAGCACTATGGTGGCAACCACCCTTTTCCAGATGGCTCCCGTCATATAAAGTGGGCACCTTCCTTTTCTCTCTGAGCAGAGAAATTGTTCTGCTGTGGCTGGTTACAGACACCCTGCCTTTCATTTCTGAGTGAGGCCATCCCTTTGGATCCCTTTCATAATAAAAAAAAAAACACCCAACCAACCCACAAAACAAACAAAAAAAACCCATAAATGTAGGAAAATTGTCACTCAATTAATTCCAGTCCTGTCACCATAACATTCTGTTTGACCTTGTTCATAGTTACTTGATCTTCAGGTCTTTAATATTTCAGATGACCTTTTGGGCTGGAAAGATGCTGCTGTTTCTCACTAGCATCCATGAGTCAACTTGTGCATCAAGTCACAGCAGTGGACCCAACCTCATTTATCATCCCATTCAAGGTGTCAGCAGAGTCATTATTCAAATGACTGGCCACACATGTAATCAATCTTTAATGAAACAATAATTGGACCTTCCACTCTGCAAGACCTCTGCCTTTCTTAAAGGTATCTTGTATATTAATTATTGAAAACAATTGTGTTTTACCAGCAATAAGTTATGTTTCATCAATTGCCATCTTTCGAGAGAATTTTAGCTGGGAAATTTATAACCCTCTGTTTCACCAAGGGATGGGTAAACAGCAGCTTCTGTTCCTCTTTCTCTCACCTTAGCATTTCTTGGGATTCCTGTAGGTTTTTGCATCTTGCCAGAAACAGAGAAGCAGGGGATAATTGGGCTGCTGGTCAATAAAGGGGTGAGATATGTACGTGCCACCCCAAGGTGACATTGGTGAATGTCCCTGTGCAAATGTCCCCTGTTCTGTAAGTGGTGATGCTTATGGCAAAGTAAATGAAAAGCCCCAGAAAATGTTTCCGGGGTGGGAGACCTCAGGGCTGCCTGTGTCTTGTTTCCTTTTGGAAAGTATTCAGACTTGTATTATTTACCAAGATTTGAGAGGGTGAATTCTGAGACACATGGTAGTAAACCAGGCTTTCACCAGGTGAGGCTCCTGATTGCTTTTGCCCCATAAAAAGCCAGCAGCAACTAGGTTCTTCTTTCTTGCAAACTGAGAAGGGCTCAGAGGAGGCTTACTTTGTGTATGCTTGTCCTTTGAAATCAAATGGAGGTAAGCTAGAAGGTTCAGTGCTGGCAGTTATCTGGAAACTGAAATATCTTATCAAGAGTCAGGGGGTTTTAACTGGAACAATAGATATTTTTTCATAAACATGAAAAACTTCTTTGAATTTCTAGACCCCAGAATACTTTCTGTCTGAAGGAGATTCATGAGAAAAATGCACCTGGCTGTAATGCTGTTTGGTTTGGGGGTAAACTGCTTAGTGATAGAGCAACATTTTTAAAAGTGAAAGCAGTGAGTGTGTGGTAAGTGCTACTGTTGGTCCTGGTACAGTCTCTGTGGATTACAGAAATAGCAGCAGGGCACTGGTCCTACTAGAGCAACAGAGAAGTTAATGTTAAGAAAGTTCCTATTATTAGCCTCTTCATTTTCTCAGTACTGTATTATGTTACTTGTGTATTTTCTTCACCTTGTTTACAACCTTTCAGCAGCTATTTCAATTGGATTTTTTGTTTTCTCTTTCTTTCTTCCTGAAATTACCATCAGCCTTGTTGGAAAAGGATATTACAATGGCCTGGTACCCTGAGCTGTTTGCACTGATATCCCAGCGGAGGAGGTGAGCTGGCTGGGAGAAGAAAATGAACAGTTCTATTTACGCAGCACGTCTAATGATGGTGGAGCAAGGTAAATATGCCAACAAAGAGCCACTGTTTGCCTTGGCTGTGACAAGGGTGTATCGTGGGGAACAGTCTCTCTTGCTGTTAAGTTTCTCTCCCATCCTTATTGACTCTCTCCGTGCTGCATTAAGACAGCTCTTGCATTATACAACAAAGTGGTGATGGATAAAGCAACCCATCAAGCAGGTAAAGCTTCATGCGCAGTGCTGTATACGTTTTTTTTCTTTTTTTCCTCCCAAACTGTTCCCATGCAACTCCATTCTTTCCTGCTCTTAGCTGCCCTGGTTCAAGGTTTCCCTGTACTGAGCTGTACGAGCTCTGTGTTCAATCTATAAGATAAACCCTTAGCAGAGCCACCCTGGCACAGACGCAAGGGAAGGGTGGCGTGAGCGTTGCAGCAAGACACACCTTTCCCTCTCCTGCGTCCCCCTGTAATTCTCATTTCACTACCAGCCTCCTTCTTAACAAACCCCCAATCTACAGCAAAGAGCTCCTCTCCACCCTGCCTTTGGGTCTGGTCAGGGGTGAATGAACCAGGGATTTTTTCTTGCTCTACCTGCACGTTCCTGTGTGATAGCAGTTCACTTCTCCCGTGGGACTTTGCGAGGCGCTGAGCTTAGTCCCACAGGGACGTTTCTCACTTTGAGAAACCATGTACTGTGAAACAGCAGGCAAGCTGTGTGCCCAGGGATCAATGGGAGGGCAGGAGCAGGACACCAATCTGTTCCTGCCAAAGCTGGGGCTGAGCAGATCTCGGTGCTGCCGCTAGCTGTGATTGCCAATGAGGTGCACAAGCAAAGTCTCTTGGGGTCAGGGACAGGCAACGCGTCCACCTTGTGCCAGCTTATTGTAGTCTCCTGGTGTAAACCCCTCATGTACAAGGGTATTTTGCTGTGCTTAGTGGCACAAATAACACTTTTGCTTGTATATCCTTGGGGCTGGCTGGTTGAATGCTGTACTGGGGATGATGCATAGGGCTGAGGTTTCTAAAGGGGTGTTGGCAAGCTGAGGGCATGGATGTTGCTCAGACTTGAAGAGGAGACGCTGCTCAGGCATCCCATGGAGAGGTCCTGGGCTGGGCCACCTGCATTCAGAGGTGGTTGCAGTGCTGCCCCAGCCTCAGCTGTGGGGAGCTATCTCAGAGCAAGGCACCAGAGTCCTTCAGAGGGGAGGGGAAAAAAAAAAATAAACCATTCTGCCAGCACAGGATTAGTTAATGCAAGGTTAAATCCAGCTAACTTAAAAGGCTAGATTGCAGGGTGATAAATGACATGGCTTCCTGTATTGTTTGATAATTAATTGTTTGAATTCTAGTGTATTAAAGGGTGGAAAAAACAGGAAGATAAAAGAAGAGGAATGCCCTTTCCCTTCTGTGCACACTGAACTCCATTTGTTGGGAAAGGATTTATAGTTTTCATCGTAATTTAATTTTAAAACATATCACTTAATTAAAGGGATTTATTAAAATCCTCTGGCAGTGCCTTTTTATGATTAGCCCAGGACTCAGCCCCTGAATGTCATGGAGAAAATTCATCAATTGATTTGTTTAACTGCACAGGTCTCACCCCCTCCCTGCTCTGGCTGACTCTGGGTGGAAGAGAGAAATCTATAGTCAAAAGCTTAAAAATCTCAAAGATAGATTGGTTTGCTGATTTCATCCCTCTTTTTTCCTTCCCCTCCCCCTATCCCTGGGACTGGTTTTACAAGCCTTTGTTAATGAGCAGATTAATATTGATGATAGAGCACTAAGCTGTCAGTTTGTCTGCCAGAGATGAGTAGCAAGTCCGACTCCAGTGTCTGATGAGCTGTGCTCTGCTGGCAGTGACGGGGACACCAGTTGCCCAGCCTCTGAGGAGGACCTAGGAGATGGGTTCATGCTGGGATGCAAATGGTACCTGCCCTTCCTTCAGCGGGGCCTTGGACTCTGCATATCATATGAGCCTGAATTAGTCCTGACCCTGCAAAGGCTTTCTGACATTGATTGCTCTGTGAGACCCCCCCAAAAATCAGTAAGCTCCTGGGATTCTATGGGAGAGAGGTTCTGCTTCCTAATTGTATGGCTGAAGAAAAAGGCTTGAACATGTATCCAGGCTTCTTGAAATGCCTAAAGGTTCAAGATACTGGAGGCAAATGCGAAGAACACAAAACAGGCTGTGGATGAGCATCCTGCCTCTTCACCCTTTCTCCAACATCCAGGCTGGTCTGGGAAAGAGGAGACTTGTTTGGACCCTGATGGGGACTCGGGAACGGGAGCACAGGAGTCGGCTCCCTTGTCACCAGCCCCAGCCGCTATCACTTGTCTCCCAAAGAGTTATTCTCCTCCTGTTTCAACTTCTGACAAGATGTATTGAGAACCACTCTTCTCTAAACCCATAAATCCTCCCATAACCCAAACGGAGAGCTTGGGAGTCTTATTAAAAAAACTCATGAACGAGTTCAAACCACCTCTGATGACATTGTGCCTGTAGCCTTTTAAGTCTTCCACTGCGAAATCAGGAATTTCAGTGCCGCGTTTGGCATTGCTCCCCGAGCTAACGGCTCGTGCTGAATACAAATCAGCGCTTAAGGGCTCCATTTCTGGATCCTCGTGTCAGGCTTAAATGCAGTAAATCTCTGGATGTAGCTGTCTATTAGCCCTGTTTATTAGATCTGAAAGGACTAGGGGAGAAAGAAAAGAAGAAAAAGCCCACAGAGGGAAGGCTCTTTCAGTTCTCTTCCTGCGCTGTACAGTGATGTGGACTAAAGATGAAATGCTACTTTGCGAGACACCTTTGCAGTCTTACTGTGCTAATGTTTTAATTGGCTGCTGCATGTTTATAGTGGGATAGCCCAACGCTAGTGGGTGATCCTTTTCTTTTTGCCTTTACCATCTCAAGGCAGGGAGCAGCTATTCAAGTCAGCCCCAGATGGGCATAAAGGCTCAGTGTTTCAGGTAGAATATATGAAGGCTGTGAAAGCATCTGGGAAGATGTTTCTTATCACTCTAATGGCTTTTGTGACCCTCTCCTGCTCAGAGGCAACAACGTACTTTTTCTGCCTCTTGCCCAGATTCATAATGCACAAGCGGGCACCTGCTGCACTGTGGTGCTTGGGACCAACGTGTGCTCAGAGCCATGTGAACCTGATTCCTGATTAGACCCGCCCAACAGAAAGGAGTCATCTCCTGATGTGAAAAGATGAACACAGAAAGCCCCTTTCCCTGATGCCTCATCCTCTGGTTTCAGACCATGAGCCCTTTCTCTCAGGGTGACTGAATGCCGCTCCCATGAAAATCCCACCTAACCAAGGTGGGCTGGGGAGGACATTCACAGCTCACAGGGCTTTGCTTTTGGAGCCCAAGCAAACCACTTGCTGCAGTGGTGTTTTTTCAAAAATGGCTAATTTCACTTGGCCTCTCAGAAGTGTTTTTTTCCAAAGCTTTCAACTCTCCCATCTTTTCCATTGGGGGGTGGGGGGGGCGGTGAGGGTTGCTAGTGCAGCAGTTCAATTCACGTTACAAAATCCGAGTAAGATGTTGTCCTCAGACTTATGAAGTGCTGTCAGAAGACTGAATTAAAATACAGTGCCCCAAGTCTCTCTCGGTTTGTATTTAATTAAGGCCTTTCATTCATCATTTATTTCTGCATCCCATCATCTTTGGTAGCTTATGAAGAAAGAGGAGAATAAGGCTTCCTTCTGATAAAGATGCTGATAAGCGTTTTCTGAAGGCAACAGGCTCCTCTGGCATCTATGTCTCTGTTGATGATTCTTTAACCCATACTTTTTTTTTAATGACACAGGCATTTTTTTTAATTTGCTTTTTACTAAAGGGAGTCCTGCCGAGTTTACAAGAAAGAGAGGATGATTCCTCCCCGCTCCCCTGCCCAATGCTAGTTATGAGCTAAAGTCTCCCTGCTGCTCCTGACATTGGTGCCCAGGGCTTTTGGGGGCTAGAAAGTTGGATTGTGTTACTTTTTGGACAAAACTGAAAACTAGTAAGGAAGAGGTAACAGTAGAGTCTGTCTACTGACTCTTACTAGCGACTGCTCTGAGTCAGGAGCTTCCATCTCCCTTCAGCAAATGTCCCTGTGCTAGATCTGGAGTCTTTCAAGTCTGGATATAAAAGTGCTGGCGTGCACAAACCTTGGCTTGGTTTCTGTAAAAATTCATTCTGAAAAGGGATTTATATTTATCCTCCCATCTTTATTCTAGTTACCAAAACACACTCTCTCAACACAGATAATTAAAAATGCACACACATCTCAAGAGCAGAGCTATTCTGAAAGCAGCTCAGGTGCAGCTGAGCATGCCCACTTCTGTATTTTACCCTTTGAACTTCATAGGAGTCAAAGAGAAGAGTTTTCAGACAGTGACAAATAGCTTATACTCCCATTTGTTTGCTTAGTGTCTTCCTTTAAGAAAATGTGAACACTTTTGCTGGCTGTGAAAGTGTGGGGGAGATGCTTCAGTCCTCCCGAGGTGTGAAGAGCGAACTCGCTCCCGACTCGATGCACTGCGATATTGCAGTGTGGGGGGGTCGCATCCCTCCTGAGCTGCCAGAGCACACTCCAGCCGGTGACTGCGGCACCCGGAGCTCTCCCAGCCCTGCGTAGGTATTCAGTTTTGTCAAAACACTTCATCCCCACTTGGCTAGATCCCCCTCGCTTTATAAAAACCCCATCCACTTCACTCCTGATCTGCTATCCTACTTGTCTCTCTGGTTCTGCCTTCCCCAGAATGGAGGCTGGCACTCCTGTCACTCGTTGGGGAAAATTCAGGGATATTTATCACTGTCAGCAGGGAGGTGGAGGGGTTTTCATAACAACTTGCTACATGTGTTCTTGCACATGATCCAGTTTTTACATAGGCTTAAATCTGGATCGATGATCTGCCCTGTCCTCCGAAGAGCTGTATCGCAGCGATGACATTTCAGAGCTGCCTTCAGTATATCACCACAAACAGACTTGCCAGAGCACTTCCCCAGCTCTCATCCTTTTTAACAATACATTATTTAAGATAATTAAATCTGAAGTGCATATGTGACCATCCTTCTGATTCATGGGGTCACGCAGCAGGGGCTTTGCTGGAATAAATAAAAGCCTCTGCTTACGGCTTGTTGGTACAGTTGCCTTCATTCAAACCTTTTCTGACAGCGTTTATCAATTATTTGGGTCTGCATTAGGAAGGAAAGGCTCTGTGCCACGATGCCTGTTGTTGCTGGTGAACAGCCCAAATCCTGGGTCCCCCTGACGGTGCCTGCTTTGCTGCTGGCAGCAAGTAGGAATTTTCTCCTCTCCTTTGCTATGTGTGTGAGCAGCAGAAAGGGTTTCTTATCAAGCCCCATCCAGGGCTTCTCCTCCTACATCGTCACCACAGCTGTGCCTCATTGTTAATGGCAGAATAATGGGAGTGAGTGTAAGATGGGAGGAGGGCTCTCTCCCATGGGCACTGGGAACAGAAGACGCTCTTCCCTCTCCCTATTTAGCCTGCTGCTGATTTTGGTCGGCTCTGCCCCGGCTCCCATTGTGTGACGCAAGAAACACAGCTGGGGAAGAAAAAACAGCGGGGGGAGATCAGGGAGGCTCTTAGATACTTGTGCAGTAATAACTTATTTAAAAATTTGAAAGGTATGTTAGCTCTGTGTGTGTGTATTCAGGTGTGCCTGAATACATAAGGGGTGATGAGAGCTAGAGAGGGGAAAAAAACTGTGCATCTTCTGGTTCCATTTTAACTCTTCCCCTGCTTCTTTCAGAAACACAGTTAAAATGGTGAAATGTGAATGTTTTGGACCCAGTGTGCGGGTCCACGTAATGGTCTAGTAAATAAGTCTGGAAAGACAAACTTCTGGTTCTGCAGCATTGCTTCAAAGCGAAACCCAGATTGAGAGGGAATTAACTAAAATTCATGACTGCTGGGAGACCCTGCTCAGCCCAGCTGAGCTGTAGCTGCTGGCTCTCCCCCCAGAGCCCCTGCTGCAATTCCCCAGGTTGGTAACTCAGATGACGGTCTCAAGAGAGAATCAATGAAAAAGGACCATTACTGTTATTTATTATGTACTGTATGGATTTGGTGGCAAGCCTGCAAGACTAAACTTCCTCTCTATCTCTGCATATTGTCCTCCAGGGCTGGGTTGGGAAAAGCAGAGAGCTTTTATTGCTGCTTGCCTGAATGTACCTGTTCAGAAGATGAATAAAGGCCACTTTTCTCCAGTGCTGTCAGCCGGGCTCCTTTTACCAGCAAGTTTTGCCTATTTTGTCCTGACACTTAATAAGAGCTTTAGAAGGCAGAAACCTTGTAAGGCATTTTCTGAAATAGGCCCCTGCTTACTAAAGCACTGGTATTAAGGAAGCACTTAAACTAAGGCAGATGTTTACCTGAATTTTGGAGCAGAAGCTGCAAAATGCTTAGAGAATACACAGACAAGCTTTGCTCCACAACAGAGCACTGAAATCCTCCACTTCAGAGATGTGGTTACATTTCATTTTGTAATTCAGTTTTCAAATACACAGAGTGCCTGCAATGACGTTATAAAATGTTCACCTCGCTGTTAATCTGCACTGCAATCTAACCGCCTGAAAGGCACCTTTTTGGGGATGAAACAGTGTATTTTGTTCATATTGCTCCCCCCCCATTGCTTTTTTTTTCTTGTTCTTGGAACATCCTTTGACGTATCTACCTGTATTGATCGGAGCCACGTCTTGAAGCACATGCTGTGAGTGGAGCCAGGGTGAGCCAGGGCAGCCGAGGGGCTCAGCACTGTGTGCAGCCTCAGCACAAATCCAAAACATAGCCTGATACTGCCTACTACGAAGAAAATTAACTCTAACCCAGCCGAAACCAGCACACCAGCATTTGGTCTCCAGCAATGATGGAAATGGTCTGCTTGAGGGGATGGGGTGAGAAATGCTGGGAAAAAGGGGCAGCAGAAGCATTTGCTTTCCCTCGGCGCAGGCTCACCGGCGCCCAGCGCCTTGCCGAGGCACGCCTGGCTGCTCCTCTTGCCTGTGGGAACACCCACGGGAGTTGTTTAATCCTGCGAGAGGCGTGAGCCCCATCATATAGTGTTGCAGGAATGAAGGAGGTGGTGTGTGGAAAAGATTATTCGTCGAAGGAAGCTGTGCAGGCTCAGCTGCAAGGTGAGCGCCGTGCCACCGGGGCCGGAGCGACTGGTGCTGCCCCATGCTGGCACAGAGCAGGGCTAGCTGGATTGAATTGTGCTAAGACTCTGATTGATTTCTTTTTTTTTTTTGTAGCTCATTACCCAGCAAGTCATTTTAATTAACACCGTCTAATAAGGGTTGAGATGTATTTTGCAAATGTCAGCACTCTTTTTTTTCTTTTTTCCCCATAGACCAAATGTGGAAAGTTACAAGAGGACAGCGCTAAATGATTGCAGTTGATTTAGCAGTGGTAAAGCAAGTCGTTAGCAAAGTGCTTTATGAAGCCATAAATGTCCTTTCCAAGTCCTTTATGGGATTCTTGGGGAAAATCTGTTTGTCACAGAGGATTATGCATTGCACTGCTCTTCACCTGATGAGCAAACGGGTCAGAGTAAACACAGCACTCTCATGTCTTGCCTTCGTGGGGCCGCTCCTCTCGAAAGCAATGGACAGGCAGACCCCGGTGCAGCACCCGTGCTCTGTGGCCCCCAAATTCTGTTCAGCCCCTGAGGGCTGAGCAGTTCCCTGAGTGTAGGGAACTCCTCTCCGAGACCACCAGGGACCCCTCAGGGTAGGATCAGTAATGAACAGGAGCAAGGCCAACTCTTACTGGATCAGTTGGGAATTGAATAAGGCACCTGATAAAGTCACTGGCAAAGCTCTTAATGATTTCAGTTGTGTCTGACCAAGCCCCAGTAACAACCCTGAGCCAGCCTAAGTTTTGCTTACAATTAAATCCTCCCCTGTTAAGCTGTACTGGTATAGCTCTCCACTCAAGTTTCAAGTGGACCCGAGGCATTTACTGCTTGTCATGTGTTGGGTCAGTTCTCAGAGCGGGAACGTCAGGAAAAAGTATTTCCAGTCTGAAATTCTGATTGACCTCTCAAAACCCACAGCACATGTCCCCCATCATCAAGGAATGATGGAAAAAGTGTTGCAGAGAGCGAGCCGGCAACTACCAGCTGTGAGTGTGCGTGTACGGGAATAGGTGAGCAGCCCTATAAAATATTCTTTCTCCCCTCTTATCTCTGACAACATTGCACCTTCCTTTCTACTGGTGTTCAGAGGGGGAAATGAAAAGTATAAAACTGAAGCATCTCTATTAGAAAGCTGATACACTTAAAAATGGGACAGATACTCCTGTAGCACCACTGTAATATAACTGCAGATAAAAACATGTCAAGAGCAAAGAGCTTGATGGAAGCAGTGACCATGGACTGGGTTATTCCTTGGGGTTTTATTTAGTTCAGTTTTGGAGGTAATGTACTAAGTGATTTGCTGTTTCCAAATCACTCCCAGAGCTGCCAGATCTAGTCTGATAAATAGCTGTCAACTTTAGTGTATAAAGTCTACATTCATAAACTAGTGGTTTTGTGTAAAGGATCCTCCTCCTCCTCATTACCATGGTTCAACAGACTGTGCCAAACCATTGAATAATTTGCTACAACATATATCATGTTTATCCACATGTGCAGAGCTATATTTTCCAATACATTTCTCTTGGATACCCAGAGTGCTAGGCCTAAACATGAAATACAGCAAGTGCTGCATTCAGCGTTGTTGCCTCTCATCATCCACAGGTGCAAAATGATCTGTAATATTTAATATCTATTCAGCAGACAAGATTTAATGCAGACTTAAAGCCCAAGGCCTGGGGTTTTTTTTTACTCTCCCTTACATTTGTACAACTTCGCTGGCTTCAGTTCAAGCTTCATTAGGAACAGACTATTACGTACAACAGCCGAGGATGTATGGCTCATAATGAACGCTGGGGTTTGCAGGCTTCCTCCTACTCCGTACCAGCGAGCCAAGCCCGTAAAGCTGATACTACATCATCATTTTTTATTCATTGTGTGTAAATATCCTTTCCATGGAAAGTGGCGCATAAATGCACCCCTGTGCCTCTCGGGGTTAAACTGGGCTGTCGGTGGGTGTTGGTGCCAGCTGGGGAGCACGCCTGGAGCCTCAAGCTTGCGAGGAGAAAGGCACCAAGGCATCTCTCATTCTCACTTCTTAGAAGTATTTTCACTCACAAAACACGCACCCTGTTCATATCGCACATCCCTTTGGACACTTCTTGCCCGGTTCTGCAGTCCCAGGGAGGTGCTTTGTGTTCAGGCCGTTCCAGCTGTGCTTTGACCAGATGTTTTTATGGAACAAACCACAGTGGGCTCCAGAGTCCTTTCCCAGCTGGCTCCAGTTAATTTAGACCTCATCAATTTATGGCTAAAGATTTCCTGACCATAAACCACATTTCTGTTTGGAAGTAGACAAGCAATAATGTTAGCGATTAGGATGAAATCCCAGAAATGTGTCTGCTTTACCTCCCAGAGTGTCTCAGTCCAAAGGGTGCGTTCCCAAGGGTTACAACCGCGTTTATCTCCTCCAAGGAGGAGAGCGTCCTCCTCGCTGCTGGTCTCTTCTCTTGCCCTCCAGACCCAGCAGCCAGCTGGGCACTCGGTTCCCTTGCCGGCAGTCCCGTTGGCGCACGCAGGCGTAGGCAGCCATCGCTCACAGTGTGTGCTTTTATGTCCCAGCTACCTCTTCAGTGTCTTCAGTGGGTACCTTGGCTGCTTGCTGAGGCTCACCAGCGTGAATCCCACGCTGGAGATGTACCTGACCTACATAGAAAAGTCTCAGCTTTAACCTTCAATTGCTTTTGTACATGTGCGTGTTTACACCTACAGATTTCTTCCGTGGGTAACCAGAGAGCCGATTCACCCCAGCGTTTCTCTAGTACGTGTGATAAGAACTTGCGATTTACGCTTCTTCCCATTCTTTAGCATTTCTCCCGCGTTTTTGTTTACCCAGCAGGTGTGCTCATTTTAGTATGAGACAAGGAGGAAAAAAAGTGTGTCAAGTATGCAAAAAGAGACTAAAAATCATACAGTCCGTATTTAGGAGAGAGGTGCTAATTTCCTTTGGGGAAAAATACGCCACGAGAGATATAAATGGATCTTTTCTCTGTTTTACTCCATAGCAATTATTTCTGTGTGACCAGCAGAAGTAGGCTGATCAGTTAATATTTTAGGCTTCCGGTCAGCTTGAGTTTATAGCTTATCTTAGCACCAGGAGAACCCAGCACAGCAAGCTTTCCTTGCTGGCCTTTGTAATGCAAAACTGATTCCTTTGCAATAAACCACACCGAGTCCCTGCAGCCAAAGTCTGCAGAACTTGTTTTTACAGTGGCTGATATGGGGGTCGGCTTTCACTGCTAATGTGATGGATAGGAAGATACTGAGTTATCCAGAAATGAAAGCTCCTTTCTGGTCGGGGGTGTCTGAAGACTACAGCATCACAGGGGAACGATGCCCCAGTGCTAATTTAACCAGGATTGCTGATTCCTGCCATGTCTTTGTTAAGAACATCTGAATTTAGCAACAGTGAGCTGTGCTTTACCACCACTGAATCCTCTTCACCCACTGGAAATACATGAGCTCTTGGCTAGACCGTGGTGGGAGCGGAGACACCCCGTGGGACAGTCCGTGAGCAAGAGCTGCCAGCCCTCAGACGCTGGGGATGGCAGCGTGGAGGGAGCAGCAGCAGATGAGCTCATGCACAAAGTGGCACCTCAAGAACTCAGCCACATGTGTGCAGGTGCCCACCCTCCTCCACAGGGTCTGATTCAGCTCCATCCTCCCAGCGTGGCATTGGCATATGGCTGTTCAAGAGAAGTCTGATGAAGGAGACTGGGGAGGTGTCTGCGAGGACAGACAATGAGAAAACAGGAAAATCGGAGGAACTTTCTCCCAGCATCAGCACTTTGAGAGTTGTGGGTGAGACGTGCAAATGAGATTGATCCGTCTTTCTAAGGGGAGTTGGATAGATTTAATTTATTCTTAAGCATTTCTGTAGCAGTCACATAAAGCTGTGCTGATGTGCATGATGCATCCCTTTGCCCTTAAACTCCGGGAAGGTCAGTTCAGTAAGTTCTTCAGTGCAGGGTGTTTCACTGCAAGCCCACAGCATTTGAAGTCCCTCTGCAGCTCTGGGGGCTGCATCTGCCCCCTCCCTCAGCTGCAGCACTCCTGCAGCAGAGCAAACAGCGCTTTGATTCTGGGACTCGCTGCTCTTGGAAACTGGACAGCAGGAAAGAGCTCTGATGTGATGCTTCCCTGGCTTTGCAGGCTCCCGTTTCCTCCCCCCGACAGTCATGGCTTGTGGGAAGCTGGGTGTGATGCAGCAAAAGGGCACGGGCAGAAACATGGCTCATGGCAAAAATATTTGCATCAATCAGACCCATTGTCTGATGTTTCAGATATGACATCGAGACATGGGGTAGGACCTAGATTGGCCCCAGCCTTCCTAACATCTGGAAGCAGCTTGATGCTAATGTGCAGCACCCCAAGGTGCACAGAAGGCCCCGAGGGGCACACACTAATGTCTGCGTGAGAGCAGAGAGCAGCTCAGAGATCCTGGGGAGGGATGGGGTTAAACCACCTTCCATTGCAGAAAGCCTCTGCAGCCTTGTCATAGGCAAGCCTGAGTCAGGTGTGATGAGTAACTTTAATGACTATTAATTAAGTTCCAAGTCATTACCAAGGAGGCTATATAAGTCTGAGTGGCTGAAAGCAGAAGGTTTTAGGTTTCCTGTGCTTCTGGGTTAGTGCAAGTATCTTGGTCCTTCCCTTTAGAGGCTAAGCTTGCTGCCAAAATATTTTCATTCATTGCTTGGCATTTAGACGTGACTGCTATTTCTCTGAGGTCTCAGTATTCAGGCTTCAACTTCTGTCTTTGTATACACTGTCTCATTTTCTAGGGGTTGAGGTGAGGTAGATAGCCGGTGGCTGGATGTGTGCCCTCGTGGGCACCTTTGCTGAAGGTGTTGAGAACTGCCGGGGGGAGCCAGAGCAGGGGCAAGGGGCAACTGCTGCTGTCTGCAGCTGCTCTCCCCCCCGTACCATGTACGGGATGAGAAACTGAAACACAAATCTTGCTTCTGCCTGCACAGCCCTTGATTTTCATTGTTTTTACTTCAGTGCGTGCTTTCAGCAGAACAGTGTAACTGCAGTTCGGATCTAGTAAAAAGCTGGGGCAATTTCAGGTGTCCCTGTGAGGGCTTGTGACAGGCTTGTGGTCCCCACGATCCCAGGGACTTGTTGACAAGATTACTATGTTTTTTGCTTTTGGAAAGAACAGTTTTCCCTTCTGCAAAATCACAGTCTTGACTCATTCTGCAATACTTCCTCCTGTTTCTTCCATCTGCTTCTGCTCAGATAGTTGGAGTTGGCAGTACTGCCGCACTTTCGCTTCCCCCCCTTGGCCGGCGTGCTTGCCTCCGTGCCGCAGCGAAGCGCTGAGCATCCTCCTGCACCGCAGAAGATGTGCCTCTCTGCAATGTCAAAAGAGGGTACCCGCCGTCTTCGGGGAGTTTTCTCACATTCACACACGTGCACAATCCTGCGCGGCTTTAGCCTTCAGCCAGTGGATTTGGTATTTGGTTGAGTTTTATTACTTGGGTGACGACGTCCTGCCAGCCCCATCTTCCTCCCTGGTTTCAGCTGGAGTCCCACTGTGCTCCTCTCCTTGGCAGAGGTGGGGGTGAGGGCTCGGCTGCTGTCTCCACCGGGGTGGCCAGGCTGTTAAAATGAACTGAGTCCTTAGGGGTTTGCAGGGATGGGTGCTGAGGCTAAGGGGTGACCGTTGGTGGGTCAGCAGGGCAGCAGAGGTAGCTCGTGCCAGGGTCTGGTCCTGTGCACCTCCAGGAATTGTTGCCCGCTGGGAAGCAGCTGGGAGTGAAATTCAGATTATGACAATGATGAAACTGTGCCCTGACCAGGGAGTAAGTTCTGGACACCACTGGTCGCCAGAAACACCGAGCACCATTGTGCTACTGCTCAGAAATGCTCTGAATCAGGCACAAGGAAAACTTGTGATTCTGTGAAAAAATCCGATTTAGGAAATCCTTCTTGGGTTCCTTTCTCTTTCCTTCCTTTCTTTGTTTCTGAGCCATTAGCTGATGCACGGATCATGTTTTTCCACCTTTGCTCTGACGCTCTAAAGGTTAACAACAAAAGCTTTTTTTTAAAGTAAAATGTGTGATTCCCAGGTAACTACCTAGCCTTGAAGCTGTGAGTTTAAGAAAAACACTGCATACCTTATAGCTCATGATTAAAACGCAGACAATGATCAAAGCAGCTCTGGGCAAATTATTTAACCTTGAAGAAAGGAAGGTTCAGGATAGGCATTAAGGAAAATTCCAGTTATAAGGATGGACACATGCTAGGAGGGATTGCTGGGGAGGGAGGGATGGCCCGAGCCCGGTCAGACGTCGTCTGCCTGGGGCAGGTAGCGGAGCTCCCAGCTGCCTTGCCTCCTTATGTTATAAGGTCTGGGACTGTCTTTTGCTCTGTGTATGCAAGATGAGGGGTCAGAGTGGGTTTACTGAGAGACAATTAAAGAAAAGAGCTGGCTGTTTTCCAAAGAAAACTCAAGTCGAGATACCTGGTTGAAAAACTCAGCTCAGCCACGGGAGCCCCAAGGCTGAGTTTTGGGGCATGACAACCCCGCTGCCTACGCTCCATCCCAGAGAAACCTGTGAGCTGCTCACAGGAGGAGATGGTGGCAGTCATGGTCCTGCCTCCAACAGCAAGTTCCCCAGGAGCTGTTTCTCCTCACGTTTGCCATCAGAGCCCTGGACCTGACCGTCTCTCTCCAGCTGATGAGCAAAGCCAGTGGGAACTCAGTAAACTGAGCTAAAATCTTCCCTAACGAAGCCTGAAGTCTCTGCATTGGTGGCTGTGTTGCCCTTTCCATGCATTCAGCCTCAGATCCTGTTGGGTTTTGCTGTAAAAACCCAAGAAAAAGCAAAAGAGGGGCCAGTCCCTAAAGTCTGAGCTTGATTTAATACTAATCACCGCAAACATCCAAACTGTGGCTGGCTTTAATTAAAATGACAAAATAGGGGAGCCATGGGGATGAATTACTGAAGGAAAATGTTATATTTCCCTACAGCTAGTTTAATTAAAAAAAGCCATGCGTCAAGCATGAAGGGCCTCCTTCCCTGTGCCAAAGCAGGAAGGGCAGGGCTGGCACAGGCACTGACGATGGCATCCCGGTAGGACCATGTCACCCAAACAGTTTCCTCTGTCATTAAACCCATGTTGCCGGCTCCAGAAACCCCTCCAGTGCATCCACTTGGCCGGCTTTGATCCAGTTTTTCCCCTCACTGCCCTTTGTTATTTGTATAAATTAGCATACCCCCAGGCTCAAACATGTAAGATGCTGCATTTGGTTGCTAAAGAAGAAACAAATGCAGCAAGTGGTGCCTCTCTCCATGCACCGTCCTTCCAGGGCCAAGCACCTGCACTGCTCCCGGGCGTGCTTTGGACTGCAGGAGGGATGGGTGGCAGAGTCCGGCCCTTCCAGCAGTTGTGGGCATGACATGGGCTGCCAAGGTTGGTTGCAATGGCCTTGCTGTCCTTTTCACTTGCATGTGCGTGATATTTAAGATCTGAAGGATGGAGGCAGGTCTTTCATTTTGGAAGGGAGGTGGTGGGTGTGGAGGTGACGTGGAGGGTTGCTTGCTTTTCTTCCTACCCTCAGGCGGTCAGCAGTGCTGGCAGATGCTCTTGTGGGAGCAAAGGATTGCTCGTGACCTACATTGGGTCCCTCCCAGTCCCTGTGCAAGCACTTACCTGTCATTGCCAACTGCCAGGAAGTAACAAGGCATCTACAGGCAGGTGGCTGGGGAGAAACCACGTTAGGAAAACAAGAGGAAGAAATTAAAAGGAGCTGCTGGGACTATCTCAGTGTGCCCGTGGTAACTGGAGCCCTGCAGAGGGGGTGTCAGCCCTGCTCCTGCACAGAACCCTGGGATGTCCCAGTAGGAAGGGCTTTTCATGGCTGGTGCATGGGAAGCACCAATCTCCTGGCCACCACCAGCGACTGACAGTCACCACTGCCTTGGAGGCAGCCCTCTTCGCAGGCAGCCCTTGCAGGCGTCACCGACTCTCGTCCCTGCAGCCCCTGGCAGGGTGGTTTGCTGCAGATGCTGGGGACACCACCGGAGCCTCCTGCCCTGCACTTCCCTGCTTCAGAACCAGCAGAAAAAAGTATTTAGCAAACACATAGGAGGATTTAAAAGCAGTTTCCTTCATCCTGTTAGACATTTACTTACCTTCTATATCACCCACAAGCTGCACAGCTGCCCTCTCTACGTGAGAAGGTGCATTTTCCAGCCCCAAAGTCATTGGGGTCTAGTAGAGCCTTTGTTGTCCCTACTTGATGGTAGAGCCCTATTGCTTCTTTCCAAGGCTATTTTTGGATTCCTTTTTAGAGTAGAAGAGTGACTCTGGATAAATAATTCTTGACCTGCAGTTTGACACGCACATTCAAATGAACTCCGGTGCATGATCTCTCTAGCTCTGAGAGATGCCTGGTCTCCTTCTCCTATTAAAAATAACACTCTCATATCTAGCGTTTGCTTCTTGCCCACCTCTGAACTCCCAGGATCATCTGGGCCTGCATTAAATGAGACCAAGTACAGCCCATCTTCTGATCTCCCTGTGTTTGGCAACCAGAGCACGTGCCCACCGGCCCTGCTCGTGTACGGTTTCTTACTAAGCCCTAACACACTTTGATGTTTATTGATTGCTAATTTCCATCCACGGTGGTAGCTAAAGAGCTTTGTCCAGTGCTTGGGTTAAAGAAAACTTTGGCATGAATCCATCAGCGTGTCAGATGGCACGGGGCTTCTCGTGTCTTTTGTACCACGCTGAAGAATTAAATCATCCTCTGAGTCAATACATGCGTGTCTGTGCAGATAACCATGCCTGCAGATAACTGTGCAACCATGGTTACAGTCTTTTAGGTGCTAGGATATTTGGGGCAGACTGTAATTTTGGCTCTGTGGCTGTGCTTCAAAAGATGAAGAGGAATTTGCTAGAAAAGGCTCTGTTCCTCTGGGTCTTTGGAAGATGGAAATTGTTGGGCTTTTATGGTGGTTATGGCATAAGGACGTGCAACGGCACATTTGTGCATAATATGCGGTTTTATTTGTTACCCTTAAAAAAGAAAAAAAATACCCGAGAGAGGACTTTTACTGTTGGCCATGGGTTACAGTGAAGAATTACCCCCGAGCGACCCACTCGGGTCCAGATGGACCATTCCGTGCTCCTCGGCTGGGCACAGTTTAGTCGTGTTTAAAATCCATCAGTGAATGACACAAAGACCTGTGGGGCCCGTTTTGCACAGAGGGTAAAGCAAACTGCTCGTGCAGCTGGTGGGAGCCGCGAAGTCCGTGCCACCAGTTGATTTACCACTGAAACAGCAATACTGAGCCGGGTCGATAAAGAAGCTAGACTCCAAAATGGAATTAAATAATTATTCTCACTTTCTTTGACTTCAGGAGGATCCTATTAGAGAAAAGAGCCTGGATTACTGGCTGGCTGACATTTTCCTCTGAGCCTGTCTCCAGATTGGATTTAGCTCTTTTATCTCCTAATCCCCAGAGCTTTTTAATGTAGAAAGTAATGGCATCCAAAGGCAAATTTAATTTTGACAAGTAATCTGACTTCCTTTTCTTTTCTGGAGCTGGGTTTTAATCCTGTTTGCTGTCTGAAGCTGCATTATGTGGATGTATTTAAAATCCTTACTGCTCTAAAACCTTTCAAAGAGGGAGAAAAATAAGGGAAACTGCAAGCCTGGAAGCGATGAATAGTTTCTTATCAAACATTTCAAAACATTTTATTGCTGCTGGTTTTATTAACCCTGCACTACAGTTCAACTTGGCTCTATGCTTCCTTTCTTTTGCTCCATTGCAAGTGTTAGAATCACTCAAGGAGTGGAAATTTCAGGTCTTCTCCAGCTCTTCTGTTTGTCTCGGCAGTTTGGGTCTGGACTGTGTGTGCAGCGGAGCCGTGCCCCGTTGGGGTGATGTCCCTCTGCCACCAACCTACTCTGGGGTGGAGGATGCTGCCTACCAGGTGTTTGGCATCAGGCATCAACCATTGCAAAAAACCACTAAAACCAAATCACAGGGAAAGGGCAGGGTAATGGAGCTTCAGAGCCACTAATCTCAGCAGAGAAAATAGAAATTTATGTTGTTATTACATTTCTCCAACTCCAGGTCCCAGAGAACCACATCTAGACGAGGATCAATTGAACTGATTGTTGGCTATTTCCGACACAGTGACATCCCACCCTGTGCTGTTGCCCTGATTCATACCAGCTCAGAGCTTACTGTTTTCCTGAAAATATCAACTGCAAATAGGGTCTTCCCCTCCTGAGAAAATGTGTACTTATTGACTGGGGACTGTTTTCACAAAAAGCCATAAAATGCAGAATGTCCTGTCACTCTGCAGCAACTCAGCTGATGGTTCATTATTCCAGCACGTAAATACCTGACTCCTGCAGAAGCAAAATGAGCAGCTTGAGGCACTGATGGCATCTCACTATTAAATAAAAAAAAAAAAGTATATCATCGATCTCATTCTAGCTTGGCTAAAAAAACACCTCAGCAAAACAAGGGATTATGTATAAATACATATGTTTGCAAATGCCAGCCCCAGAATAGGAAGACAAACTTGCAGCAGCACTGTGGGCCTGGCAGAGATGGAAATGGATTGGTTTTACGCAGCAAGGTGCCACTGGTCAGAGGGAAGCTAAGTGAAACAAATGGGGACTTTGCTGCGGGTGCGTTGGTGATGAAGCCAATTAGGGTGAGTCGAGTCACGTCCCACGTGCCAACATGCTCCATTAGCCTTCAGGCCAGGGCCGCGCTCTCTGTAGAAAACTAGCGTACAAGCAGCATTAGTTAATCAGGGGGCAAAATGGTGAAACCACTTTCTTTTGCAGTTCCTGTGTTTTCTTTCCCCCTCCTTCCTAAGTCACCAATTCATCTCACTCAGGATCTGTCATGGGAAAGGGGTGATGATTTAGAGGATTAGCACTGCTCCAGGGATGCAGTAGCAGGCTTGCTTGGTTAGGAGCTAGGGAAGAACGTTTGGGCAGGGTTTTTATTTTCAGATATTTTTGCTTGCCTGGCTCTGAGCTCTCTGAAATAAACAGCGCTTTTCCAATCTCTTTTTTGACTATGGACAACCATACCTTGGCCATGCTTCCACCTGCATTCCCACTTAATCACCAAAATGTGCTGCATAACCCTGGCATGGACATAAACAGGAGGGTCTTCTTGTATGTAGTTGACTGGAAAAGCACATTCAAGGACACGCTGCTTTGAAGCCCTCCCTGATGCAGCTATAACCACCTGAAACCTGATGGCCGGCTGACATCTCCATCATGGACCAGTAAGCTTGAGTCCATCGCTGCTCTATTGCTTGGTCTCTTTGGTCCCCACAAAGAGGGGGGATTTGCAGATGCCATACCCACGATGTGGAGATGCTCTGCCCTGCCCTGGAGTAGGGAATGCATGGGCAATTGCAGCCAGCTGAGACAAAATCGGAAACAAGGCAGCTAACCCCCCCAGCCACCCCGATCTATCAGCTTCCACCTTGGCTAATCAAGGACCAGCTCTGCTATTAGAGCAGGGCAAATTGAATTTGCTCGGGCTGCTGTTGCGGCCGATGTTTCCTAGCAGCCGCCTGGTGCATGCGGTTCTGAACATTTGTGTTAATAATGATGATGAGCACTGGAAATATGTCCCTTCAGGAAATAAAGATCAGATCAGCCCAAGCACCACGCAAGCTTCATTTCTTTCACAAGGCAGATTAGTTGGGCATGAAATATTGTCACTCTCTACCCCGTGGATGACTGATTCCAGACTTGACCTAGTGCAAGCCAGTGTAAGTAAACACGTCTCCTCCATAGCTCTGGTAAATGATCTAAGCGATCTAGCGCTGAGAATAAGGAGAGAAAGGAAAATACCAAGCCAGTGTTGGTGTATGCGCCTAACATTTTTCTTCCTGTGTTTAGCAGGGTATTTCAGATCAGGATGGCAAAGGGTGCGTTGATCAGTGCACAGATGACGTACGGCTCTGTAGCGCGTGCGACGTTACCAGCTCGCTCACGTGCGGTGTGTTGGGATGATTCACTGCAGCTCCCCAGTCCCTTTTATCCCCAGTCGGCCCAACCCACAGCTTTTAGAAACGATTTCTCCAAAGCTTTTCAAGGGTATTTCAGTTCAGCAAACCCAGATCCAGAACCAAACTGTCTCCCTGCTTGATGAGTTCGTACCTGGGGTTTAATGCAAGCTCCCGCTCCATTTACCAGCTACTGTGGTGCCTGCGTTAGGTGGCACCCGCAGCCTGGAGGGAAGCATGGATGTTGGGTGCTGCGCAAGGGACGCAGCTGATGGTAATCTGCATAATTACAAAAAATCCATTCCTTTCTTTTTGTTGACAGCATTTAAAACTTGACATACTTAAAGCTAGTTTTAGAAATAACCCATTTGTTTTCTTGTAATAGATGAGTATCATTATGAACTATTTATTTTTTATCTCACCTGCTTTGTCACCTGATGTCAAAACACAAAGCTCCCAAAACACCACCGCCAACGGTAACCCAAGCCAAACTGCAGGCAGGAACATCACGATGAATTTAGTAAGGATGACTTAGGAAAATTATAACTACAGAAACAATTCTGCCTTATGCCATCCTGGTTTGTGTTTTCAGGAAAGGAGCTCTGAGAGGAGAGGACTGAAGCTATATTATGATTTCAGCACATCTGCAGCAAATAAAGATTTCTACTGGACAGGTAACTGTCACGCTAGTAGAGAAGAAACACAGTGTAAATCAAGTGTCTTTGGTAAAATGGGTAGGAAATACAAACGTTTTACACGTCATTAGGAGCCTCTTAGTGGAAAACAGAGTGTAAGAGCCCCAAACTCACTCCCCATATAGTAACTGTTTAACATTGGGAACATATGTATTAGTGGCGGGTGCCTGTCTCAGGGCAGGACAGGTAGTTTCCTGCTCAGATGTTGTATTCTGGTCTGGTTGCAACATCTTACACCTCCCTGGCTGTTAAAAAACGTGTCTGCTCTGGTGTGGTCCCTCAGCTGGTGCCCATAAGCAGTCAGCCCCGATGCCTAGGATGGAAAGGGGTTTATCCAGCCAAGCAGGGATGAAATGGCAAACCCAGTCAGTCTGTCCGCAATGCAGGACTGTGTTATGGGCTATGAAATGGAGAGGATGTTGCCTCTTGGGACAGATGGAGGGGAAAGGGAGACAGCCAGAAAAAAAAATACAATTCCAGCCAAGCAATAGGTCTGGTTACCCAGTTCCTCCCTCTCTTTCCCTTTAACGTTAAAGTAATGACAGTACATTATGTGGAACTGAGAAACCCCTCTCAGGACTGGACTTTTATCATGTGCATACTGAAGGGTGATTGACAAACCAAGAAACATGGCCATGTATTTGGGAGTCAGTGACAGACGGTAGTCTGATCCCTGCATCCCAGCGCTGCAGGGAAAGCTTAAAGGAGAAAACAAGCAACCTGCCTCTAGCTACCTGTTTTCTTTTTTTTTTTTTAGTAACTAAAAATACTTACATTCATATTAGTCTTCTGTAAATGCCTCTAAAGGCATGCTGAAGTTGGGCTTTACAAATTTCCACAGAATCTCTTGGGAGCAGCAAGAGCCTCTGAAGAAGCAATATTTGGATGCGAAACTTATGTCCTCCAAGCTGGCAAGTTGCAGCACTGACACAGATTTTCTTGTAGCTGCAAAGCTCGCTGTATAAAGGGTTTAAAGGCCCTTCTGCTTTCCCCTCCTTCTCCCCTCCATTATTTAACAACTGGCTATGATTTACATGGTTCATTAATGCAATGGTAGCACTGACACACACATTCCCAAATAAGCCAGAAGGTTTATATTTGACCTGGGCCCTCTGTTCACTGGAGATGCCCCAGAGGATTTGAAGAACAGTGATTTGAAGCGATTGCATTGGATAAGGACGTTACACTGTGCAAATACAATTGGATGCAAGCATTTAATTTTTAAAAAACACAGCTATTGGAGTGCCTTTGAGCCAGTGAAAAGAACAGTTTAGCTCCCTTCATGGTCTTGGCTCTTTCTTCTCCCCGAGGACAGAAAAGGGAAGCAGGACCAGTTTCAAACTGGAGCAGTGTCATCAGGTGGTTTGGCTGGGATTGCTCCGAAATGGCCCCTTCCCCTTCAGGTCCCAGCCTGGGGGACTGACTTCCCAGGCAGGGTTGCAGCAGAGGTCTGGGATGTCCCTGTGCTGCTCACCCCATCCCCAGGCAGTGCAAACAAGCCCTCGTGCTCCCAGCCAGCTTTCCAACAGCGAGCAGATCAGGCCCAGGGACAAACTATAAAGGTGATTATTTGTCCCCCTTGGGCTGGGTTTTTATTGCTCCATTTTGGTTATTGTGGAGTGAGGGGAAGAAAAGGAGAGGGTTTAAAATGATGATTGCACAATAAATGGCAGCATCTCTGCTAATGTGCTGAGTGCTACAAACAGCTGCTAGTCAAACACCCATAAAGGTTTGCTTCGATGGGGTATACGACCTTCCCCCTTCCTGCAAATGGCTTAACTCCATCAGCTCCTTGCCCTTTTCCAGGCAGGTGCTGAAAACCCAGGGAGCTGGAGCACCAAAAGCACTAGCCCCTGGGCAGCAGGAGAGGACAGAGGGCTCCCCAGGGACCGGTGCAATTCCCGGAGGTCCCTTCCTGCCGTGGAGACAATCATCAGGCTCAGAGACGGGGATATAGTGAAAGAAAGCCTGTAAAAACAACTGGAACAGGAGACAAGATTGCTGAACACATGAGGGAACAAAGCAGCGAGACCGTTCTAAAATTCTCATGTGCCAAAGATTCCCCAGGGTACCCCCTTGGAGGGCTCTGAGAAAATGTTTCTCTCTGCAAAGTTTATTAAAGAGGCTCCCAAAAGCAACAGGAGAGGGATAGACCCTTTAGTAACATAAATAGGTCTGTTTCCACCTATTCAGATTTTTTCTTTGCCTTTTCCACCCCAGAGGAGAGCTGGACTCCAACAGTTTTAACCCCACGAAAGCCAGCACACGTTTCTGTACATCCTATCGCCACTCTCACTACTTAATCCTTCCTACACCCCCTAAGGTCTTCCATGATCTGCACAGCTCTTCCCATCTGAACATCTCCCAACTATTTACATACAAAAATAATTATTACAGTTTCCCTTTCTGGCTCCCCAGGCTACAGGAAACATCGCTGGCTGATTTGGCAGGCGGGAGAGTTTCCTGGGGAAACAAGGCGAAGCAGCCGCCTTGCCTCTGTGCCAGCTCCACCCCCAGGAACTCTGGCACCATCCGAATTTGAGAGGAGGAGAGAGATTTTAAGGATATTTCTTTGGGTTTGCAAGAAACAGGGGTTGGATCAAGAAAGACCCAAGTTAAAGGCTCCAGGCTTGCTCCCTTGCTCAAACCCTGCCTGCCCACGAGCACCTACAGCTGCTGCCCGGTTATGTACGAAGGGACCCACAGTTGGAGCCCGGGATGAAGAAAAGGCTTCTCTGGTCCAGTGTCTTTCCATCTGTCCAAGATGGAAAGAGTGGAGACAGCTGTCCCTGCTTCCCCTTGCAACCCTCCGAGCATCCGCTGTCAGCATCCCTGGGAGGGCACTAACAGGAGGAGAAAGGCGGATCCTGGTGGGTCCCCATAGGGAGCGAGCTCAGGAAGCACAGGGATTATCCGTAACAGCTTTTGGCTCAGTCTGAAAGGAAGCACTGAAGGCACTGCAAAGTGTTAGAGCAAAGTGAAGACACTGAAGCACTTCTCAAAACACCCCTGTGGACCTATTAATTGCAATATTGGATCTTCTGTCTTTTTCCAGCAGGTTCCTAGCAATAGGCATGCAGCCAGCTTGGCTGTCGTTTTGTTTATTTTCCAGCTAATGTAGCAGCAGGATCAATTCCAGCTAACAAATCTGGGAATGTCAGAAAAATGATGTCCAGTTCCCATGGATAATTTGTGACATACACCTGGTAGACAGTTGTTAGTAGCACAATTAATCCAGCGCTATGGCAAAGGAATAGGAATGCCTTGCAGAAGTGGATGCAAATCCTGGAAAGCCCATCATCAGAAAAGCAATAAAAGTACATTTGCCCCGTTGATTATCACTGGCTGCTGGCTAGATGGGAAAATTGCATTTGGAAACAAGGCAACACACACAAAAACTTGTCTGCAAACGTTCCCTGCAGTACCTCTGGAGTACAGTACCCGCAGGACTGTAAGTGGCATCTGAGTGGTGCTCATCTGGCATCGTGCTGCAAATGAGTTCAAAATGTGACTGTCCAAACTGAACCATCAGCACTTGTTACCAACCCTATTAAGCTTTAAACGGCACTTGAGCCTTGCTCCTTGCTCATCCATGCTGGGCTTGGGTTATTTAACACATAGGCTCTGGCACGCGTGGTCCAGCTAGACCATGAACTGCCAGGAACCCGACCACTCGTACCTGCAGCCCCAGCCCTGCCTGTCTGCGAGGCAGCACAAACCTGCCATGTGCTCTGGCGGGTAAGGGAGGTTTCTCTTGTGGGAGGAAGAACAAAAAGTCAGGAAAAAGAAAAGGGCAGGAGTAGGCCAAAAGCAAACAAAAAATGGATTAAAAAATGCATAGTTTTCGCCTTTTCCAGTAGCTTGAATGGGATTTCACCAGGTGCCACCTTTCTGTGGTCCCCGTGAGCGCTGGGTTCTGCAGGTCAGTGCTTGCCAGGCACAAACTCTTCCCTTTCATCTTCTCGCCTCTCTCTTATTTTTAAACATGCAAATACATCAGAGGAACGTTTCAAACTCCTGACTACAAATAGATCTGAAGGGCCTTTGAGCTCTTTAGAGGCTCCTGCCTCACTCTAAAAAAACCCCCACAAACACATGGATGCTGTGCATTCCCTCTGCTGCACCTCCACGATGGATTCCAGCATGAGGTCCAATGCTGGCTCCCAGCAGCTCCTGCCTGTATCCTCCCAGCCCCAGCATCGTCTGCCCAGCGCTGGCACCCGCCTGCAGGGAGGATGTTACCAGGGCGCAGGGCAGCGCATGCAGCGGGCTCGTCCTTTCAGTCCTTCTCCGGGGCGGGTTCGGCTCCGTCTCGGGCAGGGGTTTTGGGGAGGAAAGTGCTGGGTTGATGAGCTGAGCGAGCAGAGGGAATGTGGGGCTTTAACATGAAAACACTGAGTGTGAGTCATAGTTCTCAAGAAAAGGAACAAAAAAATACGTGCCAGCTGGGAAGCACGGTGGTTTTGAAAATCTCTGATTGGCTCTGATTGAAGTATTGAACTGCAGCGGGTCTGCTGGAAAAACCTGAATGAAGGCGCTGAGGCCCTGATTTGGCTGAGCACACCTGGCTTTGTGTCACTGGGGATTCAGCGCCATAGCAGGACAAATCCAAGGCAGCAGAGCTGGCCAGAGGCAACTCTCCAAAAACACAAGCAATTCCCTTTGTTCCCAATATTGCATTTTTCTCTGCATTTAACACCTTGGCCAACTTTTGTTATCTTGCCCCATTACTATCATTCACTCTACTTTAGATGCTGGAAAATTGGGGCCCACAGGGAATTTGGGCTGTTCCCCAGGTGAGGGGAGGAGAGCCCTGGCCCCGTGCAGCCTCGCAGGTCTTGCTCACCCTTGCACACCCCTCCTTTCCCCCGACTGAAATCCCGATTTATTGCACCCTGTTTACCACTAGAAACTTAAAAAATGCTAAATGCTCAGAAGGAGATTTCAGTCTGGATTTGATCCCCAGGGCAACCTGTGGTGTACAGTCTAATAAGGTTGTTTTATGTGTGCCGTACCCTAAATCTAAAGGTCAGGGGTTTGGTGGCCATAAATATTCAATCTGCACAGATTGGGTCTTTTAAACCTCCTTTTAAATATTTATGATGGTGCTCCCATAGCTGCAGGAGAATGTTGTAATAGTATTAAGAGAAAAAAAAATTCCTTCTGTATCTAAAAGCTCAGCACGAGCCATTTTCATATATTATGCATCACTAAGTGCTGTTTATGGCCGTTCTTGGTGGAGTCTGTACTGTGCTGTGCGGAGCCCGGGGTGTTGGCTGCGCTTGTGCGTCAGCCCAGGCATCACCGCCACCGCGGCAGGCACAGACGATGCGGGGACTGAGGTGCCGGCAGCCCGGTGTTGGGGCAGTGGGGGTCCCTGCAAGGCGAGTGCGGTGGTACCGCTGGCTCTTGTCCTCCCACAGACTCGCTCCCCTTGCTGGCCCATGGCACACAAGCGTGTTCCCCAAACGTTTTGGTCCAAGCTCTGGAGATCCCTGAAGGGAAGACCCCACCGTGGCTGGTCTCTTAAAGAAGGACCAAGCTCTTGTTTGTGCCAGCTGAATGGTGGGCACGTGCATGCAGTTATTCTGCTATTTACGCTCTCATGATATTTTGCTGAGAAGTGTCAGAGAAGTGCAGAGGACCATCAACATTAGTCGCAGAAAAACGTCGCCTGGCTTTCCCAGTGCCATTTGTTTCAGTCGCAGCTGTGCCCCGCTGCCTCCTAAAAGAGCTCAGCTGAGCCTGTGGAAATCATCTGAAAATGAGAGCGGGTGGGTTGGATGCAATCAGCAGGACGGAGTCGGAACTGTGGCCAAACATCACCCCCTTGATACTGGGAATGCCCCGATGCAACACGATCGCTGCCGGAACGGGAACCTGGTCTCTGCGGATCAAACTGGGGGACCACAGGGTGAGCTAGCAGGGAGGTCAGCAAAGCTGAAATCACTTGTAGACTTTAATCAGCTTCTAATTAAAACTGAGATGGGCTTTTGTCACTATGCAGAGCAGCACAACTCAGCCTGACTGATACTTCTTCCCAGGTGCTGCTGGAAAATGGCCTTATTACCCTTATCTCTTTAATTTTCAGAAGGGCTTATGGTTTAGGGGAAAGTGCTATGTCAGCGCGGTTTCCCAGGACTCATGAAACCGTATCGTGAACTTAATCTCCCACATGAAGTCATTTTGTGCAGCGCGAAGGGAAGTTAAGTGGGTTTTCCCATACTGCATTGAAATTGGTCCCCAGGCTCTAAAGAAATAGGAGGATGACGGACAAGCGAACGGATGTACAGCAGACACCGGCATGCATACAGAGCGGGAAGTCATAGGCTTCATTTCCTTAGGAAATCAGGTTTAAAATTAAGGCTAATCAGAGTTAAAAAACACTGCAGTTACCCTAGACCAAATGATACTATAATGTACTCAGTATATTACATTCTCAATAGCAAAGCAGCATCTGCTACATAAAATGAAATGTGTGTGTCACCATATGTAGGCAGCATAATGTGGACTCAAATTAAATAAAAACATTTCAGGGTATATGGTCCAATATGCAATCTGGGCCCTGGGAAATGCTGAGATTTACTCTAAAGTTCTTAGCAGTTGGCTAAAACGCTGAACCCAAAACAGTGCAAACTTGGTTTTTTAGCAACATAAGCTGTTGTCTGCACTTCCCTCTCTATGAGCCAATATTACTTCTGGAAATTCAGGAATGTATTGTTTTTCTTTTAATTTTTTTTTTATTTTATCCTCTTTTTTTTTTTTTTTTTTTTTTTTTTGTCTGAGGCTTTTTGCATCTTTCCAGAAGTTGCGAAATGTCTGGGAGGGCAGAACCCCTAATGGCAGCAAATACTGCGTTCCATCTAATAGCCGCCCTCCAGAAATACCATGGAAACTCTTGGAGAGCACACCAAAGCCCCATAAACCAGTCAGACAGCCTGTTATCCATGTACCACAAATAAAAACAAAGAGGTAAACTCTGCAAAATTACTTGACTCTCACCTTTTCGAGCTATTTTTTGCCTGCTGAAATCTCTCCCAAACAAGGGGCTTCTCAAGCAAGGATGCACAATTTAGCGCTATTTTAAAAGAGATCAGGCTGCTAAACTGCACAAGGCAATCTTCCCTGGGTGACTCGGGCTCGTTGAGTCTCTGATGGCAGTTGTTATCCTCCTTGACCCCATTTGTTGATACGAAAACATGGTATAAAGTGTGGATTCCCTTCAGGTGTCAGAAACACCAGGAATATGCTGGAGGTTTTGCCTAGCTTGGGTAGCAGACGAGTTTGTTATCATGAAGCATTGATCCTTGTGTGAGTTCAAGGCTGCTGGGAAGCTCGCAAGCCCTCTAAAATCTGTTAATGTGGGTTTTGTTTTCTTTCGAACGGAATAGATCAAGTGCAAAAAACCACTTTAAAGTGCTGGGAAGGAAGGCGATGTTTGCACAGGAGCTGTGACCGGCTGCTTCAGAAAATTCTGCCCTCCTGCACCAGGTTTGCCTGGCATAGGGTTTTATCTCTCTTGCTCAAGTCCTTGAATTATTTGGGTAATGAAGAGACCAGGAAAGGCACTGTTCTACTCTTTAAAAGCAGCAAAACAAAATTTCCAACTGTGAGGCTTGGACTGAAGCGTTTGATGAGGAAAAAATTACAACCGTACCAGAAAGCAAAGGAAAACACAATGCTGCTAATGGAACTAGCTGTGCAACCATCTGGAAATTTTGGATACACCTGTAAAGACTCTGGGAAGTCGCTAGGACACAAAGGCAAAATACCTGCATGCTGCTTGCACCGGGAAAAGGGAACTCAAGACAAATTATAGGGAGAAGACTGTAACAAATCTGTTCCTGCCTGAGGCACTGCGGTTGATAGCAGACTTTGCCCTGGGGTCATCGGAGACTTCATGCGGCAATGGGGAAAGGACTCGGCATCTCGCAGAAATTGGAGGGGCGTAGCTGGCTGCAGTGCCAAGGCTGGATGCCACCGAGGCTGGATGCCACTGATGCTGCTGCCTCCCACATCCATCCACCGCCTCGTCCTCTTCACTGCTGCCAGCTGATTCAGTGCAGCAAACAAAGAGACAAGCTGCAAACATTACAAAAATATCAACCTGGATGGGGTTTGGTTTTTCTCTTGCCATTAGGCCTGTCTTTTTCTGGTTCCCTTCCTGCTATTTGTCTCCTGCGCCTTCCCATTTCTTCAGCTGCTGTATTATTTCTTCACTCCGATGGAAAAGGCTGGTTCTTACCATTCCTCGTGCACACTGCTGGTTTCTGACCTGTTCTCACTTGGTCTCCCTGAAGCATTAGTGGATGAACTGAAGTCTGGCAGCGTCTGCTCCTCAATCCACTTCTGAGCAGGAAGGTGAAGAGCTGCAAAGAATGAGAGATGTTTTCTTAAAAAAAAAAAAAAGCATGCCGTATTTTCAGATGCATGCATGCATCTTGCTTTTCATTCCTGTCTCCTCTGTTCTTTGGGTGCGTTTTGAATCCCCAGTGCTGACACAGCAGGTGATAATGCATGGGAAGTGGCCTTATCTGACTCCAAACGAACTGCCCAAGAGATCAGGTCCTCAGAGGAGGAGGTAAATCCCTGAAATTTCCCTGAAATCAGCTGAAATTAGCCCTAGGTTGTTTACAGTTCTTCAGGGTATGGGCAGATACTGAGGCGGCTTTTCCAGTGTCCATGTGGACGTTCCTTCTGCAGCCAAGATGTGAGCAGATTGTGGCCGTGGCACCTACAAGACGGCTTTTGCTGAACCATCGGTCCCTCCTGGACAGAGGCTGCTGCTGACACCCCACAGCTCTGCTCCCCACCACCCACCGATGATGGTGCGACCGAGTTCCTCGTCCTCAGCATTAGCTCCGCCTGTGCTCAACTCCAAGGAAAAAGCAGAACCTTCTCCAGCTCCCGTTTCCAGCTGGAGTGGGGAGAGCCCTATTCCTTCTTCATGGTCCTTCCTAATGAGTCTGTGTGGGACCTGGGGGTGTTGTCACCTTTCTGACTGGCTAATCCATGCCTTTTCCATGCCATCCTCATGACCAGTGCACTCTGCATGTCCATAGAGGCTCTCCTGCACGTGGTGAAGTTGAGGAGGGGATGACCCAGGAGGGGCTGAGCCAGCAGAGGCTCCGGCAGGAAGACGCTGTGGGTGGAAACCAGCCCCGAGAGCAGAGACACACAGCCCAGCATAGATGGCTCTGCAGGTAGGCGCGTGCTTGGCCCCAGTGCTGTCCTTGCGTTGAGAACTGGGAACGGGGAAATGGCCACTGCTTGCTAGTGTTCCTCAACCCTTCATACCTTGGGACCAAATGCAAAACCCACCAAAGTGAACGGGGAGGCCTTAAGGGGCCAGTTTTTGAAGATGTGTTCAGCAGCCAAAGAGCAAAGCAAGCTCTGGCATGGGGGCGATTTGGAAGATGCAGATGAAGCCCCCTCGTGTGCATTGGCCAAATGCACTGCATCAGTTTGGTGTCTGTGTTGTAAGTGGACAAAGGTAGCTGCAAACAAGATGTTTCTGGACATAAACAGTACGTAGGCACGTGTAGGGTCATTTTTCAAGATGGGAAAAAAAATAAACAGCCTGTAAATACTTGTCACCCAGGGGCAACAGAACCATATATCCTGGCAACATACGTGGATTTTACTGTTCCATGACAATTTGCTTTGCTATTTGTGAAAAAATATGTTGGTGCTGTTACCTTAGCAACTGCCGCATCACGTTATGGTGATACTCTGCCCGAGGTACATGGAGCCCTCCCTTAAAGCAGCACGTACTGCTTTGTGGTGCCTTTCCCCCTGGAAAGGGAGTAGAGCTGAGCCCGCATCCTCACCAGGGACGCTACAGAAGTTGGTAACGAAACAGGAGGAAGTGTGTTAATTTAGATTTACTGTTTGGACCACAGCACTGTCTGGTCATGGCCCAGAGCCGCTTTGGACTACATGCTGTATAAACTTGCAAGAAAAGGGGGGTATTTTCCAAAAGTATTTCCACTTTGTGAGGGAAGGAAAAGGACATTAAGTGACCACGGGCAGGCTGGACGCACAGCGTTGTTCAGGTGTCTCCACCCCACTGTCCATATTAGCATCTTCTACTAGAGTGGGCCAATTTTCCAAGAAATTCCAGGTTTTGCCTTCTTTTGGGTTGATGCCAGTAAAAACCACCAATGAAGAAATCCACCCTCAGTATCTGTAGCTGGGATCCCGAGGCAATTCCCAAGAGAAGATAAGAGGAAAAACTATTGCACAGGCAGCCACGGTGGCATCCCGGCTGCCAGAAGAAAACATCCTGAGTTCATCATTGAGTCTGTCTGCATGAAATGGGCTGTTCAAGAGGTATTCACACAGGTATGATTTCCTCTGAGGACAGATTGCCCGCTCCTCGAGTATCAGATGCTACTAACCCATCGCTGCATGCTGAATGAGTGCTCCCGGAGGGGTCCTTGCAGCAAGTCTTCCTGTCACACACTCTGAAGTCTCGTGACAGCGATGCTCATGCCTGGCATCTCTCCCCCTGACATTTTTCTGACAAAGGGATCAATAGTTTGGGTCTATTTGGAAAATCAATTTTACACTGAGCAGCCCTTGAAGGACCACCATCCAAATGTCAGCCGAGCCAGCGGCCCTGGAAGGGGACAAGATCCATCTGGCCTCACTGATTGTTCAAGAGTGATGAACAGGGGAGGAGATGGGAAGGTTTTACAAATGTATATCCCTAAATGGATCCATGAAGTAGTCTCCTTGGGGTTCGTGTTTGGTGGAGCTATTGTCCGGTGTAGTTCAATTGCAATGCTCAGTTTGGGTATGGGACTGTCGTGGTTTAACCCCAGCCGGCAACTGAGCACTACACAGTTGCTCGCTCACTCCCCCCCGGTGGGATGGGGGAGAGAATCGGAAGGGTAAAAGTGAGAAAACTCGTGGGTTGAGATAAAGACAGTTCGGTAGGTAAAGCAAAAGCTGCGCAGACAAGCAAAGCAAAACAAGGAATTGATTCACTCCTTCCCAGCGGCAGGCAGGTGTTCAGCCATCCCCAGGGAAGCAGGGCTCCATCACGCATAACGGTTGCTTGGGAAAACAAACGCCATCACTCCAAACGTCCCCCCCTTCCTCCTTCTTCCCCCAGCTTTATACGCTGAGCGTGACACCACATGGTGTGGGACATCCCTTGGGTCAGTTGGGGTCAGCCGTCCCGGCCGTGTCCCCTCCCACCTCCTTGTGCCCCCCAGCCCGCTCGCTGCTGGGGTGGGGAGAGGAGCAGCAAAGGCCTTGACGCTGTGCAAGCACTGCTCAGCAGCAACGAAAACATCCCTGGGTTATCAGCACCGTTTCCAGCACAAATCCAAAACACAGCCCCATACTAGCTACTGTGGAGAAAATTAACTCTACCCCAGCCAAAACTGGCACAAATTGCAATGTTCCTTTTGGGTATTTACCACCAGGCAGCACAACCCTTCCCGCCCGGAGAATGGGAGGCTTTTTGCAGACAACGAGCTGTGCTGGGGAAAGGGCAGCTGGTGCTGCTGAGTGGCTCGTGCAAGTCGAGCCATCAGCAGAAGCGAATGAAAATGGCCGTGCCTCCCTTGGAGCTACTGCAAAACCTGTCCCATGAATTTGGTTGCCTGTTTCACCCCAGTGAGGGTTTTGACTGTGCAAATTATTTGTGGTTGCTCCTGGACACGCAGATTGCTCTTCATCCCTCCTTGGTGTCACAGGCAGGGGATGAGGCTAAATACAAGGGCTGGAGGACTGCTGGTGTCATCATATCCAGCCTGGGGCTGCTGAAACTCTCCTACTTCTTTGTCCAAATGATTGCAAGTGGAAGATGTCTCCTGTTCCACTGAGTTCACTTTCTTTTGTCCTGAAACACTGTCCTGTTCCATTGTATTGGTGCTGCCAGAGCTGACTTTAACCTCCCAGCTCTTCTCACACCAGGCTGGCAGTCCTGGGAGAGTCCCTCCTCAGTGTGGGGCATCCCTTGGCATCCCAGCAAAGAGAAATTGTGCAGTACCAGTATGATCATATGCTTCTTGGAGGGACCAGGCAGGGAACCCTCTTCCTGGGAAGGGATTCACTTTCCCATGGTTTTCTGCAGGAGAGGCCCGTGCAGGGAGCAGCAAACAGCAGGGCTGGGCTTAAGGAGCATTTCAACATCTGTGTCTTCAGTAAAGGTTCACTCTGGTACACCCGACACCAAAATTTCAGGGGAAAGGGCGCAAAAAAGACAGGAAGATGTCTTCACTGAATTTATACAAAAGGCAGGACAACTGAGTGTGAAAATAGGTCTTTTGAAAAATTGCATCTGAAATGTGCCTTTCTGTAGGTAACAAAGCACTGTGAAGCTATTTTCACCACGCCTGGAATAGCCTTCATCTCAGCAGGGAGGAAGAGAGCAGGACCCCAGTGAGCAAGAGGCAGCCGGCTCCGCAAGAGGTTTTCAGAAAGGCGGCAGGTGAGAGGAGATTGCAGAGCCAGGAAAGCTCCCAGAGAGGGAGACTATCATCCTGCTCTTTGAGGAGAAAATAGAGAGTTTTGTTCTTTAAATCTAGATCCTAGTAAAGGGCAGAGAGAACTAGGCCATGTGAATTAAGGGCCACCATCTGGCCCTGTGTAGGGAAAGCAGTGGACGGGGCTCTGCGAGGTCCTCTGTGAAAGGACCAAATCAGCCAAAACGCAGCCCAGAGGGAGGCAGGGACAGGCAGGAGCTCGCTGGCTGCCAGGGGAGCGTCAGCATCCTCAGTCAAGACCCAAAGAGGGAAGCACATGCCTGTCCCCCCAATGCATGGCAGCACCCAGCTGCCCGTGCCGTGGCTCTGCAGATGCCTCCGGTTCCCAGCGCAGAGGAAGGGGCTGCCTGCCATCCCCTGCCGTCCCCTGCCGTCCCCTGCCCTCACAGTGCATCCCGGCAGTGGGAGGCTCTGGAGGGCAGTGTGGTCTAGAGACCAGAGTGCTGGCCTAAATTGCATCTCATAATTCAAGAAGAGAAACCAGAAGTGTTTTGATCTCCTCTCCTGCATCACACAGCAGAGTTTCATCGAAGGCATCTTGTCTGTAATTTCTGGAGAAGCCGGGATGCATCTTTCGGAAAGGCTCTTGGCTCTGATTTAACTATGTCAAGCAATGGAGAGGGCACCATACCTCCAGCTGAGTTATTTCACAGTCTGATTATCTTCCCCTGAGGAAGAAAACAGGTCCTATTTCTACTCCAAACTGTGGACTCCTGCTTTGCCTTTTTTTATCAGATAAAAGAGCCTTCACGTACAGAAACCTTCCCCCGGGCAGCCTGCTCTCAGCCCTCCCTTTTGCTGGTGAAAGAGCTGGAGCCTCTTTAGTCGTGCTCCATGGGCAGGTTCTCCAGACCTTGAACCCTTTCCAAATTTCTAGAGGTATTTTTCAAAGTCTGGGTAAGACACTGTGGGAATCAAAAGATCCGGGTTGTGTTCTCAGGCTCCTCTGCTGTGTCACACTAGGCAATTTTTTCCTTTTATTTCTCTTGGTTTCTATGATTTATGTGCTGGGAGTGGAGCTCTGTGGGACAGGGCTCTTTCCCGGAGGAAGGACCATACAGGGCTTCACACTCTGGAGCCTAGAGCTCAAGTTCAATAACAAGGTTCTTGGTATTAATTAAGAAAGACTTCAAAAGAGGAATAAATTAAAACAAATTGCAGAGCTGATGCTTTTGTCATTTACCCAGGTGCAAGCTGTGACTATTACCATGAAGGTCAATGAAGCTAGATGTGTATAAAAGCAAAGGAGGGGGAGAAAAGAGATTCCCCTTTGGGGACACGCTGTTGCTGACGTGGAAAATGTGCCATTTCAGAGCCTTATCTGGTACCACTGTGGAAAACAAGGGGGGTTTCTTCTGTCCTGCAGTCTAAGACACCCAAACTGAAGTCACCCTCCATGGTCCCAGCAAGTTAAGGTGAAGCTGATCTCATCATTGAAAAGTTTTGTGTGAAAGAAACTCTCACTGCTAGTCTTCTGCACCTCTCAAATCTATTTTAAGCCCTGCAAGCTCCAGCTGCACCTGGGCCCTCACATGCTGCATCCTAAGCTGCATCAACTGTGTGCTGCCTTGTGTCACAGGGTTAATAGGAAGCTGCTCAGGTGGTTTTTGAAGGCACTTTAAACAGTGCACCCAGCAGAGAAACACAGCCACGTGTAACTTGCTAGTCCCCCTTTCCTCCCCTGATTTTTGGTGAGAACCGATTCACAGGCAGGGCATCCCGCTGCGATCCCTGCCAGGGGGAAGGTGACGCCCATGTTAAAAAAAAAAAAACACCTTCTAAGGCACCAGGGGAGGATGTGTTCAAACCCTGTCGTATCACTGATGCTTTTGGCCTTACTGCACTGCTTTTGATAAAGTCAAGGAGAGCTTAATGCTTTTTAAAGGTCCTCAGCTTTTATGGGCTATAAAGCATTGACCTTAAAGGGAGGTGCTGAGGGAAGTATATTAAAGATAGATCTATGTGGGAGAGTCAGACATGCCAGCTTCCCCACAGCTGCTCTCTGGACTGCCTTTTTCTAAGCTCTCTTTAAACTAATGTGTTGATTACCTTCCCAGAGAAGAGCTGCCTGAAGCTGCAGGGTGCTACTGAAACCCCCTCTTAGGAGGTCCGGGGCCACCTTCCCTTGGATGTTTGCTGATGGCAACACGCAGAAGTCTTTTTCCAGTTTGTTCTCAGCTGTTTGTCCCCACTGAGCCTCAGCCTGGGGTCACTGCGCTGCAAATATCCTGGTTTCTGCTGAATCCTGTGCTCTGTGATCCTAGGACTTGGAAAAGGCCCTGTGTCAGCTCATCGCTACAGCCCATCTCCTGCTCCGGTAATAACCAGTACCAGAGGACTCCAGAAGAAGAAACCCTTTGCAACGAGCAATCAAGGGGGAAAATCCTCTTGTGGGGCCTCTGATAATTGCAGGCCTGCGGCAAGTGATTTCTATTAAAACATTCAACAATCAGTAAGAGAAGATCTGCGTTATATTTCTTACCTCTGGAAAAGGGGGATGATGCCATTCACCTGCACTGCCAGATACTAAGAGACTTAACAGTATTTATGAGGTCCTGGGAAAGCTGTGGTTTGGAAAGCACTGGAGGAGTGTGTGTGAGAGAGAAATGAGGGGTAACAGTCCCCACGGACCTTGGGGAGGGGCACAGCCAGAGCAGTGTGGGGTGGGCGCTGCCGGCAGCCCCCCTGGCCAAGCCCCTGGTGCGCTAACAGGACCCTGGCAGGGTGCTGGGAGCGGATGCCCTGCAGAGCAAGAGAGTTGTCACCTCGCTCCTACTGCCTTAAATTAATTTGGATCTGAGCCTTACGGTGGATGTCGCTCAGAGCCCTCCTGGAGGGCTTGGTCTGGGGAGGCATCTTTCCTTGGAGGTTGGTACTTAGGTGGGATGAGGTCCCTCTGCGCCCCCGCCCCAGGCACCCCCGGAGAGTGGGGGCAGCTGAGCAGGTCCCTGAGCTCCCGGGTGGCAGGGAGGGAGGGAGGGAGGGGGTGANGCCCCCGCCGCATCCCCGCGCTCCCGGCCCCGCCGCTCCCGAGGCTGCTTTTCCCCCTCTCCCTTTGCCGTGCTTAGTTAAATTTCCCCCGCCTTAGTTGATGTCACATCCTGTTCCACAGCCATCCCCTGCTAGTAGCCAGCCCTACCAATTCCTTTTTTTT